>CM047584.1:9903340-9961255 GCA_026184515.1 Peronosclerospora sorghi
GATTCTCTTCGGAGTCTGCCTGTGATCCCAATCGAAGAGGTGAGGATCTCTCTGGAGTCTGCCTGTGATCCCTTTCCTAACATGGCAAGCTACAAGGATATTTTTCCACATGCGTGTGGACGCTGTGATCTTTTTAATGTCACCTGAAGTTTCGACTTCAGCCGGTCGCAAGTCCGGACAAAGACAGAGCGGAAAGATTTCGTTTTCGCTTCGTTACTGAAACGAATCATTTTTTTCAGTTAAGTGAAAGTCTATCGACGTCATCATTTAGCTTGATAAATGGCCTTAAACTCGTCTTACTATATAAAAAATTGGTGTCTGTCCGTGGGTTCGAAAAATCGGGATTGGCTGGACTTTTTCCCTTACAAGACTGTGATTGGCTGCATTTTTGCTTCCAAAAAACGGGATTGGCTGGATTGTTCGCCTTGCCTTTTTCGGTCTGTCACCTGAAGTTCCGACTTCAGCCGGTAGCAAGTCTGGACAAAGACAGAGCGTAAAGATTTCATTTTCGCTTCCGTTCGCGAAACGAGCCATTTTTTTCAGTTAATTGAAAGTCTATCGACCTCATCATTTAGCTTGCTAAATGGCCTTAAACTCGTCTTACTATATAAAAAATTGGTATCTGTCCGTCCGTGGGTTAAAAAAATCGGGATTGGATGGATTTGTTCGCCTTGCCTTTTCCGGTCTGTCCTAAAACTCGCATCTAGGGATCAATATTGGATATATCCGTTGTTATGTTTTGGCCAAGATTTATCAACAACTCTGCTCCAACGGAGGCTGCCTGTGATACTTCCACATAGTGGTGAGGATTCTCTTCGGAGTATGCCTGTGATCCCAATCGAAGAGGTGAGGATTCTCTCTGGAGTCTGCCTGTGATCCCTTTCCTAACATGACAGATTACAAGGATATTTTTCCACATGCGTGTGGACGCTGTAATCTTTTTAATGTCACCTGAAGTTCCGACTTCAGCCGGTCGCAAGTCCGGACAAAGACAGAGCGGAAAGATTTTGTTTTCTCTTCCGTTCGCGAAACGAGCCATTTTATCAGTTAATTGAAGTCTATCGACGTCATCATTTAGCTTGCCAAATGGCCTTAAACTCGTCTTACTATATAAAAAATTGGTGTCTGTCCGTGGGTTCGAAAAATCGGGATTGGCTTGATTTTTTCCCTTACAAGACTGTGATTGGCTGCATTTTAGCTCCCAAAAAACGGGATTGGCTGGATTTGTTCGCCTTGCCTTTTTTGGTCTGTCCTAAAAATCGCATCTAGGGATCAATATTGGATATATCCGGTGTTATTGTGGTAAAGCGTACCGTAAAATTGGTACGTAATTAGGGGCATAATTATAGACACCCCTATAGGTGTAGCTGTGGTAGAGGGTACCACAAATTTTGTCGGTACCATAGTCGGTACAAAAGGTGGTACGATAGTGGGCACCACAATCGGCACCACAGTTGGTACCCCAGTCGGTACAACCGTTGACACAACGGTGGCGGACAGGGACGAGGCGTGGATAGGACATCTGGGACGATGAGACAACTGGCACGGTTAACTGACGGTAACCCGAAGGTAAGCGGTCGAATGGTCGACAAAATGCGTAGGAATGGGTAGTTCTGATTGAGTGATATTAGTTTTTTGGTAGATATTTAGATATAAGCAATAATACAGTTCTCCTTTCGCGTACGATCGTGCAGATCGCTTCAGGTACGGCACCTTTGCGCCTCCCTTACAACTAAATACCTCTACGTCCCGGGCGGGAGCACTTAGTGCATTTTTCGGCCCACCGGTAGGCGTAGAGCGTGATAACTCACCCGCAACTCCGCCCGCTGTAACAGCGGTTCTTCTTTTAAAGGTTTTTTGGTCTCGGTAACGTGATCGAGCAGTGCGCTGTCACCTCTTCCCCATAAAGCCACGTTTTTTGACCCCTAGTTGTTCGGCTCATTTAAGAGCCCCAGGGGAACACTAGGCGGATTTTTAGTGATAATCGTCGATCAGTCCGGAGAACGCGCTGATCTACCGCCCTTCTAAGGCTTAAGTTCAGAATACAAGGTATTTTTGGATATTCTATTGACTAATTAAGCTTAAGGAGGCTCTGTGATCGGGAAGTGAAGATTTCCGCTGCTTGATCGAGTGCCCCTTCGCCGATCAACACCTGATCGACACTCTGCAACTCGCGATCTGCGCTCAGCTGCTCGCAACTCGCGCCAACCAGCTGATCAGAGACTTTTAGTACCTGATCAAGCCTGATCGAGTCTGATCGCCGCTGATCGACGACTTTTAGTGCCTGCCCAATCCTGATCACTGTTGATCAAACCTGATCGCACGTGATTCAAGCTTGATTGCGCCTGATTATCGCCTGATCGCATCAGTCGAATCATCACAAGTCAACACAGTCTTGCCACAAGGAATTGTAGTGTGCCATCCCCGCCACCTGGAGAGCGACCCACACCTGAGCCTTCGGGTACACAAGGTGAGCAGAAAAACAAGCAGTCAAGGACAACCGGAGGATCCCCTTCGTCAGTAGGCAGTCCGGGCGCCGTTTGTACCGCCTGATCAAGCCTCAAAAACTTTGATCAGCCGCTCCACCACAATGGTGCGCGTGCCCGGATCTTTGGGCGACGCGGGATATCACCGCGATTCTACGCAAGATGGCGCTGATGTGGACGTGAAAACGGAAGCAGAAGCAGAAGTGAAGATAAAGGTGGAAAAGGAGGAGGTGGTTGTGATGTGGAAGGCAGTTCGCTGTCGCCATGCCTGAAGAAGAAAGGAAATGTTGATTATCAGGACCTGGGGAGGTATCCTGATGAGATAAAGGAGGAGAAGAAGCCTCAACCACATCCCAAGGCTCCTTCGGGAGCCCCTGCGGATCATAACGCAAGTTATGATCCGCCAATTACTTATGCATATGATGATCTGGATTGGAAGCCGTTGGTGAAATACTACGACCCGGATCGACGAAGGCGTTACTGAAGGCGCCGGGTTCGGAGATCGATGAAAGTCGACCAAGTATGCCAACATCAGAATCCGATTTGGAAAGGACTTTTTATATAAAGGAGCGGAAGAATTTCTTATTGGTGGATTCAATTATGAACCTACTCGGGGTCACGATCAGTGGAAAACTGAGCAAGCCGGCTAGTCGACCAATAACAGACCAGAAGTACAAGCTTCAGTTGGTGTTAGGGCTGACACGCCTGATTAAGCAAGCTGGTCTGACTACAGGCGCCTACGATGCCGAAGAAGTGTTTGATCTCAACCCTGAAGACGTCGCGACCACTACCGAGCAGCTGTTTGGACTGTTGGTGCCTATAGTGGGTCAATCCGCTAAGGTAGAACCACCTTGTACTATTCTAACAGTTGAAGCAGGTCCGTCGATCAACGTGGCAGAAGACACGGGATCATCGTGTTACGAATATGCCCCTTCCGAAGGTGATGAACCTGAAGTGGAGTCGAGCAGTGCCGGAAGTATGAAGCCCAAGATCACCAGGAGGACAGTTTGCCAGAAGGACAAACTTAAGTTTTCGGTTATCAAGAGGGAACCGCCACCATTCAAGGCGGAAGATGATCAATCATCGCAGGGCCCACAGCTGCAAACATTTTCCGACAAGGCCATGAAACAGTTTTTGGCGGAAGAAAGAGGCAATTCGACACCTGAAGTCGTTCGCACAAAAAGTTACCAGCCAAAGCTAGGTAGTGTTGCGACGGTTTAGGACGTGGATATGGAATCAGTACATTTGCTCCGTGATTATCAGTCAAGGTCAAGAAGATCGGCGACGGTTAGAGGTGTTGACATGGAATCTGTATATTCGCTCCATGATCAACAATCCCAGCGTGATTACATCGATCCATACGAGCCGATCACTCTGCCTCTACAATCCACGGTTGCGACAACGTACACTGGAATGCATGACCAACAGCCGATTCCCAGGATTCGGATGTCGGCGATCAGTGATCTTAAAGAATTTTCAGGGAAGGAAGTGGATGAAGATCAAGCGCGGAATTGGATTAGTCGTTTGAAGTCAGCATTTATGCGTGACCAAGCCCCCGACCCAGAAAAGTGCTTAATTATGGGCGATTTACTAAAAGGACCCGCACGCAATTGGCACCGCCAGCTGAGTAGAGTTACCCGATCAAGTTGGAAAAGTCTCGTGGATGAGTTTGAAGTTCAATACTGTGGAAGTGGCCAATAGGCATCCCGCCAGTATTATTACACGAAGCAGCGATCAGATGAAACTCCCATTGAGTAGCTGCATCGGTTAAATGTGGCGGGACTGCGGGCCAAGTTGACAATCAGGGATGGATCGCCTACGATTTTACGCGAGCATGTGCAACATTTTCTGGACACATTGACCAATCGCGAGCTCGCCGATCAACTGGAACTTCTGCGGTTGGATACCGCCGCGGATCTGGAAGAAACGCTGCGGGCGTATGCGCGCAATAAGTGGTACCAGCCAACGGCGACGGTAGGCACCAGCCGATTCCGTCAGAAATTCAGTGATGATCGGTCACCTGCACCGGCGCGGAAGCCTAAAGCAGTGCGTGCGATTAAGGTGATGTCTGGAAGCGAAGAGTCAAGCTCCGAAGACGGTGGAAGTGACGGTGACCAGCTTCGTTACATGATTGCTGCTATGCGCGATCAAACAGTAACGCACGGTCTATTTAGCGAGCCTCGATCTGGTAAACAAGACGAATCCAGTGCTGTTGACCAAGGGGCGATGAGAAATGCAGTCATTGCGGATCAATTAAGCACGACAATTTGCGTTGTTGGAAACGCCTGACCTGTCTGAAGTGTGACAAGAAGGGGCACCCGACGGATCACTGCTTGTACGTCTGCCGTGCGTGCGGCGAGATTCACGACGTTGGAAAGTGTCCCATGGAAGAATTCTACAATCGCATTCGACAGTGGTATAACCCTACCAAGCATTCGGGAATGTTGCCCAAGGAATCCGAAGATATGTTAAATTAGGACGCTCGCCAGGTTGGAATCTAATACGAGAAGAGCGTTCTGGTGTGTGTATTTTTGCATATGTGGATAAGCAGCGGGTTGATCAAGCAGAAGAGAAAGATAAAGAAAAATGTGATCGACCTGATTTACCACGTTTGGCTAATTTCTGTATTGATGAGTTTTCTCGGTCTCCGGTGATAATGGAAGTTGATTTGCTTCCAGGTGAATCACGTGAATATTGGAAATACCAATCGCCAAAAAAGTGGTTTAAACAAGCCAAGGCGAGCGGAAAAATCAATAACGAACGCGCCACGTTACTATTCGATTCTGGTGCCGAAGTGTCGATCGTCGACTCAACCTTTGCTTGTAAGGTGGGTTGTCAGATGGACACGAGTCAAATACAAGAATGTGTTGGCATTGGAGAAAGTGCGTACCTCACAGAAGGACGCACTAAGATTAAAGTGACGTTAGCGGGTTTTTTGGTCTATTACTTCCATGCATGGGTTGGAAAACTCGCTGGTCAAGACGTTATATTAGGTATGGATTTTATGATCCCAGCTGGTGTCAGATTGGATATCGCTCACGGTGCATTAAGTCTGCCTGATGAAGTAATCATCCCATTAGAAGGCCGCCGACAGCAGTGTGGATCTAGCGGAAATTATGGATTACTCGTGGAAAAGATTGGGTCCCCACTGTGACTAGGGGCGTGGGTAATTTGCGATATCTTTCTATTACGAATATTGCCGATAATCAGATCATCCTACATGACGATATGATTTTAGGTATTTGGATGAATAAGGATGATGTGCCCCGTCTCCACGGGTTTATTTCGGTGGGATCTAATCGCTATAAGGAGTGGCAGAATCTCGCGTATCAAGCCTCTACCGATTCAGTGCGTGACGATCAAGGGAGTGTCCTTTGGTCGATAAAAAGGAGTACCCTACTACTCAGAGAATTTTAGTGCGACCTGCGGACTCGGCCGCGACGTCGGTGGCATTAGTAACAGGAACGCCGCATAAGGTACAAGAAGTGCAATAAAAGGAAAATCAGGAGCCGAGAGTGAAGGGTCCGACCCTTGGTCACGAAGTTGAACGACCTGTTACGAGAGATGGGCCTGATCAAGATATGCGTGAACATACCGTCTCAACCGATACCGGTGAATTCGGTGTGATTACTACCGATGACCAAGTATGCTACCATGAAGGCGGAGATTTGTTCGTGGAAGAGCTGTAGAAACAACTTGCCACGATTCCTGAATTATCCGCAAGTACCGAAGAAGTGACCAAGGATGATTTGCAAGTTGGAGACCCGCTGATCAACACAGCAGAAGAGATTGACCAACTTCGCGACATAATTTTGGCGAAGAAACATCTGCTGATCTGAAAACGGAACGCGCTACCTCCTGCTGCACGTGTAGTGGTTTGCGATATCGATGTAGGAAATGCGCGCACGATCGCCCAAAATTGTCGAAAGGTAGCTCCGCAATTTCGCGAGAAGTTATCGGCTTTGATCAAGGGGCTATTGGCTCTAAGATTATTCAGCCGTCTACGTCACCCTGTGCATCACCTATAGTGATCATCGTGAAAAAGAATGGGGTTGATATTCGCTTATGTATCGATTATAGCGCGGTGAATCAACTCACACGTTTGATGGTATACCCAATGCCCCTGATCTCTGATCTACTCGAAGATTTGGATAAAGCGTTGTGGTTTTGCTCTTTGTATATGGCGAGTGGTTTTTGGGTCGTGTCTATGACCGACCGAGCACGTCAGATTTCGGCGTTTGTCACTCCGTTTGGATTGTTTGAATGGAATAGGATGCCCTTTGGCCTAAATAATGCTCCGCAAATCTACCAGCGGCTGATTGATAATGCATTATACGGGTATCTCAAGGTTAAGGACGGTGCTGACGAAACGGCTGATGTATTTACTGGGGGAGAGCCCGACCAAGCCCGAGGCCCGTCTGTGTTGCAGCGACGGTCCTACATTGATGACATTTTGATCCCGGCTCCTACATGGACAACCCTGTGTGACAGGGTGCGAAACCTGTTGGAGAAGTGCGATCAGTGGAACTTGTCGATCAGCGTGGTCAAATCGTACTGGGGGCGAAGTGAAGTGCCTTATTTGGGACATCACGTCTCTGGCCGTGGTATGGAAGAGAATCCGAAGAATTTGGATGATCGGATCGATTTGCCTTTCCCTGGCACCTTACGTGCTATGCAATCGTTTTTGGGGAGCCTCATTATTACCGTCGATTTATCGAAGACTTTGCGATTTATGCTGCTGTGCTCTATGAATTACGAAAAATTGATTATCAAGAGTTAAAGAGCCGAGCATTGGTCAATGAGAACACGGCTTACGAGGATGATCGATTAACCAGGGCGCGAGTGGAATTCAGCATGCTGAAAGGAAAGATTGCGTCAGCCCCAACTTTGAAACATTTCGACCAAGCAAAGACGCCGGTGATTGTGGTGTATTCCAGTAATTGGACAGTGTCGGCCGCGTTGGTGCAAGAGCATGACCAAGTATATTGCCCCGTCTCATTTAACAGCCGGACACTGAAGAGCGGGGGGCTGAATTACAGTCTCGTTGAAAAGAAAGTGTTGGCCCTTCTACGAATTCTGGACATCTACTTTACAATGTTGGTCGGAAAGGCGATCGTTGTCCTGTCACGTCGATCCACGTTGAAGTGGCTATTGACATCTTACGGGCTAGATGGGCGACTGGGAAAATGAGCTGCAATATTGTCACAGTGGGACTTGGAGATGAAGAAATGTGTGCACGGAGAAGAGGAGGTACTAGGGGCGCCGGCCGCAAGTATCACCCCTCGCACTGAGATTGATGAAGCCCTGATCGCAATCGCACCGAAAAAGGAGCCTCTACAGACGATTAAAGTACCACCTCCCACGGTCGAGAAAGGCGAAGAGCTGTATGTGATCAGCTTCGATGGGTATGCCAGCGTTAAGCGATGTGTTGGTGCGTTCGGTGCTATTGTGTGGAAGCTGCCGGAGGGGAAGATCATGATCGCGGTTACGGACCATGCACCCCACATCACGGTGAATGAAGCCGAGTACCAGGGGATGCTGATAAGTTTGGATCTACTATCGCAATATCCCAAAGGAAGGATAATCGTGTGTGGAGACTCGAATTTGGTGATCAGGCAAGTGCGCGGCGAAATAGAGTGTAAAGCTCCGCGGTTGAAAGTATTGCAACAGCGCGCGTTGTAACTCCTTCGCGAATGGCCTAACCATGACCTGTTGCATGCTAAACGAGAGTGGAACAATAGTGCCGATCACATCACCACCACTGCCATGCGGGATGGGCACGATGTGAAATCAATGACGGGAAACAGCTGGAATAATTGGTCGATCTTAACAGATTGCCTGAGGTGATTACGTGGAAGGAAGATCCCACTGTCGCACAAGTGCTGGTGACGACACGATCGCGTAACCCCCGCCAAACGCAGCCGTCAATGTGGCCCGAAGTATCCATAAAAGGGATGAGGGAGGAACGTGTTAAAAAGGCGCAAGACGAAGAAAAGTGGATCTGTGATTTGCGATGTTACTTGAATGGTAACGTGTCACAACTGAGCGCAGACTAGGTGAAAGAATGCGCGAAAATTGCCGATTGTTATGATGTTGACGGCCAAGGGTTGTTGATCTACTGCGGAAATATGGCTAAAGGAAAAGCCAGCTGCGATCAAGATGATCGAGATGAGTGACGTTCTTCGATTAAGCTGGTCGTACCGGAAACCCTACATGCGGATGTCCTCCACCATTATAATGTGAGTTTGGAGGGGGGACACCAGGGTATAGGGCGAACCTATCAGCGGATCAGACGATACTTTCATTGGCGTGTATTATTTCGTAGCGTGCAAAGCTTCGTCGGGCGATTGTGAGACGGGGAAGGGTCAACCTACGATCAAAGGGATTTAGCCTGGAAATATTGAGGCTACGTACCCGTTCCAAGTGATAGCCATGGACCATATTCCGTCGCTACCTCGTTCGACTGATGGGCATACAGAGTTGTTGATATGGACTGATCTGTTCACGGGTATGGTAATTGCAAAAGCTGGATCGTCTCGCACAGCACAGAAAGTCGCTGAAAATTACGAAGAATGTGTTTTCCGATGATTTGGAGCCAGTGAGGTCATTAGACACGACCGGTAACCCGGTTTTATGTCCGAGGTGTTTCGTGCGTTCAACAAGATCGTGGGACAGCGGCAGAGTGCAACTATGGCATACCGCCCACAGGCGAACGGCAAAGCAGAGAGAACAGTGCAGACGATTACAAGAGCGATTAAGATGTACGTATCAGATGTCGGTCAGAAGGATTGGAGTTCGTATGCAGAGCGACTGGTATTTGCGCTGAACTCGACACTAGATCGCATTCGTGGAGAAACACCGTTTTATTTGGCGTATGAGTGGGATCCACGATCATCGTTGGAATCGACATTGCAACTGGTAGGAACTCGGCGTAAAGACCGCGATGCACGTCGATGGATATACAGGCTGAAGAAAGACTACAGGTACGCCCGTGATTAATTGAGCACCCGATTACACCAAGCAGTAACAGACCGAGCGGAGAATCATAATGATCAGGTGACACCGCACAAGATCGAAACGGGGTCGAAGGTCTGGTTATACCTCAATCGAGTTAAGAAGGGTTCGCAAAGAAACTGGCGCATATGTGGCATGGACCTTTCAAAGTCGACGAAGTGATCGTTGATCATGCGGCAAGGTTGATTACAGCTGGTACCGACTATCGCATATTTCCCGTCGTGCACCTGTCCAAGTTGAAACTGGTCAAAGAGTTTCGAAATCGACCTACTGTTGTGCTAGCAGCTTGGGTAGAAGATCGTTTTCGATGAAAGTCAAGGACAAACGGAAGACCCCCTTCGTCAGTCGGCAGTCCGGGCGCGGTGGTACCGCCTGATCAAGCCTCAAAAACTTTGATCAGCCGCTCCACCACATTAATTTTTGGCCAAGATTTATTCAACGACTCTGCTCCAACGGAGTCTGCCTGTGATTCTTCCACATAGCGGTGAGGATTCTCTTCGGCCAAAAATGAATGTGGTGGAGCGGCTGATCAAAGTTCTTGAGGCTTGATCAGGCGGTACCACGGCGCCCGGACTGCCGACTGACGAAGGGGGTCCTCCATTTGTCCTTGACTGCTTGTGTTTCTGCTCACCTTGTGTACCCGACGGCTCAGGCGTGTGTCGCTCTCCAGGTGGCGGGGATGGCACACTACAATTCCTTGTGGCAAGACTGTGTTGACTTGTGATGATTCGACTGATGCGATCAGGCGATAATCAGGCGCAATCAAGCTTGAATCACGTGCGATCAGGTTTGATCAACAGTGATCAGTATTGGGCAGGCACTAAGAGTCGTCGATCAGCGGTGATCAGACTCGATCAGGATCGATCAAGTGCTAAAAGTCGCTGATCAGCTAGTTCGCGCGAATTGCGAGAATCTGAGCGCGGGTCGCGAGTCGCAGTGTGTAGATCAGGTGTTGATCGGCGAGGGGGTACTCGATCAGGCAGCGGAAATCTTCACTGAAACTCTACTACTCGAGACAGCTGGGAGAGGATTCTAGAGCCGGACGAATTTGAAGTTGATCGTGTCACCAATGTCCGATCTGGTCGAAAGACCAGATACGGCAGAACGTTGCGTGAATATCAAGTATATTGGAAGGGTCATGATGATCCGTCATGGGTAGACGAGGCTGATCTGAATTGCGATGCCTTAATCAAAGACTTCGAACGAAAGATGATTACCAAACACCGGTTTGATGTAATGCAGGTGGATGAAAAGTCCCGCTAATGCATGACCGACTAACGGACTGTGGAATTACGATTGAAGAATATGTGATTGGAGGAAAATCTATGGACGAGACTTACGATTAATGGAGAAATAACGATTGACTTAATGTGGTGAATTTTTGGTGGATATTACGCAATATGGTGATGGGGTAACGGCAGATGAGACTATGGAAGAGCGATTTATGTGGATATACTGAAAACGATGAAACAACAATTGGAATTATTACGATCAAGAATGTTTATCGATTGAAAAAGAAAAGATGATCAGCGAGCTAGCTCGATCCGTAAAATTTGCGACGAAGGCGGTTAATCTTGTTGCCGGGGTGATAGTCCGTGGAAAGGCGATAATGGAGTCGCCAAGGCTCAACGACTTCCACATCGCACAACGCATACTGCAAGGTCGAAGGCGGTGAGTCAGATAGGTACCCTGGTTACCAGGTGCCGTCGTCCGCCGGAGAATATTTAAGGGTAGATTACGGGCGCAGTGCGAAATCGCCAGATCCAAGAAGATGTCAAGATCACACTCCCCGCGGGTCATGACTTTCAGTACTAACCCCACGACCCTCTTCCACGCTGACCCGTCGCGGCTTCTACGCTGGCGTCGACCCTCGTAAAATTCTCGGAAAAAGGCGTCGCGCTCTCTGAGGTCCTGGTCCACGTGGAGGTAATGAGTGGACTCCCAGATCGCCTGCGCGTGATGGTCCAGGAATGTCTGGTACCGCGCCTCGAAGTCAGCAAACCAGCCGACCGAGAGGAACGAGATGGGTGGCAACATATGCTTGAAACAATCCCACGGGCGCTGCGAGTACAATAATTCCACTGCTGATTGGGTAATCAGGTGACTGCACCACTCATCAGGCGCAGGGGCGTCCGTAACGGTGGGGAACAGCCATCCCATGGGACGTGTCAAGTACTCGAACATCCTCTTTACTGAAACGCTACCCAGATCGAAGCCGCTGAGTTGCTCCGAGGTCCACGGCAATATGGCGGCGTCGTCAGTCGCCTCACCCGGCAACGATATCAGCGACTTGAAGTCACCCGTCCGGAGAAAGAGGAATTCGTCAGAGTCTAGATCATGCGGACCTTCGCTGCCCCACTCGCTGATCGTGGTACTGGACGGAATTTGCGTGCCAAGTAAAGCAGAAGAACCACCTTGGACATCATCCGGTTGGACAAGCGGGAAAATATCATGTGGTGACCAGATCTTATCGGGAATACCGGGAGAGAGACGTGGCTGCTTGGACCGGGAGGTGGATTGTAATCGCCGAGCGCGTCCTTTAGTGTCATCTGGCTGACCAGGCGGGAATAGCGGGGGCCAGACGCTGCCGCTTGGAACGGGAGGTAGATTGTGATCGGCGGGCGCGTCCTTTGGTATCATCCGACCGACCAGGTGGATAAATGTCGTGTGACAGCTCCTTCTTTCCGGGAACAGCAGAGTCCAGACGTTGCCGCTTGGACCGGGGGGTGGAGTGTGAGTGCCGAGCGCGTTTTTTGGGTGAAGAAGCCGGTCGGATAAAGGAACTTGCAGACGGACCACCTGAAGCAGCAGACGGGATGGCGGCCCGGTTAATCCCCGCGTTAGTGGAATCGCGCTCGGAGGTATTTGCAGGTGTAATGCTACACCCGCCATCATGGTCTGGATGTCGGAAAGTTGAGCCCGCAGTTGCTCCGCCTCATCCTGAACGCGTCGCAGCTCGTGGCGCAGTGCGTCGCGCTCCGCAGATGCGTGGTTGAAACGGCGCCGCGCCGCCGAAAGTTCTCCCTTCAACTTGGAACTCTGAGTACGCAGTCTCTCCAGCTCAGCCCTGTCGGCCGACACCGTGTCAAGGCGTGCATATAACTCGTCGGCCCGAGCATGTTCATTGACCAGGGTGTTCATCTTTTGGAGATTAGTCTCATTCTCCGTCCGGATACGATCACGCAGGATCTTTCGCTTGCGAGCCTTGGAAGAAAGCTTAGCCAGCTGCTCGGACAAGCGCTGGTATTCTGACAGAATGTGGTCGAGTTCGCGTTGCACCGCGATCAGGCGCTGACGGAGTCGGTCGAGCGTTGCGTGATCCTGAGATGCCTCAAGACGCGAAATTTCTTGCGCCTGGTGATCGAGGGTCTCTTTGCGGACCGACAGCAGGTACCGGTACCGGGCATGGGCACCTTCCAGATCACGCATCTGACCTTGCTGTTCGGCCAAGGCCTCTTCGGATGTCTTAAGTCGGGACTTGAGGTTGCTAAAGGTGGTGCGGACGTAGTCGCGCAGGGGTGCGGCTCGCTCACGGAACCACTCGATCTGCTGCTCGAGGTCGGCGAGCTTACGTGCGACGCACTCGTGACGCTTCTGTTGTAGGCGGGTGGAGTCTTCAAGCACGGAAAGTGAGTCGGTCAGCACGACTATTTCCTCCTGCTGTTTGCGAATTGTCTCTTGCTGCGCACGAATCGTCTCCTGCAGCGCGCGTATGGTCTCTTGCTGCGCGTAGGCCTGGTGGACCACCGAGACCAAGCTGTCGACCGCGGATCGATCGAGTGATGAGCTGCCACCTGCGGTTATCTCCATGATCATCCTCGCAGAAGAAGTACAAGAATGTATGATCACGGGGGCTTGATCCGGGACGTTACGGTCGAATGAGTGGCAACGCTCTGCTCACCTGCAACTCGCTCGAAGGGGACAGGGCAGATTGATGGGTGCAGGTTGCATTAACTATGACGTCATGATTGATGGATGTCGACCATGATCAAGGCTATCATGACTAACAGGTAGCAACGTGACAACGGTATGATCGACCCCCGCCCCAACCGCTGTCCGGCTGGGACGGGGTTCAGGGGAGGCTGTGGTAAAGCGTACCGTAAAATTGGTACGTAATTAGGGGCATAATTATAGACACCCCTATAGGTGTAGCTGTGGTAGAGGGTACCACAAATTTTGTCGGTACCATAGTCGGTACAAAAGGTGGTACGATAGTGGGCACCACAATCGGTACCACAGTTGGTACCCCAGTCGGTACAACCGTTGTCACAGCGGTGGAGGACAGGGACGAGGCGTGGATAGGACATCTGAGACGATGAGACAACTGGCACGGTTACCTGACGGTAACCCAAAGGTAAGCGGTCGAATGGTCGACAAAATGCGTAGGAATGGGTAGTTCTGATTGAGTGATATTAGTTTTTTGGTAGATACTAGGATATAAGCAATAATACAGTTCTCCTTTTGCGTACGATCGTGCAGATCGCTTCAGGGACGGCACCTTTGCGCCTCCCTTACAACTAAATACCTCTACGTCCCGGGCGGGAGCACTAAGGGCATTTTCCGGCCCACCGGTAGGCGTAGAGCGTGATAACTCATCCGCAACTCCGCCCGCTGTGACAGCGGTTCTTCTTTTAAAGGTTTTTTGGTCTCGGTAACGTGATCGTGCTGTGCTCTCTCACCTCTTCCCCATATATCCACGTTTTTTGGCCCCTAGTTGTTCGGATTCTTCAAGAGCCCCACCGGAACACTAGGCGGATTTTTGGTGGGAATCGTCGATCAGCCCGTCGAACGCGCTGATAGACCGTCCCTCTAAGGCTTAAGTTTGGAATACAAGGCATTTTGGGTATTCTATTGAAGGATTAAGCTTAAGGAGGCTCTGTCATCGGGCAGTGAAGATTTCCGCTGCCTGATCGAGTACCCCCTCGCCGATCAACACCTGATCTACACACTGCGACTCGCGACCCGCGCTCAGATGCTCGCAATTCGCGCGAACTAGCTGATCAGCGACTTTTAGCACTTGATCGATCCTGATCGAGTCTGATCACCGCTGATCGACGACTCTTAGTGCCTGCCCAAGACTGATCACTGTTGATCAAACCTGATCGCACGTGATTCAAGCTTGATTGCGCCTGATCATCGCCTGATCGCATCAGTCGAATCATCACAAGTCAACACAGTCTTGCCACAAGGAATTGTAGTGTGTCATCCCCGCCACCTGGAGAGCGACCCACGCCTGAGCCGTCGGGCACAAGGTGAGCAGAAACACAAGCCGTCAAGGACAACCGGAGGACCCCCTTCGTCAGTCGGCAGTCCGGGCGCCGTGGTACCGCCTGATCAAGCCTCAAAAACTTTGATCAGCCGCTCCACCACATTCATTTCTGGCCAAGATTTATTCAACGACTCTGCTCCAACGGAGTCTGCCTGTGATTCTTCCACATAGCGTTGAGTATTCTCTTCGGAGTCTGCCTGTGATCCCAATCGAAGAGATGAGGATTCTCTCTGGAGTCTGCCTGTGATCCCTTTCCTAACATGGCAAGCTACAAGGATATTTTTCCACATGCGTGTGGACGCTGTGATCTTTATAATGCCACCTGAAGTTCCGACTTCAGCCTGTCGCAAGTACGGACAAAGAGAGAGCGGAAAGATTTCGTTTTCGCTTCCGTTCACGAAACGAGCCATTTTTTTCAGTTAATTGAAAGTCTACCGACGTCATCATTTTTCATTCTAAATGGCCTTAAACTCGTCTACTTATATAAAAAATTGGTTTCACGATAATTAGTGATTGGCTGGATTCTTTACCATTTTGCCCTTACTGATTGGCTGGATTTTTTTGTCGGATACGTCCCATTCTTCAATTCATCCAATCAAAAAGTTTCAAAACGGACCCTGCCAAAAAAGAGAAAAAACAAAATGCAGCCAATCACAAATAAACGGGAAAAATCCAGCGAATTACAAGACTGTGATTGTCTGCATTTTCGCTTCCAAAAGTCTATCGACGTCACCATTTAGCTTGCTAAATGGCCTTAAACTCGTAAATAAATATTGAAATTATAAATAAGTAAATGGAATTCATAATCTCACCCCCGGGTTTTACTAAAGTCACCCCCACGTGATTACGCGAGCGTGACCTATCGGTAGTATGTTATTTAGGTATTTTGGAGCAGAAACAATGCCAGAGGAGCCCCCTATCCGTCTCGGGTTAAATATTGAACCTTTCCACGCATGAAACGACAGTGTTTTCATGACGTCGGGAGCGCGCGCGAGAGAGAGATTTGGCACCCTCGATGTCCCTGTCTGCAGCTACAGACAGGGCGCCATCCCCGACTGTCGTGACGCTTCGGGGTTGGCTACATGGCATAACTTCAAGGAAACGGGTCCAATACTCGCGTAACTGTCAAGACTGTATGCCCAGCATACAGTTTTGCTCATCAAGACACAGTGTCAAGTATTGGGGGGACGGGGGACCAAGAATGGTTGTCCTTTGGCGCCTTCACCTTTTCCCATTCACTCGTTGCCTCGGACGCCGCTACTTGTAGGGGTGTCAATGAGTAGGGTCGGGTCGGGTCGACGGGGTTCCTGGCCCGACCCGGCCTTTTCTGGGTCGAGGAATTGTGGCCCTACCCAACCCAGTCGCATGGTCGACCCAGAACCCGACCCGACCCAAAAAAAATCCTTGACCCGGCCCGACCCGACCCGTTTGTTATCCACGCTTGGCCCAAGACCAATAGCCGGCACTTTTGTGGAGATATTTGAACTCTGAATAAAACTTTATTCGTAAAAGTGGAGGTGAAGCGGCCTGATATAAACCCAGTGGGAAACCGTACCGCCTATCTACTACTCTTCACTATCTTCATCTTCCTCTACTATCTCTGGATCTCCAGTGGCTCGGAGCCAATATTGGCTGCGTACGAGGGCTCGCACCATCTCAGGCTTGAGGCAGCTTCGCCATGGCGTCAATACTCGAAGACCGGTGCTAAATGCCTGTATTAAGACGTGTTAGGAATCATCCAAAACTCCAAAACAGTAGAAAATCCAATTGGTACTCACTGATTCAGCCGCAACCGAAGAGACAGGTATCGTCAGGATATCACGCGTCATCAGTGAGAGATTGGGACACTTAGATTGCGCAGTGTTCCACCAGTCTAGGATGTGAAAGTTCTTTTCTCCGCAGGCTTTACCTTGACTCGAGGTTCATTCAAATACTCCTCGATATCGCTCTTACATGTAACTCGAGACTCATGTGCACGGGAAAAGCGTTCATAGTCATCCAGCTCCGGTTCTGCGTCGCTCGAACTTGATTCATCTCTGTTGGCATAGTGCTCATCGTAAAGGATCGTGCGAGAGACCAAAGTATGTGAGTGTAAACCAGCCATCTACTGATGGTTTTTGGGATGAGAAAGGACCGTGGTGGTACTTTCTCTTACCTGATAAGTTTTGTTCTGAATGCTGTTTTGGTTTTGTTTTGGGATGGTGGTGTGTTGAGGCGGGTGTGGAGGCACTCAGTGGCCGAAGTTTTTCAAGTTATACTAATTGATTTAAAGATTTTTGGGTCATTTTGGGTTTTGGGTCGGGTCATGGGTCGGAGGCACTGACCCGCGGCCCGACCCGGAAAGTTTTGGGTCGCAACATGGTGACCCGACCCGACCCATTGGGTCGGAAATGCTGACCCAAACTCAACCCAGAACGACCCAAAACCCGTGACCCACCGGGTCGGCCTGACCCATTGACACCCCTAGCTACTTGTCCAAGCCCTATGCCACGCCACGTCGAGCGTGACGACGACGATGCCCGGGCCAGCAGCAGTAGCAGTGTGGTGGCTCGTGATTCTGCGCCTCAACACGAATTCGACAGTCTCATGCACTCTACCCTCCTCCATCATCGACACTACCCTCCACTCATTCTATAATCCATTACATGTACTATCATCATCATCATCCACCGACTGCCTCGAGAGGTACAAGGTGGGACCAAGTGGCACTACCAGCCGCGCCGCCGCGCGGATTCTTACCCCCGATCTCGTAGTACTTCACACTACCTAGAACAAGTCCGTCACGTTCACGATGCGTCGTCGTGCGAACTGAGCTGGTACACACAGTGGTTCACATGTAGATGAAGAGAAACGTTTCTAATCTTTTCATACCACACGATTACTTCTACATAGATATACTTCCATGACATGCAACACAAACATCGGGGGTACGTTCAAACGTAACCACTACTATATTAAGCTCCACCATAGTTCATCATGTCTCACCTTTGTTGAGGTTATGATTCCTTGTCACGTTGCTTTTGTCCCTTTCAACAGTGTGCTAATATATACACGTTCACGTAATCACGTGGGGGGGTGACTTTAGTAAAACACGGGGTGAGATTATGAATTACCTAAGTAAAATTATGCTTATATCTTAATTGGGAAAAGCTTTAGTCTACGAATCTTTTTTGAAGATTTATAGCCAGCCAGCCATAAGGCATGTGGAAAGCAATGTCAGTGCGGGAAGCACCAAGCACATTGACGTAAAGTTGAAATGGTTGAATGAGCTTTCGAAAAAGGTCATTTTTTCGGCCACTCGTGGACCGAGCGTGGATATGGTCACTGACTTACTTACCACGGATTTGAGTGCGCAAATAATGAAGGGATTGCGATTGAAAGTGGGTTTGAATTGACGAAGTTACTGTTAAAATAGTCTACTTATATTTTAATTATAAAAATCAGGCTGGACTATTTGTTTAGTTAGCAATTTGCATTTCGTACTTTTAGTAGCTAAAAATACGGTACTCGTACTCGGTTCTGAGTACACCTATTTTTGAATTGATAAGTAATGTAGGTAACACAACAGCTGTTAGAAGTTAACTATAGCTTCAATATCTAATGTATATTCATGTTAGGCTAGCTAATCACTTCTCAATACACATTCCATTGATCAAGTCCTGGTTCGGTCACTTTCATCTACTCTCTACAATCTGTCTAACTGGGTCATTTTCCCAGTCTAGCTATAATTGACTGTGGAGATATTGACTTAAGACGATTTGATTATATTAGAGTATTAGAGTTGCTATTGGACATCTACGACTCGGAGTTTTCAACTATTCTGCGTAAGTATGGACGGAACACCTTTCAACAGCAAGCGATGAAGCAATCAAGATCTACAAGGAAAATCAAGGCTCCATCGCGCTGGCCAAGAACACAGACTTCGAGAAGAGGACCAAGCAAATAGACATCGGGTATCACTTCGTGCGGGAAAAGGTGGAAGACGTTCAAGTAGTCCTCCAATACTTTTGGGCTAGGCGCACTTTATGACCAAGCCAATCCCTGCAACCCGGTTTGAAGTTCTACGAAACAAGTTTGGAATCCAAGGTGCATCATCTGTCGAGTCGAGTGGGAGTGTTGACACGAAAGCGCCTCGACCAGCTGCGAATCGGTAGATATCACTCAGCGGTATCAAAATCTTTCTGTGATTATGAGAAGATAATTACGGGCACCCTATCCGCACCCCATGTTTCTGATATCCGCACCCCATCTTATATAAAATCATGTTTAACAGAACATTCATTATTTAATCACGATTACGAGAAGAGGTCCACTAAACAGTACTGTGTCCAAATTAGGCTTATTTAGAACTCGATATTACTCGATTTTGATTGGCTGTTTCAACCAACTAACGATTTTGATTGGCTGTTTGAACCAACAAACAAACAGCCCTAGACCCTAAACCCTAACCCTGCAGGCTGAAAACAGCCAATCAAAATCGAATAAAATCGAGTTCTAAATAAGCCTAATTTGGACACGGTACTGTTTAGTTTTTCCCTTACGAGAACTAATAAGACTGCTGAAAAATGAGCTCTACGGAAGCAAGTGGCTGAGTTGCGCCAACTACAATCAACGGCCGTTGCGGCACTGAACCACGTGGCTGTCTCCTATATGGAATCAAATGGAGTCCGAAGCAAAACGGTGAAGTGAAGTAGAAATTACTTGTCACAAAGTAAATGCAGGGATTCAAGGAATGCAGATAGATTTGGGTTAGAATGTCCCAATTATGGTACCATCAGATTCCAAGAGAAGTCCTTCGACGCGGCGGTCCTTCAATTGCCGATGCGTTTGATGCAATTAAAGTAACCAATCGCTACAAGGGCTAAGGATACATAACGTTTCTAGCTGTTTACCTTCATGCTTTGAACCTTACTGTTGGGGCACGTTCAAAAAAGTAATACGTGCGATGCTTAGGCACACAATCTATATCGTGCATCGCTGTGTCTCAGTAACATGGCTCACTTTGCACACACACTTCATTAATCCGTTAACGTTGGGGGATGGGGGGAGGGGCCACTAAAACACGTCCAGCAAAACGCAACCTAAAAGCATCCAAATACATGTCGAATCGAGTTTAGCAGGGTTCCTTTGTGCTGCGACCGACGCAATGTAGTCGTCCATCCTCTTCAATATATTCGCATCTTCAAGTCAGCTTGTACAGCAGAAGGCTGACGGGCAATTCTAAGCTAACAGAGGACAGGAAGGATCCGCTTGCACATCAGTTGGGGGGATGGTGATTGCCACACCAAAATTTTAATATTAGTACGTGTACGCCTCGTTATCCAGTCGTAGCGGGTGGCAAAGCATCGGCTGTTTGTCAGCCATTTACGTTGTCACGATGGACTTGATCCTGCGTAAACAACATGTGCTTCAGTGCCGCAACGGACCGTTGATTGTAGTTGGCGCAACTCAGCCACTTACTTCCGTAGAGCTCATTTTTCAGCAGTCTTATTAGTTCTCGTAATCGTGATTAAATAATGAATGTTCTGTTTAAACATGATTTTATATAAGATGGGGTGCGGATATCAGAAACATGGGGTGCGCATAGGGTTCGCCGATAATTACGGTACTTTGAGTAATCGTGGCATAAGTCATGATCAAGTTCAAGGATAAGACCTCGATGTGGCCGCCGCTGATAGGTTAGAAAAAATAAGAATCAGGATGCATTTAATTTCGTTAGCGAACTAAGGACCTTAATTTATCCACTTTTCATTTTGCACAAAACACATAAATCTTCAATAGCCACCTTACCAATTTTGCTTTGGTATGGCTACTACCCTCCACCGTGTGAACTATCCACTCATATCTGGTTTCCGGTAAGAGCACCTTCACCACTCCGGGTATACCACTCTGGGTATACCTTCACCAAAAAGTTAGAGACGATGGTATGGGAGCGCTAGTCGTCGGTTGGTCGCAGATTGGCTATTTTGTATGTGGAACAGCCGGAAATAAGTATATGAAGGGATGTATAGTGAAGATAGAAGCAAGCTGATTTCAGAATCGACAAACGTTAAGGCCCTAATTTTCACCCAAACCGGCTTGTACATAGCTCTCCGAGGGATCTCCCAGATGGGGTTCACCCATGCACAACGGGTCTTGGAACATTGTCGACAGAGTTTCCGGAAGACGTATTACAGGCACTTAATTAATTTATTACAACTTTTCTTAAAAGCATGGCAATAGATGCGGCGAAGGGACGATTGGAGTGACTATCAACAACAATAAACGGACCAACGAAGTGCAGGGAACAGAGAACTTGTTAACAGACTACGCAGTTGGGTCGGTTACAGAGCCGCAATGGGACAACTGAAACACTTCTACATCCTCAGTCCAGACGATCCACTATACCCAATAGATCAAGATTGTTGGAGGTTGACCACATATTGTGTGGGGGTGCGTAAACGCGCGAGGCCTTTGGTGTCGCTTGCTCAGTTTTTTTGGAAGCAGACTTTAGTGAATAAAAAACAGCACTCTTGTTTTAATTCAAACATCGGCAGTCGTCAACACCTTCACTCCCGCACTCACTGGATTAACAATAGCCAAAATATTCGACAGATTTGAAGCGTGCTTTTTTATTGCTTTCACGTGGAAAACTTGCAACCAAGTTGTTTGCGACAAAATCCAATGGAACCAATTTTCAGCAGACGGAAAGCAAGACCGTAGCCAATATATGCAGAGTGCGATATCAAGGTACCAGACCGACTACACGAACGAGGGGTTAGAATATCAACTGTCTCGATTGTTTGTTTGATTCGGAGATCAATGAGGAGAGAGAGTGAGCAACAACGAGTGAGAAAGCCAATGGGAGGAAGTAGTTGCCTCAGTGATTAGTGAAGTTTGAAGTAGCTAATAGTAATATTCAGGCATGATCCAAATCGACGATCAAGGGAGGGAGACTCGATTTACTCGATCTTAAAATCGTTCAGGGTTTGATTTTAAGCCGCTTTCTAACTCATAGTTAATGTTAAGGGTTAGTATTAACTAGGGCTTAACTGGGTTCTTGGGCATTTCGAAGGATTAAGAGATATCTTCTTATGACAAGATCATTCCACTCGCACCACTACCTTCATTCTTCCACGTTTTTTCCTAGCGCTGTGGACTTATCATAGAAAAAACTCACAATTCTTCTTCGTCGTCGCCGCATCAACTGTCATCAAAAACATCATCATGTTCTCACCACCAAGAGAACAGCGCCGGCAGTAGCAGCAGGGGAGAACTAAAAAAAGGAAAGGAATGATATGCCGTTCCAAGAGAAGTCTAATCATGAGCTGCACTATGGCATGAAGATAACCCAGCGCAATCCGGAGACAAAAGCAGTCTTATCAGTGAGATGCCACTTCCGCAACTTTTCCGGCAGAGAAAAAAACAAAATCCTCCTTCTCCTCAGCTGCTGGTGGTGGTGCAACAGACAAACCTCCTCCTGCCAACAAAAAGAAAAGGAAGGCTAGAACCACTGTGCACTTCTTCAGAAGTCCTTTCAAAGTTGACAATTATAAACACCCCCTTGATTCCCAACATCCCAAGAGATGGGCGTGCTCTCTACTGAGGAAAAGAAAGTCTACTTCGATGAAAACATGCCATCCTTCAAAGAGACTTTACCCTCTCATTATGACCAACTAGAGGTTCCAACGAGGCTGCGAGTCAAACGGTAGATTGTTGACATCATCGGAGAGATGCTGTTTGATGATGACGACGGAGCTGATTTCTCTGAAGATGATGGTGATGAGGAGTCTGGTAGTGTTGAGGGAGATGCCAACTATGCAGAGTTTCTTCAGGAAGCAGGGATGGGCGAAGACGAGAATCCGCAGATGATGACCTCCCCAGACAGTGACTCCAGTGGTGATACTGTCAACCACCAGCCGCCAGCATCAAGGGCTAAGGTCAGAGCTCTTGAACTGTTTGAAGAATGTGGCGGCGAGAATGACGAGAAAGAATCCAGAGACTACAACCACCTTACCATTCGCAACAATACGGAGAATAACTTGATTCTGAAATACGTCGTGCTGGGAGTCTCATCCAGACAAGCTTCCAGAATAATGCGGGAGACGAGAGAGGAAACTGGAATGGCAAGTATTGGAAACTTAATAGGACAAGATTGGCATCTCTAGTTGTGGCAGTGAACCTGACAGAACTTTCGGAATTTTGGAGTCTGGCAGGGCAATCTCCATTGATTTGAACTCTTCGAGCCACCTATCCACCTCGTACCTGGACATCAGAGTACGCTTCTGCATCCGGGGCACCCTTTATAACTCCTACCTGATTGCTCTCCCTCTCTTCGAGCAACACACAGGCGAGGAGCTTTTCAGGGTACTCCAGAGGATGCTAGACGTCATATGCCCCTCCTGGACTTCCATATTAATTGCAGTCGCAACGGATGGGTCCAGGAATATGACTGGAGGCATGCGTGGCATTGCAAGTAGAATTGATCGAGTCGTCCTCCCGGGCATGATCCGGGTTTGGTGTGTTGCGCACCAGCTGGATCTGGTCATGCAGGAATTCTACAAAGACCTTCTTGAGGGAGAATTTTATTTAAAGCTCACCGGACTTATTGGCTACTTGCGCCGTCAACAAACCTTATCGCCAAAATGAAGACAAACTCTCCCATGGTGAGCACCACAAGATGGATTTCCATGGGCAGGGTGGCTAGATGGCTCGTCAAACACCGTCAAGTTATACTGCGCTACTTGATTCTGAAAGCTCCCGACTGTGTCCCGAAGATGGATTGGTGGATTATTATCCACGGCGTCAACGCATTCATAGAACTTGTGGATATGACGTTCAAGAGGCTCCAAGTGTTGACGACGCTGGTGGTGGAGCAGGCTGAGCAACTGAAAGCTCTCGTGACGAAGATCGGCTCGCTCACAGGACTTTAAGGTCCACCGCTTCAGGAGATGCCAGGAAGTCCGGATCCTGCAGCAGATGATAACCTTGTTTTCTCCGACAGTTGGCAATATGCATCCGTTCGGAGCTTCTTGGAGGTCCAGAGGCCCTTCGTCATGCGTTTAATCCAAGATGTTGAGACTTCTGAGGACGAGGACCTCAGCTGGACGCTAAGAGCAATTGCTAAGCCGCTAGTAACATCTGCCGAGAAGATTGGGTCAATAACCGAAGAACGCAATCACTTGAATGCTGCTGCCGGGCTGCTGCTGCCTCCCGTTCTGCCCCACAACTTGTTAAGTTGCCCCGAGCAAAGAACTTCAACGACATCGTCAACGAGTACAAGGAGAGGCTTGAAGCAACAGTAAGACCCACGAGCCGTGGTGCTATAACGAGCGAGGGCCTAGCCGCTGTGTCTTCTCTCTTGATTAATCGTATTGAGGAAGGGTTTCGCAAGCTAAAACTGGCTTAAGATTCGGAGAGGGAGGTAAAGCGAGCTCGTGTAAGTATGATGCCAACTCAACGAGAAATGCAAGAAGTAGCAGAAGGTGAAAGAAACCACGACAATGAACGGGGAACTGCTAATAATAAGCTGCCGAGGACCACAAAAAGTACCGATAAATTCTCTTTTACAGGAGAGCTGGAAGACTTGTGGTCTGAAGGGTAGGTTTCCTTACCTCTGTGCGTTCACCGGTGGCTTGGCAACAGTATTCCCAGGGACCTCAACCGTCGAGTCCGACTTCTCCATCATCAAACGGGAAAAGGATGACACCCGCACGAGGCTCACTGACTTCGCACTTGAGGGGGACTGCAATGCAAGCAACGAGGAGCGCTGCGAAAGCTTAAGAACGATACAGTGACGTGACGGCACGAACGTCGTCAGGATAAATGTCGTGGCCTTTCGTTTGACTTAACGTTAATACTAAGGGCTCGATTTACGCGATTTTAAGATTTCGCCGGAATCGATTTTAACTTCATATCGAGGAAATAGAGGATACTCGACGTGGAGCATGCCTGGTGATAGCTAAATAGACTGGATTTATAATACACACAATACTAGCCCGAGGTGGACCAACATGGGTACATTGAAACAGTCATCAAAAGTAATACTGAGCACTATCCTTAACCGAAAGTGCGTGAGATTAAATAACGTCCTTTTCCTGTCCAATCGAATGCCATATGCCTTTAGTCAGTGTTTGGAGTCTCACCAACCACGAGCTCATTTCCCCCCCTGTTAAACAGTATTGACGATCTCAATCTGTGTCGAGACCTTTGCGACGCTGATGATCCGCTCGTCTTTGCCTGGAGACGACCGCGACGGATGGGAAATTGCTGGCAATGCCCCTTCCACTACAAATCAAGTTTCTATTTGTACCAGGTCACAGGCTCCTGGAGATATGGATGACGCTGCGCATATGTTGCAGGGCCTTCATATTTTGCAGCCAACAGCTTCCGATGATGGCGGAAATTATCAGCAGCCGCAGCAGCAGTTTCATGGTACCTTATCGGTTGGAACGGCTACTGCTAGTGCGCATGGACCCCTGGACCCGGTTTTAGTGGCAGGATTGGAGAATGCTCGGGAAAGGATGACTCTACTTAAGTTTGAGGACCAGATTGTGCGATTTTTGCGAAATCCGAGGGAGCCGCATCTTTGTTTTCCACCTTTATCGTCCTATCACCGACTAATTGTTCATCGGTTAGCACAGCGCTGTGGGTTGGAACATCAGACGGCGGATTACAATCCGTTCGAAAACAGCTCGGCAAGAGTCGTGACGCTGTTTAAGACGGCACAGTCGGCGATACCGCGAGTACTGCTAATTGACTTGTCAACGGATCGACAGGCGCCGACAGTCACTCCCGCATCTGCTCCGCGCATTATGATGCGAAAACGCAGTGTCCTACGGCCAGGTGCAAATGGGGGACGTGGTAATGGTGTGGACAAAGCCACGCCTTCATTGGAAGACCGTGAGCGGGCGTATGCTGAAGCAAGAGCCAGAATTTTTGGGGAAGACAACGGTTGCACCGGAGCTGAGTTAATCTCAGCATCCTCTCCATCGTCAAACATGGCTTCGTCAGCACGAGATAGTAGTGGGCTTGTGCTTAGCCCCGACCGTAATGTTTCTAGGCACCGAAGTCGACAAGCAGCTGGGCCAGACGGTAGCAGAGGTTTTGATCGAAGGGAAGGGTCTACCTCAGGAGGAATGAGCGGATCTCAGATACAGGAAACTCGCTCCCCCAAACAACGCGCTAGTATTAATGATAGGAAAGAAAGTATCCAAGCCTCGCAGCAGCCCAGTGCTCCGAATGCTGCGAGCTGGAAAGGAAGCAAGGTTTTATGGCGAAATCGGGAACAAGAGCTCAATGACCCGGACTTTACGCGCAATCACGACGTGTTTCGCCCTCGCGGTGGGGCATCGAGTGGTACCGGTGGCGACTCATCGTACCATGGCAACCGCTTTGGTAGTGGCATGCGCTTTCGACCGGGTGAATTCTACGACCGATCCTACGATCGGTTTTATGGCTATCAAGTGCAAACACAGATTGGTGGGACCCTGGCCGCGCCACCTCCTCCCATGCCCATGCCCATGGCCTCGCCCGGACGCGGCCGATACCACGTTGCCGGGCCCACGTACAATGATAGAGTAGACACCCACCTATTTCCTAGGTCCCCGCACCCGCACTACCCTCTGCAACAGCAACAACAGTTGAACGCACCGCCGTCCATGGTCCTTGGGCGGAGTGGGTACGGGTATCCTTCACCCCAAGGCCGTCCGTCGTCGGCATCGCAAGGGACGTTCATGCCGCCGCAGGCCAATACTCGCCCCAGCGGCTTTGTCGAGGACGATTTTCCTCCGCTCGGCCACTAATGCGCCCCACACCCCACAATTAAAATCTTCGTGCTTATTAACTTTTGTGACCAACTACTACCGTGCTGATCGGAATAAATAATGACGTATGCCTCCGGGGCATGTAGGTGAACCACACCACTGAAATCTCTATCGTCGCTTCCTGCTCACGTTGTCGAGAGGAGGGTTGCCGCTCGTACCACCGCCATATCCTACGACAGCATCATGGTAACTTCAAACTTGTCGAGACAGTGCTTTGAACATGAGGAATCACCGCACCTCTTCTCCGCTGGCGCTTCTTTTCGCGTAGTTTCCTCTTACGTGCAAGCTCCTTTGACAATAGATCGACGACATGTCAGTGGCAACGAACTCGTCATGGCAAGTGACGAGAGCGTTAGAATTACCTTTTTGGTTTGCCACATGGTGAAATACGTCTTGATAATAGTCTCTTCCTCCTCCCGCTCCCGACGAAGCCATGGGTTCGTTCTTGGGAAGGAAAGAAGGAAGCGTCAGTATCGTAAGTTGTCACCAAACAATGCACGTTATCCATACTCGTTCATTCGTTTCCGTAGTTTCCGCTTGGTTTCATTGGTTTCTCTAACGCAGCTGTCCAGTTGACGCTGCAATAGGCGGATCTCCTGTGAAACTTCGTCGTCCGTCGGACGGGAGAGACCAACTTGAGCAATTTCCGTCTCGCTTTTCTCCACCAATCCGATACTATGCAAGGTTTTGGTAAGACCCTTCGAGTTGCAAGAACGTACGTCAATTGAGCGTAGTAACTGACTCGCGACCGTGTCTGATTGCGTTTCTCCTGTACGACTTGACTTTTCCTCCTCGACTTCTCGCTGAAAAAGGGACTCTTTTTCAATCGCTCTTGTTAATACTTCGGGTGTTTCTAGCTCACACAGTGATGCTACAAGTCTCTGCATGCAATAACGATCAGAATCGGACCATTCTTCCATCCTATTGAGACGCTTTACAAACCTCCTTGAAGAATTCGTCTAGATCGTGCGTTGCAAACTTGCTTGAATTGTTTTTTTCCTGATATCGTTCGAGGTCGACGATTTTCGAATGATGGTCGATTCCGTCCTCACGCACTTCAAAATCGTCAGAAAGCCCTGGATCGTTTCGTGCCGTATTAATCACATTGCCCAAGCCGCTTCCCCATAATGCTTTTCTACTTCGTCTTACCTTCGAGCTGCAGAGCTTGATCCATGTCTTCAGGTGTAATCGTCTTGAAAAACGAGTACGCATGCAAATATTTCCAAAGCCCTATCGTTGAGCACGGTGAATCTGCATCCCAGCACTAGCTAATCAGCACACCCTTGCGATTCATCACATGAACAGCATAACTCACCCGAATTAAGGTCGTCTTCCACCATCGCAGGTGTTGGAGACGCCGGTTCAGTATTCAATATGCCACTAAACTTTCCAGCGACCGCGGCTCCGCAATGTCTTCGTCCATCCACAGTACTCTGTGCTGGACTTTCGGGCTCATTTTCCACATTTATGATCAACTGAGGAGGGAACATGTTGGAACTTTTGCCGTCCAAGTAGTCCGAAAGAACCACCAGCTGATTGTCCAATTGAGCCAACTGCTTGTCTAGATTCGCCCGTCCTCGCTGCAATAAGTCCAAAGTCACACATCTGTCAATTAGTACGCAGCTCAATCCGTGGCAGCTTCCGGATTTACTTTAAGCTCTTGCACAATCTTGATCAGCGAGCGTTTGGTACTCGTGACAAGGCCGTCGTCCGTACTGCACGCAAGTTTCGTAACCGGAAACTGTTCGTGCTGTAGCCATGGCACACGCAGCGGTGTGATTTCTTGCCGC
Organism: Peronosclerospora sorghi; assembly: GCA_026184515.1. Taxonomy (NCBI): domain Eukaryota; phylum Oomycota; class Peronosporomycetes; order Peronosporales; family Peronosporaceae; genus Peronosclerospora; species Peronosclerospora sorghi. Next base: position 9,931,704 of record CM047584.1, read on the forward strand.
GTCTTCGTGGCTCGATTCATCCTCGACCTTCGATGAGAATGTATCGACCAGCACAGTCGGGCGAGACCGTGCCGCCTTGTGTAGCATATAATTGACACTGCCCCGGACAACGTGTTGAATGATGATGTGTACCACGTTATTTTCGCAAAGGGTTGGTGGAGAGTACCGTTGGGCGAACGAAACTCTCTCAGCAGCTACGGTAACTCGAACGCAGTAAGTTCGACATGGCACGGGGCAAGGCTGACCGTGCTTTGACAGTCGGGAAAAAACTCGAAATTATCGAAGAAGCCGATCGCACGGGTCTCCTCGCCGCGACAGCGCAGAAATATGGCGTCAAGACAGGACAGATTCGCGACTGGAAGAAGAACGTGGACCGCTTGCGCGCCACGGACCCGTCCCGCCTCGTGTGCGCGAGCACGATCCAGCGTGGCCACTTGGTGTTTAATGAGACGTATGCGCAGTACTGGGTGGGCTACAATAAATTTTGTAGCAGCAAAACGAATTATGACGAGCTCCGAGGCGCCCTACGCATCACATATCACGACGTACTCCGTGAAGGCGTGAGTACGTCCATGAAACTCGAAGACAAGTTGCGCAGCAGGCTCTAATTTGTTCTCGTCAACAGGTGGATCGAACTTTCCCGCGATGATTGACACATCAGCGACACATGAATTGGAGTGTCCAGAAAATCGTGCGTCGAGCGCAATCCATGACTGTGTTTTTTGCTTACGTGGCTTTTAATTCCTACTTGTTCTTTTGTTGATACGAAGATGGATTCTTTACGACAGAGAAAGTAAAGAATTTGTATCGGAAGGACATGATGACGCTGCGAGACCAACTGCGCGAGTTCTTCGGTCAGAAACCGTTCCCCTCCAAGTTGTTGTACTTTGTGACAAGATTAGATTTTGTCAAGCCGGATCCAAAGCATCAGCCGGAGGAAGACGAAGTGGGCGCGCCCAAGATGGACGACAAGTTGACGGACAAAACAATTGGGGTGGAAGATCTCATCTCCTTCTATGTTGCCATCTGTGGAAATGGTTCAGTGATGGTGCCCATGTCTATCTTTCCCCCGCCTGAAGATTGGCACTGGGAACGTAAGAAATTGATTAAATTGCGTCACGCACACAGCATGCACCGAACTAAACTGAACAATCCCTATGAAGCGCTCCAGTTTTTTGCGGTGGTATGCGCTCAAATTCTTTCAATGTTGTGAGTGTGTTAAAGCTAAGCATTATATGTTATCAATATGTGCAGACGTGGAAAAAGTTTTATGAAGAGGAGGCAAAGTACATCGATAAGTTTGTATTCTTGCTGGACTTCTCGATCGAGGAATTTCGGGCGCCCGAGTTCCTTGAAGGTCTAAACCAGCAGGATGGCTACAACAAGTATTGGACGACCATGTATACGGTACGAAACCCGTTGCGGCTTTCGCGTTTTGAGGACACGCTCTCGACTTTTGTGATTGAAGAGTGGCGTAGTATTCTTAAGATGAAAAAATCCACTCAGCCCAACGATTACCGAAAATGTGTCGCGTTTTGGTTTTACTCCGCGTGGGAGTTTTTTGCTGGTGACAATGCACGTGTTGCGTTCCGAAGCTGCAACATGTACCTCGAGGACAAGGCTACATGGGGCGTGGAGGCGGATACAAGTATCGTCTGAAGTAAGTCAATAGGACAATTAGTGGATCGCGTTACATTACACAAGAGGTTGGGTAATATACTAGCAGTAGGTCTAGAGCTTCCTGCAATAACCGAAATTCTCGCTTCCCGTCCAGTATCCATAACATACATGTAGATTGTGTTGAAGTTTTCAAGTGATGCATATAGTCTGGTATGGGACTATATACAAACGTCAAGTGAAGCGCGACCAAAGTGGTCACTTATGCATTTTCAGCTACATTAGAATGTTAACTGTATAATATACAGCAAATATTATTGGCAATTGATATCCGTATCCCCCCCAAATTACTACCCGTATCCCCCCCAAAACTGGAATCGCGTGCATTGCATATCTCTATTACGTCCAATCATGTCGTCCGTGCGAACGGGACTTCGACATTTCTAATTCCGTGCCAATCATGCGAAGACGCGGACGTAATATATTGATCATTGCGAGCGAGTGCCCGTTATCAGCGCTTTAAATCCATACCGTAAGATCGAAGAAGTGTTTCTCAATGTCTGGTTTCGTACCCATCCGTCTCAAGTTGTGGACTTACGAGAGCAACTGTCGCTACCAAGTACGAGCCCGGACGAAAAACTGCATGCCGTTGTCCAGGAACTTGGGGCCGCGGAAGCGATCAAGGATCTCGTACACGAAGCGTCGACAGCGGAAACGATCGACCAAGCGGCGCATGCCCAAGCCGAAGTGGTCCACTCGTTACCACCGACGACACCTGCGAAGATTAAGGCGGAAGTAGTTGACTTGGTCACGTCGACAATGTACAAAGGCTTTGGTGTGAGACACGAGACGAATTGTACCGAACAGTACGCGGCACGGTGACAACTGGTTGTGAAGGACCAAAATCTGGTCTTTTTCAAGAAAAAAGTGGCCACGATTGCCACCTCGAACCTGTTCGTGGGCGGAAAAGTTGATGGCCGAACCGATAAAAAAGTGATTGAAGTGAAGAATCGAGTCAAGCAATTCTTGACGCCACTGCCGAGGTACGATATTGCGCAATTGCAGACGTATTTGTACATTTTAGGCGTCGAGGAAGGCGAGTTAGTGGAACAATTGTGTACGACCAAGACGCAAAGAAAATGACCAAAGTGTCGTGGGATGAAAAGATGTGGAAAAGAGACATTGAGCCCTATCTTATCAGATGTGGCAACGCTCTGATAAAGTTAATGGAGAATAAACTAGCACAGAGCGCATTGCTCCATTTCGTGCAAAATAAAAACAAGGTTTTCAACTATTTCGGAATTTGTTTCGAAAAAAACGTCGCACTGATCCGATATGTTTGTACCAAAGGCTTCATACATTGGGGCGGGATATGCCTATAATTGAGGGGGGGGTACGGGTAGGAGGGGTGACATCATACTCCCGATTCTGAATATCCTAGGACATCGATCTCAAGGGGTTTCGGCGGACGGGATTTATCGAATCTCTAAGAGTACCCGAATTTGGTGGTCCTCGGACAAGTTCACCAAGCGGCTTCGGCGGACGACCTGACCGTGGAAGAGCTCCGCGTAGTAATACAGCCTTGGCCCATAGTATTACTGTGCAAAGCTACTAATAATAGGGCGGATCAGCTCAACTCTTCACGCAACTCATTCATTACCTAGAAGAGCTGCTAGCTATCGATTGACTTGAGACATAAGATGCCATCTTCGAAATAGTAAAGTGTTTCTTCAGCTGTTTCTTCTTCTGCTGCTAGAAACTACCACTACTACTGCTGCATGAAGAGCTCTCGTAGTTAGTGGGGAAGCGGCTCTCGTGCTACCAATGCTTGTACTACTGCTGGGTGATTGGTGAGTGGATGATGAGGACTCATGGGGCAGCTTATTATTCTAGTTGAAGAACGGAAAGCAGGGGTGAAGTTCCTCAGAAGTCGGGCATGAATAAGTACAAGTCAGTCCTCCAGAACATATGCTTTGCCCTCATCAGAAGAAGCAAGAACATTCTCACCATCTAATCAATCATCGACTGGTGCTAAGGTACGTGTGTGTGTTACCCCTTAGTCGTTGCTCTAATAATCCTAATCAGAGAGATAAAAGATTTACTTGTTGAACAACGATGTTATTAGATCGAAGAATATGGACATCGCAGCGATCGAGGAAAGCACCGATCCTTTCTACTACCTATCTTTTACCAATCGCAGCGGGACTGGGTAGTCCTTCTCCTCCTCCTCCAAGAAAGGACCTTTCGTCGTTCTCTTTTTTCTCTTCTTCTCCTCCACTTCTCTTTTTCCTTGATGTCTCTTATTTATGAATAGCCCTTCTTATCTTCTTTTTCCAGTCTTTTCCACCTACTAGAAATATTCCAATTCCCCTGTCTATGATGTACGTCTATTAAAATTATCTCTATCTAGACTTCCAGGTAGAGTATGATGGGTGCCTTGATAGTTCATCCTCGGTGGTCTCACAGACCAGCAAGTAAGATAACACTTAGTCGTCAGGTGCTGTCTGGACGTTGTAACATTCAAGCATAAGGGCTTCTTTAACCCACCATCATCGGCGGTTGACCTTTCAAATCAATGCAACAACTGCTGATATCGGCACCCAGGTGCTGTGGCCTGCCTGTTGTTAGAGGAAGAGTGATAACCGACGTGATGCCAGAGACTAGCAGCACATACAGCTACGTATGAGGCGGCAGACATTGCAGGAAACAGGCTTCTCAATGTGCTCCTATCTCTGTTCAAGCTCATCGTCATCTCTATACTGGCAATGAACATGAAACATAAATTGCTGTCATTGATTGATTAATGAAGCCCTTACACAACGAGAAAGAATGAGTTCATTCAGCTGTGAGTTGGCTACCCTAAGATTCCCGCCTTACAATCGATACCTCGTTGCCCTTCACTATCACAAAATCACTTGCCTGGCGCATTGTTGGAGAGACATACCTAAGTCCGCGCATTAACTGTGGCTGCTTCTCCACCCGTGCAGCGAAGATTATTGTTTGACCATCTGCCGGAGAGGAGCCGCAGATTCTCCATTTATTGTAGGATTTTCTGAAGACCAATAAGACTCTGTAAAAGAAGTCAGAGGAATCTGCGTCGATCACGACAACCTGATTGCGTTCCAACCCTGCACCAACTTCCGAGGAGGCTCCTTCTTCCAAAGGGGTATTTTCGCATTCGTTGTCTATAACTCCAATCGATCCGCTTGAGAACCATCTTGCCTGAAGTGACCTTGCCTTTGTCTGGCCATCAATTGCTCCTTTCTCTCCTGGCAATCTGGCCTTCACTTCAGTGAGACAGCCCTTGGCTAGTAGAAAAAGGTCATATCCAGATCTTAAGGCATCAAGGTCAGGGTAAAGAAACCGCTCTAGATTTCTCCGTGGGTAGTTCCGAAGCAAGAGGTTTGGATTGCTTCCATGTCTGATGTCCATGTGGCGGACGATCACCCCGGCAGCGCTGATGACCGAAGCCTCCTGAATACCAGCTTCTGAGCCTCCGAGATCTGCAGTAGACCGTTCAACAGTATCCAGTGCGCTTGCAATCCTTGAATCAACCCCTTCCTGTTGAATCAAAGATGTAGACCCATTGTCAGTACCAGCGACAGGGCCCATAATAGCGGTCATACTCTCCAAAAACACGTTCTCGACATCCGTGCCCTGAGAATGCGAACCATTTGGTCCTGTGTGGGGTGTTTTGCTGTTACCGCCCAAGTCCCCATCGTCGTAGCAAAATGTTGCAGGCATATAGTCCTTAAAAGCATTATCCAGGTCTTGGAAGTTATCGAAAGAGCGACAAAAGGGAGAGGAGCCTGCTTTTAGTCGGAGGCCAGGTGAAGTCAACAGTACCCCCATCTGTTCGCCAGCACAATTAAGGAGCTGAAGAAGCTTTTCCTCGATCTGCGCTCCGGCACAAGGACCTTCGTCAATTTGGACGCCTTCATAATTTGCGTTGTTTTTTGCTCCACCACAGGCTCTCGACTTCTCTTTGTTGCAACTCTTGATTGCAACATCTTCTCAATAGATGCTCTGAACCCCTCAAAAGTTGCTTGGTAGCCTTGCAGGCCAGATGAGGACAATCGTAAGCCAGATCGAAAGGTGCAGCTCAAAACTTTTTCCATCTTTTCAGCGTAGTGTAGCATCTCGGAGATTGTGAACTCCCGTCTCCACATCCGCAATAAGCCAAACATGTGTTCCGCCGGTTCGCTGGTAACCAATCTGAATTTAATATTGTCAGCTCTCAAGACGAGACATACTGTGCCGAGGACTGCAGAAGCAAGGTTCCGAAGGGTAGTGATATGGACTCCATCTAGGCTCGTGAACCAGATTAGGCTGCACCAAAGATAACATATTCTGATGTCTCTATCGAGACTGTCCGAGTTGGCCCCAATAAGAAGCGTTCGGAGAAAGAATAGGCATAGCCTCGTAGCTGCAATCGATCCCTTCTCTTCATTCGACAGAGCGCAGAGCTTGTCCATGGACTCCAGAGAGCACAAGAGGAGTACCAACGCGTCTGAGGTGTAGTCAGTGACCTGCACCAACTCTTTAGCGATGCCATCTTCTAATAGCAATCCCGGGTCAACTATATTCGCGCCCGCCGTGATTAACGATGAACCCAGGACAAGTTGAGATCTTAGAGCTTTCGCAACGTGATTCATGTCCATTAGTCCCAAGGTTGATGATTTCGATTGCTAAAAGTCCAGCAGCTTTCCTCTTATAAAGTCTGACTCACTCGCAAGCCCATCACACGAGACCGACACCAGACGGACGTCGTCTAAGCTGGTAATGATGTCCACAATGTACTCGTTGAAATCTGACAATTCGTTCGTAGACTGTGGACGTGCTGCCAATAACGTCATAGGGCAAGCTCCCGAACGTCCGTTTTGAGCTGACAAGAAAGCTCATTTTACCTCCGAAGCCAGCTCTTTGACATCAACGTTTTCAACTGACATTCCCTGACTGAGTTTCTCGGCATGATAAGAAGCAAATTTGCCGACCCGGATTTGATAAGTAGCATTCACCTCAAGCCGCTTTGGAACCTTCGTAGCATCGATTTCCAACGACACCACCAATGTTTCACTTTCACCCTTTACTGAACTCACCCATTCCTTGCAACTCTGGATGATGCTCTCGCGATCCAAATCAATCGCGGTAGTCCGAGTCCTTCGATCAGCTGACCCTATCCGTTGCAGATGCCTGAAGCTAACCGTAAGTAGGTTTGCCTGTAGAATCTCGTAAGCAGCCTTGCTCCTCAATCGCATCACTTGACAGAAATCGATGAGCTTTGCGGCATACTGCGGGTTCATAAGGCCACTCATCTTATCCACGTAAGCCTTTGCCAGACCAACCAAAATAGAATCTCTAAACTCTGGTTGGGAGTGATAGAGGAAGTGAAATTGGGTGATAAATGCGTCCGGCTTCAAAATGCCCTTCTTCTCAGTACAACCAATTGGTAGTGGCACTCCAATCGCACGCAGAGCTCCTTGATTCTTTACACACCAGTCGTGATAAGAGAGAAAGTCTCTTACTCACTTGAAAAAGGCTTTCTTCGCTTCATTAGTGTGCTGATTGCCATGAGAGAAGTTTTTGAGTCTTCTATACTCTTCCTCGTCAAGCACTGCAGAGTCTACGACTGCTGGAGCGTCCAAGATCTTCAGGACCCCCGCGAAATCAATCATCCGTAAGAGACGCTTCCTGAGGGATCATGTCTCTATGGCTAGACACTTGTCACAAGGACCGCTTTTTGCTTTTCCAGGACGCAGGCGGTATACCTTGTCACAATCAGTTGAGTGAATTGACCAGGTCTTTGAGGCACCCATACTTAGAAAGTGGACCGATGCAGGAGGTTCACCAAACTCTTCAAACAGCTTGAAGTATTTTGAAGATTCATGCTTGAAAAGATTTGCGAACATGCCAGGGAAAGGCTTAAGGCGTACTGCTTGAACATTACCGGAACGATGACCACCGAAATTGAGGTTGACCGCCGAAGAAGAAGGGTCAAAGAAGATGGCTCCTTTTCTCCCGATAATGCCGCTTGATGAGACGTGACACTTGGCTTGAAAAAGTCGGTCACTCGGGTATTGTTCTGCGTCAAAGCCAGTTTGTGACATACTGTCTGAATATGCTCGTTCCATCGTTCAGTTGAGTATGGGCGACGCGAGCAGATCTTTTTCAATGTTGCCCCGTTCCCACCTCCTCCAGTTTTGCACACGCCGCAAATAATGTATGAGCCATCCTTAGCACGCTATTTTATCGATTGATCCTCTAGAATGGCTTCACACCATACAGTTCTCTTTCTATTTCCGGTAAGGATAAGACCAAGACCACTTTCGCTATCACTAGGGACAACAGTTCCTCCTTCGACAGTCGAAGCTGTTCCCATAACGTTAGAAGAAGAAGAAGAAGAAGGAACCTTATTATCACTCATCATCATACTTCTTATAAAACAACTAACAACAGCTGTTGCAGAAGAGCAAGCAAGAAACACGCAGTGGCAGCAGTGGTGATGATAATAATTAATAATAGGGTGGAGAGGTGGTGACAGCAGCAGCTGATGAGAACAGTTAGGTAGTAGTAGATGATTGAAAGCAAAAAAATCAGAGCGAAAGAGAAGGGGAAGAGGAGATGAGGAGTGCAAGCAGCTTCTAGCGAGCCCTTTTTGTTGGCGGGAACAAGTCATCGATTGGGGGTGGATGAGTTTATGAAGATATGCCGCCTATGATAAGATGAAGGGACCTACCCAGCTCCCGATTCTGGATTTCCATGGACATATTCCGTAAACCTTTCGGCGGACGGGTGTCGGTGCTATTGTTCCACGGGCATTAAAGCGAAGGAGGCTCGGCGGTAGGGAGGATGCCCCATTGGTGCCTACTTCTCCCAAACACTACCGGCGGACGGGATGGTGGCCGTGCTTATACTATGGATGTCACCGGTCCTATACGGGTAGTAATTTGGGGGGATACGGATATCAATTTTCATATTATTTGCTTTTATTAGGAATTTTAGGAAATATTATTTGCTTTTATTAGGAATTTTAGGTTAGGTTCTTAAGTACGCATTTTAATTAGTATTTTTTACTTTAAAACACAAGAACACTTATTTGCTGACTGTAAATTTGTTGAAATTTTCTACGTAGTCAGCGTATACTGCCGTTTCCGTAAACTGACCCCCCCCCGGTGCATGGACAGTACTTTTATTGGTTTTGAGATTAACATGGTTTACCACCAGGGGTGTGCGGTATTGGTAACGGTATCGCACTATACCGGTAAATACCGGTATTTTATACCGTCGGCGGCAAAGTCGGTAGAGTTTATACCGTACCACTACCGGCGCTACCAAAGTCGGTATCATCCCATACCTTTGGCGGGAAGTCGCGGTATCGTGACTGACGGTATTCACCGATTCTGGGTGCAGTGGGTAATAAAAACCGGTATACCTACCGATTTGTATCAATCTCGGTATTGACTGTAGAGTCTGTGGCGGCAAGTCGTCGACGTAAGCTGGCCAGGATGACGGTGGGTGGCGGTGCTTATTTCGAGTGAACAAGGATGTAGTGAACAACTGGTACGAACTGATAAGCAGCGACGGTGACGAAAAGAAGAAGAAGAAGCAACTATGACTAATTCAAGAGGACCTCTGATCATCTAGTAGGATGATCCAGAAATTTTTAAGACAAAATATTAACATCACCTTCGGTGGTTGTTGAGCTTTAGAGCTCAACAACCACCGAAGGTGATGTTAACATTTTCTCTTAAGCCTGATATGTAAATAAGGAGCATTCATACGAAACACAGTTTCAAGCGGCACCAGCAGCCCACATGATGATGATGATCATAATATATGGCATCATCAATAATGAATGCTTTTATAATTGTTGGTGCAACAGCAAGCAACATTGAGCTTCAACACTCAGCTCGTAAATGATAACGGACGCTAATACCGGCATTGATACCGGTATCTGACCGAATTTCGGTTCCTACCGAACCGCCAGCAAATACCGGTATCGTACCGATATCGATACCGCTGTGGACAAAGTCGGTATCACTTTCGGTACACAAATACTGATGAGATAAATGTCGGTATCACTATCATACCTACAGGGAGTATTTCGGTACCGGAGCCAGAGTACCGTACCAGTCACTACCAATGTCGGTGATGACCTCTTCCCTACCGTACCGACGGCCGGGACCAATACCGCACATCCCTGTTTAACACACATCCAGTATCCGTAACAGGTTACTTCCATCACCTTTAACATCCGGTCACCTGGAAGTAACCTCCATCGTGTTCTTGGACTAGGGCAACAGAAATATCCCATTTGTTTACTTAAATATTACTTATGGGATCGAAGTGGGAAGCGGTCGGGAGCAAAAGTAGCTGAGCAGAGATGCTTGAGATGCGGGATACCAAGGATGGAGCGAAAATATCAACCGGGGTCGAGTGGTTCACTGCTCACTACGGGGATCAGAAGGTCCCGGGCTGAATCCCGGAGCCAACCCTACCTGGTTGTTTTTAACAAAAGTGTAATGTGACGAAAAGAAACAAGGATGGAGAGGAACCAGAACCTTTAGATGATGGCTGGAAAATCCCGGGCAGCGAGTGGGCCGAGCCAAACACTGACGATGTATTCACTCGATCACCGTGGAGGAGATCTTATATTGATGGTATTCAGGTTACGGCAACTCCCCTAAGTCACATGGGTGATAATACATTTTATTTTTTGATTACCTGTGAGCGGTAGAATATATCGATTAGAGAGGCGACAACTTTCAGAGGAAAACTCAGGGTCGCTATCTGGAGCACAATATATCGATCGATGGTCTGGAAGCCAACTCGATCTGAAGTCGTGATTAATCTGCTCTTCTGCATTCACCAAGGGCCAAATAAGCTTCTGCTACATAGCATGCTTCTTTTTTTTAATGTGATCGAACGTTTACTATGTGCAAAATCGGTACCTTTACGAAGACATCTGTCACGATTGTCCAATTTTGAGGGCAGATTGAGCTACTACAGCAGATTTATTGGGGATTTTGGGGTTTAAACACATTGCTTTATTCGTCCAGTGAGGTAGATTGCCACTCGTTGAGGGAGAAAAGCCGAGAGGAAAATTTGCTGACCGGATCTGCTGATAAAGTTACCAGAAGAATTAGGACCGCACGTAATAAGGGGTCCTCCCACTGACCCGACCGCTATCCGATTTCGATCCCATAAGTAATACTTAAGTAAACAAATAGGCTATTTCTGCTGCCCTAGTCTAAGAACACGATGGAGGTTACTTCCAGGTGACCGGACGTTAAAGGTGATGGAAGTAACCTGTTACGGATACTGGATGTGTGTTAAACCATGTTAATTTCAAAATCAATAAAAGTACTGTCCATGCACCGGGGGGGGTAGTTTACGGAAATGGGGGGGGTCAGTATACGCTGACCCTTCCCGTGCGCACCTACCCTGACCAAGGGGCGCGCTTCTTTCCAGAAATTTACTCCCAGACTGTCGGGCACTAACGGCCGGTACAGTCATTACGGAATATTGATCGTTCCCCCATCTCGTGTCAATTTCCTTCAGGTAAAGAGCCCAAGGGACGCGGGGGCACGTGAGTTTAAGTTCCATCTTTTATTTTGTGAAGTGTCAAGTTCTGTCGTGTGGATTACGTGGAACTGTCTCCTGGAATTGTGGAGAGAAGTCGATTGTTACGTTTGGATTAGGTAACTATCGTTGTGGTATATTTTAACGAAAGTTCTCATGGACGAAAAGGAAACCATCGACCAGGAGTGCGCACTGAAGGCGCTCCTCCTTCAAGTGGGTAAGATAAATAAAATCTTGGACCAAATGTAAGAAGAGCAATCGCAAGGGTCGGTACGGAGTGTGTCTCCGGTTACGACGAGGGATTCGCTGGTTAGAGGTCCTGATAGCCTTTTCAAGAATGTATCAAGAATTTTGCGCCTTTTGGACAGAAAATTACGTTGAATGAAAATTATCTGTGGATGAAGGAATAGAGAGGGGCGGTGTACCTCGCATGGGAATGCCGCTAGAATCCCCAAGAATGAACGCAGGTATTGCGGAAGAAAACAAGCGGCTGGAAATTTAGCAAATCCGGGCCTACAGACGCGCCCGTACAAGATACCGAAGCTTATGGTACAAAAGTTTTCAGGGGTGGATATTTACCCTGGCTTTGCCCCCGGTTTTTGTGATTGGGCATACAAATTCATGGAAGCGCTTGAGATCGCAGAAATTTTGTGTGGTTTTTCCTGGACTGAGAGACTAAAGGTAACAAATTAGGTGAATACCTTGATGGAGAGGCTTCCCGCATTTGGTTCGAATATAGGGATCGGGTGGCAAGTTTTGAAGTCGCTTCACTACGTGTTGGACCAAATGTGGCGCGCATATTGGGTTACGATTTCGCACCAGCAAGCTGCGCAGTAATTTGCAGCCGAAAAGGATGTAAGAAGGTCGTGGAACGAGCATTTTCTGTATTTGATAGGTTAGCACGCGAAAGTGGATCTAGAGAGAAGCTTATAGCTTAAAATCTCGTGAAGTGCGCTGTTCCCCAGTTGAAGTACGCGATGATGACGCAGTACGATCCTGTGGTGGAGTCGAGTTCAAATTCGAACACCGAAGTGTCCTGAACCCGATCACCATCGTGCCCAGCCGACCAACTTACGGGGGCGGGGGGGTATCCGCGAACCTTTGCCTAAGCTCCGATCGGATGACCGATCTGTACTGTAGGACGCCTGGTCCGATCTTCCTTCACGCTTCTCACCTCGTGTACCCATTGCTTTGGGTGACTACACACTCGGTGGACCGTCGTGCGATATGGACTTGTGGGGATCGTTATTTAGCAATCCACTTCTCGGGCAGGGTGTATCTAGGGGGCGGTAATCGTCACCCTAAACACGCAAATTAAAAATATCCACAATATACTGGAGCCCAGTATACTTCCAGGGCATATCGCGTATAGCCGATCGTAGAGCCCAACCAAAACGAGAGATCGATAAACCAATCGAGAACAACCAAACAAACGCATCCAAAAGCTTGGGGCTCCAGTAACGAGATCTCCACTTAAACCTTTCCAATTAGTAATAACACGTTCCAAACGTGTGCGACTTGAAGTGAGTGCTGTTCTAAGTACGCGTTCCCGTCGAGGGACTTCTGGTGGGACAAGTGCGTCTGTAACGCGTCCCGGCCGGGAGAATTGAGCTGAAGAGGACCTTGTTAACCTTCCGCTCCCAAAGACTCCGTGGTAGGCGGGGGAGACTTATGGGTAAGAAGTAAGAAAACACAGACTATATTTACATCCACTAAAAACCTAATATGTAAACTACATGAAACATCGTGTGAATTACCTAAAACTGAGTACTTGACACTTCTGACACACGATTGGCTCAAAATCCCTTTCCCTTTTAACCAACCCGATCGCTCCAAACCGATCAGCGATATACCGGTATAAACTGACTAAAAAAGTTTCTTCACTTCACCGCAATCCGATGAGGACGGATTTATTTTATATGCTCATGAATTAGTGGCATGCGCTCAAGAAGTGGAGGAACACCACGTGAAGAACAGGAGGACCCCAAGAACGGATGTGGAAGCTGTACAAGATCATAAAAAAGGGTGATTACATGTCATAACTGTGGTGGATAGGGCCAAATCCGAAGGGAATTCCCGAAGAAGTTCGACAAGCGTGAGAAACAAGTTCATCGGAACATGCAAGGTGGATCGAAGAAGGAATAAGGGCTAGCTACGGTAGAGGAAAGTAAGGAATGGTCTGGAGCTTTGAGCTTAAGTTCAAGTGATTAAAACGACGTGTGGATTCTCGACAGTACTGCCACGTTTTTGCAGGAACACGCGGACATAAGACGAAATATGGTCCACAAATACCACCGGGTACCTGTTCCCGCGCCGGTTTCGAGGATCAATGGGACCCGTGAGATCGCAGCATATAACGCCCCCGACTCGATCTATGGGCGAATTTTTACCAGAATATTTCTTGGGTTCTATGACTTCAGAAAAACTTTCAAGTAGACATTTATCGGCCTTCGGGACCAAGTTTTTGCGATTAGGATCGATCCACTCATCGTCACATTAAACAGTAGATCCCCTCTCAGTCTGACTTCCAGCATGTTGCTCCGGTGAACAAAGTTGCAACCTTTTTGCATTAATTTTCCAAGTGAGATTGAATTCCTTGCTAACTTCGGGGAGAAATAAACTTCTTGAAGACCTATAATTGTGTTAAGATCACCGAAACTTCTTAGACGAACCTTTAAGACCTCGGTAATCTGCAAAAAAATTCCATCGGGCAGCTTCCGACTCGTATCTCCCATGCAGTGAACCACATCTTCAATAAGATCTTAGTACACCTGTTTATCACCACGTGCCACTAGTCGCGCCTTCTAGCGTTCAATCGTACCGTCTTCCTTCAGCTTCGTCTTGTATACCCATTTCGTAGGTATAGCTCGATTGCCTTTGCACTTCACTACTTCCCATGTATCGAGATCTTTTAAATCCTTCAACTCTGCCTCTTCTGCCGTTTTCCCCATGTCTGCGTCCTCGCGCTTGTGTGCTTCCTTGTAACTCTGCGGGTCCTTCTATACTTCACCCCACTTGTAACAGGGTTACATTCGGGTTACAATTAGTATGTGGTGTACGTGAGTACACTACGGTTGGGGTCAGTATTGACCGTTCCGAAAGGTTTTGGACCATTGGTTATTTTAACCAATCAGGGCAGGAGCCCTTGGTGGAGGCGTGGCAGCCAGCCACGTGTTAGTACACAGGTGGTGTACACTACATTTTAGATAGGTACGAATTTGGTAAGTTATACTTTGTATTACATATAGTTTACATTAGTTTAAATTAATTTAGGCTAATTATATATTAAATATACATTCAGTTTACATTTCACTCAACGACTACTAGACGCTCGACCTCTACCGGTCGCGCGCGTAGTGAGTGCAGTAGCGTAAGGGAAGTTCTCCCCTTAGCTACCCCCTTAGTAATGGAGACTTGTGTTAAGGCATTAGCGAAAGCTAATAGTAAACCAAAGTGGGAATCTTGGCCCCGAGTAAGAGAGTTCTCTCTTACTAAGCCCTTTTATAAGGGCTTATCGGCTAAGTAGCGGCGAACGCCGCTTAAAGGAAATTCTTCCTCTGTGCGCTAGCCGCATCGTGCTTGTACGCACCGGCTACATCTGGTAGCACTTGTAGTCAATCCAACACCTGTGTTGGTAGGCTACGGTATCCTCTACAAGGGATGAATCAGGACTATCGGGATAGGTTAACCCTCGTCCAGCAGGAAGCCTTTAACAGGCTGTTATCCTTACTGGGTGACGAAGGCATGCAGCTCCTAGTGGAGCAGGACCTTGAGGCCGTGAAGGCAAGGGTCAATGCCCTCATCTCCCATGAGGCGAGCTTAGGTGGAGGTCCTTTCACGGGGGTGCGTCACCCATTATCCTTTAAGATAAAGGAGTTCACCGGTGAAAAGGTGACAACCTTTATGTGTGGCCGCGAGAGGTCGAAACGGCCTTCGCCACAGCGAATGTGATCGCTGATCACTTGCAAGTGGGACTTGCACTGACCCATCTTACGGGAAAAGCACGTACATGGGCGTTTACGTGTCCGGATTCGGTCATGGACATGTTCCCGACCTGGGAAGTCCTTAAGCAAAAACTTATGGACATGTATGCCACGCCTGATCTGGTTTTCAGAATCAGCTGGCGTTTCTAAGGTGCCGTCAGGGAACTAGGGACTTGGAGACGTACATCCAAGAACTGAAAACCCTGTTAGCAGGGATGTACGCGAAAGCATACTAGGACGATGTGTCCATTCCCGTGTTCATGGGAGGCCTGAGAGAAGGGCCAGCACGTTCGGAGCTCTTCCGATGCCGACCCCAATCCCTGGGGGAGGCGTTTAAAATGGCGTTTAACGCCGAGAGGAACTTTCGTTCCTCTAAGGTGGGTCCCGAACCCATGGACCTAAGGCAGGTCGAATTGGAGGAGAAAGCTTTCGCTAATAGTCACACTGACTCTGCCTCACTGGGTTATGAAGCGGAGCTCCAAGCAATGTTGCAGCGGCAGGGGCCGCTGAGATGCTTCCTGTGTGGAAGCGCGGATCATCTGCGGAACAGATGTCCGCTAAACCCCCAGCGAGATACTCGCTTTAAGGGGCCGAGGGTAGGTAAAAAGCCGTCGCCCAAGCCGTCAGGACACGGCTCCCAGTATGTGCGTGGAGCCCTACTGGGGGGGCCCTCAGTGCTGTTAAGCCCCAGGTTAGGGGAAGACAGCAAAAAGCCCCGAGGGAAACGGTGCTTTCTAGCACCGAGTTGGTGTACCAGCCAGGTTTGCTGGTCGTACATGCGGACGTGAAAGGATTTGATAAGCCTTGGAGAGTCTTGATAGACTCTGGAGCGTCTGACAATTATGTCAGACGGGCTTCTGTTGTGAAGAGTCGGCTGTATGCCGAGGCCCTAGAGGCACGTTCTCGTGACGTTGTCACGGTCCGTCTTGCGAGGGGCGTACAGGTTACTGTACCCAAGGTCTCGATTGACCTTAAGCTGAAGTTTGCAGACTTCGACAGCTTAGAACGTTGCCTAGTCCTGGATTTGGACTCGAGGTATGACATGATTCTGGGCATGAAGTGGCTGGAACGCCACGAGCCATGGATAGACTAGAAGTCTAAGTCCATTGTCTCAGCTCACCCGCGGTCGGGTGAAGCATTGACGAATCATGAACCCACCTTTGCTCGATCGCAAAAGCGATACTGGCGTGAGATGATAGAGATTGGGATGTCTGAGATTATCAGTCACAATGAGGTCAAGGAAGTGTTCCTTGACGAGGGGGATTCGGCGGTTAATCCCCGCGCCGATATAGGCGAGACTGGTGAGTCGCCAGTGGTAGAGGTGGATTCCTCTAAGGTTAAGCGTGAGGCGCTTAGAGAAGAGACCCGAAGTTCGTCTCTTCTGAAGGTCGGAACTGATTCCAACCACGCCGTGTTCGTCGAACAAGTTGCGACTCCATTGGTAGGGTTAGAGACCCATGTGGTTAAGCGCGCGATTCCAAGTAAAGAGACCCGTAGTTAGTCTCTTTCGCACGTCGGAAATTATTCCGACCACGTCGTTGTAGGTGAGACCGGCGAGTCACCGGTGGGAGAGGTAGAGATCTTTGTAGATAGGCGCGTGGCGCTTCCAATAGATGGGGAAATTGACTCCCCCCATCTGGGTCCCGGGATGAGTCCCGAGTCCAGTAGTCAGCAGTCCTATAGGATGCTGAATAGTGTGACAGGTGATGTCACAGAAGGCGTAAGCCTTGAACGGTTGCCTGGGGTATGCGAACTGTTGTCGTTGGAGGAGATGTCCTTCAACGAGTTTGAAACTGCTTTGAAAGAAGATGAAATCGACGAGGTTGTCGTATTGCGTCCGGAAGAGTAGTTGAACTCCTCATCCACGATGGACGAGTCAGTTTTGGTGCAAACCAAACAGGCATTGAATGCCCGAAGCGGCCTCAAGATCCTCGTGGATCCTGAGGACCCTTACCATTACTTAATAAAGGAATTTGGAGATGTCATTAGTGACAACCCACCGATGGGGTTACCACCGGATCGGGGAGTCCGACATAAAATTGATTTGGTTCGTGGAACCAAATACTGCGTCACTAGGCAGTGGCCTCCCCCAAGGAGCAATGCGACGTCATCGAAGAATTCTTCAAGGGGAAAGAAGAGGCAGGGATGGTACGGGAGAGCAATTCTCCCCATTCATCTCCCACTTTTTGTGTTCGTAAACCGAACGGAATGTGGCGCATTGTGCATGCGACAACTAGCTGAATGAAGCTACTGTACCCATGCAGACTCCGATTCCTCGGAAGGATGTCCTCCAGAACAATATGGCGGGCTGTACTGTGTACAGTGCCTTAGATCTGGTGGACGGGTATTATAAGGTGATCATGCGAGCGTCCGATATTCCGCTTACAGCGGTCAGCACGCCTAGCGGAATGCTGTGGGATTGGCTTGTTATGCCACAAGGGCTTTCAAATGCACCATCGACTTTCAATCACTTGTTGACTTAACTCTTCCGCCCTCATAGAAAGTACGCTCAGACGTACTTCGACGATATATTCGTTCATAGTCGCGCGGAAGGCGACTCGTCTGATGATACAACTTCGAGCTGTGCTCGAATGTATGCGGGATCATAAGTTAAAGAGCAAACGCATCCAAATGTATTTTTGGTGCTGAGAAAATTCCTTTCCTCGGATGCTTCATCGGCAAGGATGGAGTGCGGGCGGATCCCGCGAAGGTGAAAGCCATTGTGGAGTGGCCTTCGCCTGTAAATCTTAGAGATTTACGGAAGTGGCTTGGATTAGCCAATTATCTCCACAAGTACAGCGAGAATTACGCTGAAATGGCAAAGCCATTAACCGAACTTCTTAAGAAGGACGTTGATTGGTGTTGGGAAACCAAACACCAAAACGCTTTTGAAGCGGTAAAGGGTAGCTTGTTGAAAGCTCCCGTTCTTGCTCTCCCATATTCTGGGAAACCATTTAGTGTCGTGTGCGACGCCTCCAATTTCGCAATCGAATGTGCTTTGTTACAATCAGACGATGTAGGAAGGGAACGCGTTATCGCGTTTGAGTCGAGGCAGATTAAAGCTGCAGAACGGAATTATCCCGTTCATGACAAGGAGCTACTTGCAATGAAGTATGCTCTTGTCAAATTTAGGGTTCACCTACTCGGATTGAAGGTTCGTGGTTTATACTGACCACGCGTCCTTACGGACAGCGACAAAGTCGCCTCATCTCTCGCAACGGATGGCCCGTTGGCTCTCCTTCTTTGCGGAGTACAACTTTGAGGTTAAGTATAAACCTGGCAAGCAGAACGTGCTTGCAGACGCGTTGTCGCGTCGTCCCGATTACGAGCTCACTCACGCGACATTCGTCACCTCGTCTGTGGTGGATCTCATACGCCAGGCGTAGAGAAAATCCCACAGTGTACCTCGCTTATCAGCGCGTTGGGTGGAAAGGGACTTGGCTAGTCTGAGCCAACCCTGTCAAGTCGAGCGAAAGATCGGTTACACCGTTACAGGTACTGTGACGGTTTGCTATATTAGAGCACGAGTGCGGAGGACACTCCGCGGGTGGTAGTTCCTCATGATGAGGAACTAAAGTATAGAGTCCTCTTTGAGGCACATGACGCCCCTACCGGGGGTCATTTAGGTCGGGATAAGACCTACAGCGCTTTAAACGCTTTGTATTGGTGGCCCAACATGTATAAGTGGGTCGGTGCGTATATACTCACCTGTGAGAAGTGTCAGAGGGTTAAACCCTCTGCAAGTTCATCTGCGCCTTTGGCGAGCTTATCCGTTCCGACGGAGTGTTGGAAATCCATTAGAATGGATTTTATCTTCGGTTTTCCGAAGGATAAGACCGGGAACACCGTCATATTGGTCTTTGTAGACCGTTTGAGCAATATGGCTCACCTGGCGGCGGTACCAGAGTCCATTGATGGACAAGGAACAGCGAAAGTGTTCCTAGACCGTGTCTTTCGACAGCATGGTCTACCCGATTCCGTTGTGTCGGATCGGGATCCCCGTTTTACGGGACAATTTTGGGGAGCGTTGTTTATGGTGATGGTCACCAAGCTCCTCATGTCCATTGCGGATCATCCGCAGACGGACGGGCAAACGGAACGCGTTAATCGCGTTGTTGAAGATATCATCCGGAGTTTATGTCCGGATTCTCCAAAGAGTTGGAGTGAGATGCTTCCGATGGCCGAATTTGCTATCAACAATTCGGTCCATGCATCTACGAGGTTTACCCCGTTTTACGTAAACGGATTAGTGAATCCGAGGGTTCCGTTAACTCCACGTGTGTGTGGCCCAGGGATTGAAGAAGGGGGAGGATTCCCTGATGTCAGCCCTGTATCTGTGCGAAAGCACATCGATAAGTTCTTATCGACGCGCCTTAGTGTATTACGACACGTCTGCGATGCCATGGCGGAAAGCCAAGACAAGCAGAAGGACCAGGCTGACCGGAAGGGGCGGCGTAATCAAAAGGAGTACAAAGTAGGAGAAATTGTTTTATTAAACGCTAAAAATCTTCCTACACATGCAGTTTCCAACGTATTGCGGAATAAACTGCGCCCCAGGTTTTTGGGCCTTTTTAATATACTAGCACGAAAGGGTTTGTCGTATACCTTGGACATCCCGAAGGCGATGCGTACGCATCCAACCTTCTATGTGGGTATGCTTAAACCATACCAGAACCCGGAGGCGGGTACCCTCTTGGAGGGGGGTGATAATTTGGATAGCCGAAAGGAACGGCAGGTCGGAACATCTCCGACAGGGTCGAAATGCGACCCTGAAGCTCCGCAACGAGAGACTACAGGGAGGCAGGCCGCCCCTCGATGCGTTCATTTTTATTCGCACTCCCCTCGTCGCGGAGTTTCTCCTGGGCATCTTGGATGCGACGGATGTGTCGATCACAGCGCTCGCGGAACTCACTTCGCAATAGCGCGACCTCCCCCTCCAGTCCTCTATACGGAGGGTACTACACATTACCATGTGGAACGTCTGATGGCACGACGCCATCATCGGGGTGAGACCCAGTACCTGGTGAAGTGGAAAGATTATCCACATTCACAGAGTTCGTGGGAGTCCGAGACTCCCCTGCGGCAGGATTGCCGTGACGTCGTTGACGCTTCGAGCGGGAGAACCCCGCTGGGAGTCAACGACCAAAGGAGCGGAAGAAGCCCCTTCACTCCCAGTAGCTGGGAGTTTGCCGGAGGCAGATGCAGAGGTTGCATTGCTCTCCGGCACCACATCGAGAGCAGGTCTCGTGTAGTAAGAGGCAGGTAATTGCCCCTGCGCTTTGGCCTGGGCATAGTCCAATCGTAACGCCCTCTACCCGAAATTCGGGTTCGGAAAAGCTGTTGTACAGCGCATCAAAGTTGGGGAGGCGCTTCTCCCTTCCGCCCAAGAGCGGAATTCCCGTTCTGAGTCCTCGACGCTTTCGTCCCGAAAGAGAACGAGGGGGAACCTCGCGGAGGATATCTACGAGGACACCGCGTGCCTTTTTCCCGAGGTTCGTCCGGTAGGACTTGGCAGTGAAATTCTTAGGCGTAAGCGGTTTGGCCCGGAGTTGTTTCCGGTGCGCAATTTCACGTGAAAGTACAGCCACTGGACCAGGGGTATAGGAGGCTAAACCTCTCTTAACCTCGTTCTTAGCCCTATTTTGAGGGTCACGAGGCCCCTTTCGTGCCGGTACGGCATGTCGGGATCCACGAACCGTATTCGGTTCATTGGTGATGGTCGCCTTCGGCGACCCGGATGCATCATCCGTAGTTGGTAAAGGTGGCGAACGAGTTAGCGCGTTTTCCCCACGTGTGGGGAATGGATTGGATGACCGACATCGCAGTTCGGCGCTGTCGGAGTGGTTAGCCTTTGGGGAGATATCCCCAAGGGCATCCACCTCCGAGTTATCGGAATAGTTTCCGTTCTTAGCATCACTAATGGTGCTCATGGTTGTTTAGCCAGAGGTTCTGGCAGTCGGAGCTCTCCAACTAAATTTGATTTATTGCGTAAGCAATAGTCTTGATGGAGGAGGATGTAACAGGGTTACATTCCGGTTACATTTAGTATGTGGTGTACGTGAGTACACTACGGTTGGGGTCAGTATTGACCGGTCCGAAAGGTTTTGTACCATTGGTTATTTTAACCAATCAGGGCAGGAGCCCTTGGTGGAGGCGTGGCAGCCAGCCACGTGTTAGTACACAGGTGGTGTACACTACATTTTAGCTAGGTACGAATTTAGTAAGTTCTACTTAGTATTACATATAGTTTACATTAGTTTAAATTAATTTAGACTAATTATATATTAAATATAGATTCAGTTTACATTTCACTCAACCGACTACAGACGCTCGACCTCGACCGGTCGCGCGTGTAGTGAGTGCAGTAGCGTAAGGGGAGCTCTCCCCTTTGCTACCCCCTTAGTAAGGGAGCCCTGTGTTAAGGCATTAGCGAAAGCTAATAGTAAACCAAAGTGGGAATCTTGGCCCCGAGTAAGAGAGTTCTCTCTTACTAAGCCCTTTTATAAGGGAGTATCGTCTAAGTAGCGGCAAACGCCGCTTAAAGGAAATTCTTCCTCTGTGCGCTAGCTGCACCGTGCGTGTACGCACCGGTTACACCACTCCAACCTCACTGGGGCCCAGCACTGCGTATACCGCCAACGCATGATCTTTGTAAGTCGTAGCAACTGCATTCACGTCTTCAATTGTGTGTAAACCTCCTTCCACGCCTGACTTCTGTCTTGTATTCTTTTTTCTCACAGTATTCTTGTACACTGAATCTTGTCGTCTCGCGCTTGTTCCTCTTCGTTCTTTCGGTGACTTGTGTTGATGTGTGCTCGACTTGATTCCTTGTATCCCCGGAATGTCCAATTTCACTTCCGTATTGCGATTCCACATGATTTTCCACATCTTCTTCCAAAACTTTCTACAGCCAATGCTCTCGTGACTTGTTCACTTGCCTTGTTATCCAACGTCTATCTCTGACTTGTATATCGCGTCGTAGTCACTACTCGATCCTTCAAAATCATAATTTTAAACCCCTTCGTTTCATCACTCTTTCCGATATTTAAACCCTTTTCAGCCTTTTATTTTCATTGTCTTCTTTCCAGGGTCCCTCCAGACCATGCAGGGTGACCCGAATACCACAATGGCATTCCCTTTTGGCTTTATCTGTAAACATTTCGTAAGGCGATCTTTTTCCTGGGTTTGATCGGGTAGGGGCACGGTTGAGTATTTTGGCGCATACTCAGCCGCTTCCGACCAATATGTTAAGGAAACTCTCGAACCAGAAACCATACAGCGAAGCATACAAATATGGTCCTGTTTAGTCGCTCCGCTTTGCCATTTGACGCGGGACATCCTGCTTCGGTCAGTTGACGCCTAATTCCCGTCCTTTTGCAAAATAAATCCATATTTTTATACTCCAAACCGACGTCCGTCCGTAGTACGTGTATGCGACAGTTGAACTCTCTCTCAAACCACGCTAGAAAATGTTCGAACTTCTTCGCCTCTATATCCTTCGATTTTGTTTTCACGTTCTCGTCGGTGATGGATTTAAGTAACGTGAAGGTGGTTCTTGCTGTGGCACAAGAGTGGAATGTGCCGGCAAGACATGGAGACG
Organism: Peronosclerospora sorghi; assembly: GCA_026184515.1. Taxonomy (NCBI): domain Eukaryota; phylum Oomycota; class Peronosporomycetes; order Peronosporales; family Peronosporaceae; genus Peronosclerospora; species Peronosclerospora sorghi. The sequence goes on from CM047584.1 coordinate 9,954,486, forward strand.
TACCAAGCGCGTATCCGAAGGCACACAAGGACAAGAATTTTGAAATTTTTCTGAAGACATCTCAAGGCATGGTGATAACGAACGCAGTACTAAAAGATTTTGCAGTGAATTCGCCCAAGCATTTGGCTTTACGTTAGAAGAAGAATTTATACGGTTTGAAACAAGCTGGACGAATGTGGTATGAATTATTAGGGAGGATTTTCTTGAGGACTTCACGCAGTGCACGACGGATCATGCATTTTTTCAAGAAACAATCAATATGGAATTGTCATAGTTGGAGTATACGTGGATGACTTACTCGTGACGGGAACAACGGATAAACTGGTGGATGATCTCTTTCTCATGATTAAGGTACCGGAATTAAAGAGTCTAGGACCAGTGGAAAAATTTCTCGTTATCCGGATATGTGGTGATCAAGAATGTGGATACACCATGGTTCAAGAGGGAACAATCAATTACTGGAAAAATACAATATGGAGAGATCTAATTCGGAGTATCTACCAATTAAGGACATATGTGATGATGGCGAAGATGACAACTTTACCGAAGAATGCGACGACAGGAGCACCAACCCATAAGATGTTCCAATATATGGTGGGAAGTGTGGTGAAGTGTACCAAAAAATTGGTGCATAATTGTGGGTGTGACTGTGGGCACAACCGTGTGTGTAACGGTGTGTACGATTGTGTGTACTACTGTGTATACAGCTGCGTGTACAACTGTTGTGTGCATGGGTGGTAAATAGACGGGGCATCGTGAGAAGGGACGACTAGGTACGAGTACCTAACTGTTAGCGACGGACGACAGAGAAATCAGGTTGACTGGTCGACGTAGTACATTGGAATGGGTAGTTCTGATTGGTTGATATTAGGTAATTTGTAGTTTTTAGGATATAAGCGATAATGAAGTTTTCTTTTTGCGTCCGATCTATTATGTAACAGGACTGATCCTGTTACAGACTTACACTGTATTTTGCGAGGAAGCGCGCAATACAATATAGGTCAGGATTAGTTGGTAACAACTAATCCTATACTAAAAGTAAATATATAAATATTCACTTATGCCTAAGAACGCAAAATTAAGAGTGTTTATTTAATGGGTGGTTTAGAGGCTAATAGTATAGTAACTAACTAATTAATATAATAATATCAAGTCTTTAACTAACTGTACTATTAGTTAACCTGCAAGATTCGGTATTTATACCGAATCGACTTTACCTTAGTAGATTATAATAACTTATAATCTCTTATTTAAATTTCAGACAACGCGTCTGAAATTAAACTGTGATATTCTAACTTGAATATCTATTATGTAATGGAACCCCATTACATCACCCCCCACTTAAGGTGGTTGGCCAATAATAATTCTTATTTTGGCCAATCATGGGTGGCACTTGTTGGTCGGAATTTCTCATTCACCAACTGATTGACCATCGACTCGATGGTCAAAGCACACGGCGGCGCTCTAAAGAGCGCTGCTGGAAACAATGAAGGAGCTTCTTCCTCCGCCTCAGCACTAGGTGCTGAGGTGTTGAGTGACAACGGTGACGCTGCATTAGCAGCGTCAACTACGCAAAGGTCGGAAGACGTACCGTCTTCGAGCACAGATGCTGCTAAGGCGGCATCTGACAAGAAACAGGGAGATGTTGCTAATGCAACATCTCGCACGATGGCAACTTCCGAATTGCGTGTTGCCAAGAGGGCCATGTTCGGGAGTTCTGACTCCGAAAAAAGTGATGGGGATACAGATGTCCCCACTAAAGGATCTAGCGAGTAGAAACTCGCTAGGTGCTCATCGCCTAACAGCGATGACGACTCTGGTGTCGCTGTCAGCTATGACAGCGACAATGATTATCACAGGTGGTTGCGGGAACGCAGAGCCCCACCTGGACCACGTACTTCTCTACGTCGGGGTAATTTAACCCCGACGCGTGGTGTTGAAGCAGGCGGTGCTCCGCCTGCTAAAAGGGCTCGAACAGAAGCGGCGGCTGCCGCTTCTAAAGCGTATCATCGTACGGAACCACATGTTCCGTACAGAGTGGGGTTTTGGACCCCTGGCTGGGCTATTGCCCCCAACAGTGGCGGTCACCGTAAACGGGACTGACAGTATACGTTGTTCGATATCAACGTGCTGGATGACTGCGAAGACATTCAGTCACGTCGATTCGATCTAAGTACAGACGATAGGCGTCTGTACTTTATTGACCTCTTTTTCCAGGTTCGATATTATTCGAGCCGGAAAGGGTCAAGGAAGAACAGGGACGATAAAGACGCCCTGACTCAGAGTTGGAATGCTTTTGTTGATAACTACAACAAAATCCCAGATGATTACGTTAATAAAGTTCACGTAATGCGCGAGCGCTTTTTAAAGCACTCACGAACAGGCAAAATGGAATACATCCATTTTGCTTGCATCAAAGAAGGGTTAAAGTGTGGTGTCCCTTCTCACCTCGTTTGCCCGCGGTGTCCGCAGGGCGCTCCTCGTCTGTCGGAGGAGGAGTTGCGGGGGTACGGTGGCTTTTCCGTACCCGCCGAAATTCAGGGTTTAATTGATACCCTAAATGCATCAACACCTACTGTTGATGCTACTTCGCATTATGAGTTTGAGACTTCTTCTCAAACTCAGTCAAAAGGTCTGGGGCGTCGGCCCTCAGAACCTCAATCGGCTCCCAAGAGTCGAACTCTTGGGGATATCCCAGCCAGCGTACCAAGTACTCGGTACGCTGCCCCTTCTTCAAAGGCACCGAGCGCTTCGAGATCAAGCGCTCGAGGATATATCGCTTATTCCCCTGATTATCAATCAGGGGCGGCGGAGGTTGAGAATTCCCTCGCCGTTGTTGTTGTGGAGCATGGTTCTTCGCTCCGCAAGCTCGAGGAGGGTTATTCCTCCTTGAGCAGCGATATGTCTCACTATGTGAAGACATATCGGTATCTTCGCGAGGATGTCCGCGACATCCTCGGAGCGCACACTGCCCTCCAGCAGAAGAATGATCTACTGTACATTGAGCTTTCTCGCTATAAGAGAGAGATCGATCGGCGCACGGCTAATCTCGAGCAGTCGAAGGATGAGATAACGACTCTCCTCTCTGCTCATCAACGGCTGGAGGCCGATTACAAGTCTCTCTTGGGAGACTTGGAGAAGCACGGCATCTCCCGTGGTTCTGCGTCTCGTCGTTAAACGAAGACGAGTGATACGGCTTGAGCCGCCCAACATAAATTGTTGGGTTGAGCCGCATTGCTGTGGGAATGTCTAAGGTATAGGCATTCCACCGAATCTCTTGTACCTTGAAGGGTCCAATGTACTTAGGAAGAAACTTTCGTGTAGGGAAGTTGCTTATTGCATGTGTAGGCAAATTAGTAGTACTTAGTAATAATAATTCACCTTTAAGAAAGGAGTTCTTGTTCTTCCTTCCTTGTTTATCGGCATTTTGCTTCTGCTTATCAAAAGCAGAGGCAAGTGCATCCTTTACATAGCGTATTACAGCTTGGCGCTGTAATACAAACTCATCTACTGCTTTATCAGCAGTAGGTGTATTGTCCTCGTTGTCTGCATCCATTGCTGCAGACACATATTCATCGTATGCAGCTTCAGTTTTAATTGAAGCTGCTTCCGCTTCTACTATATTTTCAGTAGAAGGGCCATCGTTTTGTTCACAAGTTGCAGTCGCAACTTGTGCATTGACTCGCTCAAAATTTGAGCGGGTCCCTCCCCCACTTAGATTTGGCGTACCGCCAAGTAAAGCTGGGGTTCGTGGATGCCTTAATGCATTCACGTAGAACGGTGTATGCTTAGTGGAAGCATGCACCGAATTGTTAATCGCAAATTCAGTGAGTGACAGGTAGTCACTCCACTGTTCAAAGGCATGTGCGTATGATCGCAACATGTCTCCGAGAACGCGGTTAACCCTTTCCGTCTGCCCATCCGTTTCCGGATGGTCCGCAGTTGACATCTTCAACTGGGTTCCCAACAATGAGAACGTTTCTTTCCAGAAACGTCCTGTAAATCTCGGATCTCTATCCGAGACAATGTCTTCAGGCATTCCGTGCAAACGGAATACCGTATCAACGAATATCCGCGCTGTTTGAGCGGCGGTTACATTCGCTGATACTGCAGTAAGACGTACCATCTTACTGAAACGGTCTACAAAGACCACTATTCCAGTCTTCCGACTATTGTCGGGTGGAAGACCGAATACGAAGTCCATTGAAATGGACTTCCAACACTCTGTCGGAACCGGCAGATATTGCAGCGGAGCCTGTGCAGACTGCGCAGGCTTAACGCGCTGGCAAATCTCGCAAGCGCGTACGTATTTGCGTACCCACTTGTACTGGTTTCGCCAGTAAAAGTCACGTGCGAGAGAAGCGTATGTCTTCGCTCGACCTTGATGCCCCGAAATCGGTGCATCATGATACTCAAACATAATTTGATGTTTGAGATCATCGTCGTTTGGAACGACGATGGAACTTTCATCTTTTGGTCTGTGCTGTAGAGCAGCAGACCATCGTGCAGTCGATATCGATGCACGCAAGCGCGGAGGAACTCTGGGAGTTCGTCGCGTTTCTCACTTGATTGATTACGTGAGTAATCAATCAACAGACGTGTCTCCTCGTCTGTTTTGTACGCCTCGCGTACTTGTCGTATAATTGACGACGACAAGGCTGTGCAACGGATTGCGTTTGCACTGGCCCCTTAGGTTACGGACGGTTTCGTCTCGTAATCGGGCCTTCGTGATAGCGCATCCGCTATCACGTTCAACTTTCCGGGTTTGTATTCAACCGTAAAGTTGTACTCAGCAAAGAATGACAGCCATCGAGCCATTATTTGAGAAATGTGTGGTGAATTCACGGCCGTGCGTAGTGACGCATGGTCCGTGTAAACCACAAACGGTCTATCTCCCAATAGATAGATCCGAAAATTAGCCAGTGCGTACTTCATGGCAAGGTGTTCCTTGTCATGCACTGGATAGTTGCGCTCGGCTGGGCGCAACTGACGCGATTGATAGCAGATTACGCGATCACGATCATCGTGATCACGCTGCATCAAAGCACAGCCGATAGCGAATCGCTCGCGTCGCAAACGACGTGGAACGGATGCTCGTTATCGGCTATAGACAAGACAGGCGCTTCAGTCAAGCTTTGCTTGACTGCATCAAAAGCATCTTGACATTGGGTATCCCAATGCCATTCGACATCTTTCTTAAGTAATTGAAAAAGAGGTCGTATCAACCCAGCATAGTTGCACGAATACTTGTGCAAATATGTTGCCAACCCAAGGAACTTTCGAAGTTCCTTAACGTTGTTTGACGTTGGCCATTCAACGATCACCCTGATCTTTTCTGGATCAGGACGCACCCCGTTCTTGCCCACAAAGCATCCAAGAACGGGTATCTCAGGTGCACCAAAGGTGAACTTCTTCAGATTTGCATAGAGCTTATGCTTACGCATAAGCTCTAACACTCGACGTAGATGCTCCCTATGGACATCTACATCGCTTTTATCGTGTTCACCCTTACTATTGATGAACACGTCATCGAGATAACTCGGTGCGAATTCTCGCACCGGGCGTAATAGATGCGTTACGCATCTGTTAAACGTAGCAGGGGCATTTCGAAGCCCCTGTGGCATAACAAGCCACTCCCAAAGCATGCCGCTTGGGGTGCTTACTGCCGTGAGAGGGATATCCTTCTCACGCATTAGGATTTGATAAAATCCATCTCTTAGATCGAGAGCACTAAAGATGGTGCTCCCGCACATGCCATCTATGATGACATCCTTCCGCGGTATCGGTGTCACGCCGGTACCGTCGCTGCGTTCAGCTTGTTGTAAGCGTGAACGATTCTCCACCCACCTGTGGACTTCTTCACACAAAAGGTGGGGGTAGAGTGCGGTGAGATAGACTCCCGCACTTGGCCTGATTTACGACGAGCTTCGAAAAACTCGTCGATCGCTTTTACTTGATCACGCGGCAACGGCCATTGCCGCGTGACACAATACTTCGTGCCTGGCACGAGGTCAATTTCATGACGAGTTCCCTTATCCTTAGGGAGCTCGCTAGGTACTTCTTCTGGGAATACGTCAGCGTATTCCCAAAGTACCTCATAAAATGGGGAGTTCGCTTTAAGAGACTCCCAGCTCTGCACTTCAAAGCGCTGAACTCTCGTTTGATCATTGGGAACCTCTTTCCCAATGTTTTCCACTTGTAATGTGGATATTCGTTGACGAATATCACCTACATCATCTGTTGCAACGATGATACAGATCTGTTCGATCTGACCATCGTGCAAGTTTCTCATAAACTTCTTCCAGCTTAGCGCTGGAAGAGCCATCACCTCCGAACCTTCTTTCGGAGGGTGTTCCATCAACAGAGACTGGGTAGCTAATCCGGTCTCCGTTTGCGTCAAGACGTTGATAGTCTCGACGGAACTGCCCATGCAATCAGACGCACTCGTCTGATTGACTGCTACACGGTGATTACGATTCACCGTGTGCGAATACTCATCATCATGGTGGCCACTGCCTACCATGGAATTTTGGCGATCAGATGTGCTCGTCTGATCGGCCGCCTTTTCTGTGACACGGTGGTCTTTATCACCCGTGCGCATGGCTAACCCAACGTGGTGGGCACTGGCCATCACGGAGTTTTGCTCACGATTGCACTTGATCGTGAGTTCACTCTCATCAACACGGAATTCTTTCGTCGTGTTGGAACCTTCGGTCGCACAGTGGGTGTTTCCCACTGTGGATACTATTTCATTCTCACGGTGGGTGTTT
>CM047584.1:9961265-9989187 GCA_026184515.1 Peronosclerospora sorghi
GGGTGTTTCCCACTGTGGATACTATTTCATTCTCACGGTGGGTGTTTACCACCGTGGATATCACTTCATTCTCACGGTGGGTGTTTCCCACCGTGGATATCACTTCATTCTCACGGTGGTCTTTATCACCCGTGGAATTTTCCTCTCCAACACGCAACGACTCTTCTGTTGCGTGTGGTAGTCCCTATGGACTCTCACCAGCGGAGGTACCTTCCGCTGATCATGTCAGAACAGACCTGATGGCGCCATCGCTATCCACCAGACTGTCTGACGCTGCGGTTGTATCCTCTGATACAGCCGGATTACACACAGGGTGATCAGATCCTGTGCTTCCGCCGCAGTCGATCGATAGGTTAACCCAGTCGATCGAAGGTTTAAACTTGGACATCCATGGGATTCCAAGTATCACATCGAGCTTGTCATCTAAATCGAGGACGATGAATTCATCCTCGAATGACAGTTCCTTCAACTCGAAGCGTGTTTTGATCACACGCTTTGGAATAGTCACGGTTGAACCTGTTTCTAACCGGACTGACAACATACTTCGTGGGGTTTCTACCTCCACGAAGCTCAACAGCGTTAGACTCTGAGTTCTAAAGAAATTGTTTGACGCTACTGTGTCAAACAAAGCTCGCATGGGGACATCGCTCCCGTGCGGCTAACCTCCAGGGTGATAAGAGGCTTACCATCACCCTGCACCTTTTGACAGGACATGGTCCCGTCTGGGGCTATTAACCTCACATTCCCTATGTCGGCATGTGGGATAACATTCCCAGTAGGGCGCCCCGCCCCTACTGGCGTTCTACGTTTTTTGCACCAACAGGGTGATGTCCCTGTTGGTGTCGCCGTGCAGCGGACGGTTCCGTCCGCTGACTGCGTGGCACCGGACGCGGTGCCATACACTCATGGGCAATATGCCCCATTTTCGCGCATCTATTGCAGCGAATATTCTTCTTAAATTTCGGTTGCTTCGAACACGAAGCAACCGAAACCGATAGGTCCATCGGATCTGGACCTCCACCGCCCATGCTCTGGCGCGGGTGGCTGTTTCTTGAGACGAAGTGTGAGCCTCGTCTGCCTGACTGCTGATTGTTGACATGCCGTTGCGGCATGTCAAAAGCGAAGGGCTGTTGAGACCTTCGGCTGTACCCAGCATGCGATGACGCTGATCGCATGCTGAACTCCTCACGGATGCTCATATCAATGGCATCCCTCAGAGTATCTGGCGGGTGCCGGTAAAGACTCTGTTTGACGGGACCATCATTGAGTCCCTTCATGAAGCCAGTGACCTGCATAGCAGGGGGCACCGGATCATACACAATATTTGACAGCAAATATTGCGTCTTCTGAGCGTAAGCTTGAAGGTCAAGCTTACCTTGCCGGAGTTCCATAAACTCCTGCCGACTACTTAGCTCCATTTCTGGAGCTTCAAAGTTTAGCTTTAGCTCAGCTTTAAATTTCTTATAAGTAAGGAACGCAGAGTCATCAGTGGCTCTGAGGCTCATCGCCCATGCCCTAGCTCTGCCGCCTAGACATGTTGTGGCGAAGTACGCCTGTTGACGTTCGTCAACAATATTTTGCGCAGAGATGGCATCTTCCACCTCTGCGAACCATCTACAAAGGGACTCGCCCCCTTCACCGGTAAAGGGCGGTACTCGCGCCTTTACCACTTCAACGCTATGCGTTGCAGGTGCAGTTGCGGTCCGCGCTGCCTCTGGCGCGTGCCGTTCTGACTTTTCTAGGTGTTTTAGCCTAAAGCGGTTCACCACCTGTACCACTTCCTCTTGAGACTTACGCTTGAGGAAGGTAATGATGTCGGTCCCCATAGACCGAATCATTTCCGCCGTCGCGTCTTTACTACGCTACGAGAAGTGAGGGAAGTGTTTATTCACCTCTTCCAGCGTTCTTTCTCGCTCGGCAGCCGACATGTCTCGCGACATGATGCCGAGCGGCTCTTAATCTTCGCTCCGCTAGTTAACTAGCAGAACGGAACTGTGGTCGTTAAGACGGACCACAAAGTGCTACCAGATGTAACAGGACTGATCCTGTTACAGGCTTACACTGTATTTTGCGAGGAAGCGCGCAATACAATATAGGGCAGGATTAGTTGGTAACAACTAATCCTATACTAAAAGTAAATATATAAATATTCACTTATGCCTAAGAACGCAAAATTAAGAGTGTTTATTTAATGGGTGGTTTAGAGGCTAATAGTATAGTAACTAACTAATTAATATAATAATATCAAGTCTTTAACTAACTGTACTATTAGTTAACCTGCAAGATTCGGTATTTATACCGAATCGAATTTTCCTTCTTAGATTATAATAACTTATAATCTCTTATTTAAATTTCAGACAACGCGTCTGAAATTAAACTGTGATATTCTAACTTGAATATCTATTATGTAATGGCACCCCATTACATATTAGATCACCGAGGGGGAGGCGTGATCTACTCGCGCCTCCCTCTCTTTTGCATACGCACCCCTTACATCCCGGGCGGGAGAACGTAGTGCACTTTTTGGCCCACCGGCAGACGTAAGGGTTTTCAGAACTCATCCTCAACTCCACCCGCTGTGTCAGCGGTAGTATTTTGTAAAGATTTTTTTGGGGAAAGTGATCGAGCCTAGTGTTCTCACCTCTTCCCCCATTGGTCCACGTTTGGCCCCTAGAAGTTCGGCTTCTTTAAGCGCCCCACGGGAACTCTAGGCGGATTTTTTGTGGAAACCGTCGATTGGCCCGTAGAACGGGCTAGTCGACCCTCCTCTTAGACTTAAGCTTAGAATACATAGTATATTGGTTGTTCTATTAGCGGAGTAAGCTTAAGAGGATCGGCGATCGGGTGGTGAAGATTTCCGCTACCTGATCAAGGAACCCTTCGCTGATCACCACCAGATCGACGATCTGCAACCTGCGACCTGTAATCACCAACCCGCAATCTTGCCAACTCGTTCTGGACCAGCTACACCGATCAGGGACCTGCGATTATCGATTATTGGCCCTGATCACCCTGATCACCCCTGATCATCGATCTTGATCATCGATCAGAGACCTTGATCATCCCCTGATCATCGATCTTGATCATCGACCTGTGATCATCTGAAATCTCGTCTATTTATCACAAGAACATCGAACAGCGGTCCTGATCATCGACTTTTGCACCTTATCAAGCCTGATCAAGCCTGATCAAGCCTGATCACACCTGATCGACACCCTTCGATCTACTACGAGTTTATCCCAATATTGCATCGGAACCTCGCGGACTTACATCCCGGTCATCTGAAGAGCGACCCACGCCTAAGCCGTCGGCTACACAAAGTGAGCAGGAACACAAGTCAGTCACAAGACAACCGGAGGACCCCCTTCGTTAGTCTGCAGTCCTGGCGCCGTGGTAACGCCTGATCAAGCTTCAAAAACTTTGATAAGCCGCTCCACCACAGAAGTTTGTTGAGGATTTCAAGATGTACGCGACCGGACATTTCTTTTGCTGTTCATCGAGTGACGAGGCGTATGCATACGCCGAAGCATAGTGATTTCAAGCTATCAAATAAGATTATCAGGTATTTGAAGGCTTCGAAGGAGCTCAAGAAACATCTGGATTGTGAAACCAAGAGTGATGAAACTTTACAAATAACTGGGAACACTGACGCTGATTTTGCTGGAGATAAAGAAGACAGGAAGAGTGTTAGCGGATGCGTTGTATTCTGAATGGTGGTTGGATGGGCTTGTAAGAAGAAAGTCACTGTTGTGTTGTCGACTGCCGAGGCGGAAATCGTGGCCGCCGCAGTTGGTAGAAAGGAAGTTCTCGGTTTGAAGGATCTTTTAGAAGAAATTGGATTAGGTGTTAAAAGACCAATCATCTTAGAAATGGATAATCAAGCGGCTATACGAAAGCTGTGGGACGAAGCTAGTGGTGCTACTTCGAAGCATGTTGATATCAAGCTCAAGTTTATCAAGGACTACGTGAAGAAGGAGGCAGTGAAACCACTACATGTGGCCAGTGATGAAATGGTCGCAGACCTTCTTTCAAAGCCACTTTGTGAGGCCAAGGTTTTACGCGTGCGTAGCGAGATTAGGTTCAAGTGACGACGCGGTGATCGCGGAAGGAGTGTTGAAGTTTTCAAGTGATGCATTTAGTCTGGTATGGGACTATACAAACTTAAAGTGAATTTAGAACACAAAGAACGCTTACTTGCTTCCCTTTCGCACCTACCTGATCACGGAGAGCGCTTCTTTCCAAGAATCTACCCCCAGATGGTCAGGCACTAACGACCGGTATAGTCATTACGGAATATTTGCCGTACCACCAGCTCGTGTCAATTTCCTACAGATTCGATTGTGAGCAATGACTAAACGCGTTCGCGTACGGAATGCGATCACGCGATTAATAAAAGCGCGACGGGTAAGCTTAATATTGCCTACTACGGTGAAGGACATGCTCCGAGTGTTGAATTTGCATGTATCAATTTTGGAGTTTTGGATATCAAGTTTAATTTTCTTTGTGATTTTAAGCCTTATCATTTTTATATTTCTATAATATATATACTTTCGTTTTATAACTTACCGACTCATCACGTCTAGCATCGGCCGAACCGCGGCCGCCTTGCGCTTAACTGCGCATATATTATCTGATCAAAAGTGTCAGGTCAGATATTTTAATACTGCGCTGACTCTTAGTTTCCTACTGTAGGAAATTGAAACGAGTTGGGGGCACGTGCAAATTCCAATTGTGACAGTATCGGCCGTTAGCGCCTTACCGTCTGGGAGGAAGTTTCTGTGAAAGAAGCGCGCCCTACTTGAATAGGGTAGGGGCAAACGAGGGCATGATGTGAATGCGGGTTTTAAGGTTAAAAAAATACTAATTATAAATGCGTACTTAAAAACCTAACCTAAAATTTAATATAAAGATAAAATTCTAAAGTAGCTAAAAATGCATAAATGCATGAGTGACAACAATGGTCGCGCATCACTTGAAGTTTGTATGCAGCCCCATACCAGGATGCACACATGCATCGCTTGTAATTCTTCAACACTTCTTCCGCGAACATCGTGTAATCACTTGTCGTTACTTCAAACCAAATTCGCTTCGTAAGCATGAGACCTTGGCTGCACACAGTGGCTTCGTAAGAAGATCTGCTATCATTCCATCACTGGCCACGTGCAGTGGTCTCACTGCTTCACGCTTGACGTTGTCCTTGAGAAACTTGAGCTTGATATCCACATGCTTCGACGCTGCACCACTTGCTTCATCTTCAAGTTGTTTAATCGCCGCTTGATTGTCCATTCGTAACAGCATCGGCATTTCCACTCGTAAACCAATCTCTTCCATCAACTCCTTCAAACCTAGGACTTCCTTGCCACAAACAGCAGCAGCCACGAACTCCTCTTCTGCAGTAGACAATGCAACTGCACCTTGCTTCTTGCACGCCCATCCGACAACCTGCCATTCAGGAAAACACGCAATCACTCACACTCTTCCGATCTTGCTTGTCGCCAGCGAAATCTGCATCCGTATGCCCAACCAGATACAAACTTTCATCATTCTTTGCCTTGCATTCCAAACGTAACTTGAGATCCTTCGATCCCTTCAAATACCTAATAATCTTCTTCGCCCACTTGTAATCACTCTACCTTGGTGCATGCATGCACCGCGTAAACCTGTGAACTGCGAAAGAGATATCCGTCTTCGTACACCTCGAGATCCACAATAAACTTCCAACCATAGACTGTAAAATCTTCTGCGTAGGAACACCTGTCATCGCTGCCTTGGGTAATAAATTCTCGTCTTCGACCTAATCACTCGTGTCAGTAATCGGTAAATGTATCGAATTCGCATGCTCAATGTTATACTTCGTCAATAATTCATCAATCGTCGCTTCCTAGTCCATCGTATATCCATATTTTTGACTTCCACCAATTCGTATGCCGAGAAACGTCTCCACCAGTCCAAGATCCTTTAATTCCAGTATCTTCATCCTGTCGAAAAATTCATCCACCAGCTGCTCCGTCGTTTCCGTCACTAGTAGGTCATCCACATGCATCCAGCCTGCTTTAAGCCATACAAATTCTTCTTTAACCGTAATGTCAAACACTTTTTCGAATTCACCTCGAATTCCTGCAAAACTTCATCCTTGATAGTCATGCCTTGAGGTATCTTCAAGAAAATATCGAAATTCTTCTCCGTATGCGCCTTCGGGTATGCGCTTTGTACGTCTCCATGTCGCGCCCGTACGTTCCATACTTTTGCCATCGCCAACACCACTTTTACATTGCTTAAATCCATCACCGTCGAAAACGTAAAGACGAAATCACGACCGTATACTTGCTTGTCTCCAAGCGCCACCAGCCGTGACTTGTACCTCTCGATTGTGCCGTCCGCCTTCAACTTCGTCTTGTATACCCATTTAGTAGGTATAGCTCGGTTTTCTGCACACTTCACCACTTCCCATGTGTCCATATCATGCAACGCCTTCAATTCCGCATCCTCTGCTTCCTTCCACTTTTTCGCGTCGTCCCTCTTGTGTGCTTCCTTGTAGCTCTGCGGGTCTTTTGCATATTTTGCTTCAGTTCCACATCATCAGGTCCAAGCACTGCATACACCGCCAATGCATGCTCCTTCGCACCTGCTCGCCTCATATCCGCTTCTTGTGTCGCGGGTACGCCTCCTTCCACGCTTGACTTCTTCTTTGCTGTCTTGTTCTTGATCGAATCCTTGTGCTCCTTGAATCTCTCCGTCTCTTGTACAGTGCGTCTTTTTCTCTCGCTGCTTTGATTTGATGCGTGCTGTGTCTGGCTGTCTGCACCTTCGGTGCGTTCCGTCTCGACTCCATTTCGTAATTCTACGTCATTTTCCACGAGATTCTCCACACTACTCTCCGCATCATCACCGTAAAGGCTTCGCCGGCTAACTCTCTCGTAACCTGCTTGCTTCCTTTAGTGTATAATGTCTCGATCTGGCTGATTTGCCGCTTCGTGGTGAGGTTTGCTGTCAAAATGGACCCATTAACTTCCACAGTGAACAAACAGTAAATACCCGCGCAACCGCACTTCCATCTTGTTTCTCCGATGCACGAAATTGCATCCCTTTTGCATTAGCTTTCTTAACGATATGAGGTTCCTCGCTAGCTTCGGCAAAAAATACACCTCCTGTAGCACTATCACCGTGTCAGGATCATCGATACTCCGTAGACGTACTTTACCAATCTTCGTGACTTGAAAAAAAATCCATCAGGCAGGGTCAACTTCATTCCATTCGAAACCGTTACCACATTTCCCAATAGTGTTTCATATTCAACGAGATGAAGACTTGCTCTGCTGTCCAGTATCCATGCATTGTCCTCATTAACGTCACTTGAATTCAGCTCTCCAGACCACTCTTCATCTGCGTCCGTAGTAGCTAGACCGTACTTTCTCTTCGAAGTGTTCTGTGCCTTTCGATATGCCTGCTTTTCGCGCTTGTTGGGTCTCTTGGTGCACTCTCGACAAATGTGTCCCCTTCCGCCGCAATTGTTACATGTAACCACTTTCTTGTTTTCTTGTACCGCGTTCACGCTCATCCTTGGTCCTCTTCTGCTCTTTATGTGGTCTTCTTCCACCTCCTGAGCCCACGCCACCAACTCTTGTGCGTGCAAAATATAGTCTGTCCTTGACGGGTTGTAGCGCGTCATCATGGCATACTTGATGTTTGGAACCGCATACTTTACTAAATTCTTGACTATGAGCTTGATTCGCTTTACGCGCCAACGCTGTCAGGTACAACAGATGCTCATTCCAGGACCGTTTCGCGTCCTTCTCACTACCGAATAGTTGCTCAGCTTGCTGGTGCGAAATTTTAACCTTGAATGCACGCAACATCGGGTCCAGAACGTAATACAAGGTCTGAGAGACCTGCCACCATACGCCAATATTCGAACGAAAGTATCTTGATGCTGCACCATGAAATATTCTCCTAGTTTTTTCACCTTGAGTCGTTCAGTCCACGCGAACCAGACGAAATCTCTGCAATCTCCAACGCCTCCATGAACATATATGCCCAGTTTCGAGATACAGGGCCAAGTCCAGGATAAATTTCAGCTTCTGCACCACCAACTTGGGTATCTTGTACGGGCGCAGCTGTGCGCCCGGGTTAACAAAATTTCTAGCCGCATGCCTTGCTTCCGGCATACCTACATGCACTCCAGGGGGTTCTCGTAGCATTGCCATACGAGGCGAACCTCCCCTCTCGATTTCTTCATCCACTGTTAAGTCGTTCAGTGTGATCTGCTGTCCACCAAATGGCGCAAAAATTTTTATACTTTCTTGAAAAGGTAAATTCCCACCTCTTACCGGCAAATCACTTGCCGTAACCGGAGAAACACTCCGTCTCGATCCTTGCGACCTTTCTTCTTCCATCTGGTTTAACCTATCCTTCATCTTCCCGAACTTCAAGAGCAACGCCTTCAATGCGCCTTCCTGGTCAAACGATTCACCTTCGTCCATGGTATAGGTCCACTACGAACCAAATAATAACCGCGATAGCAACGTAATCCATAACGTAACAATCGACTTCACTCCAATTAAATCCAGGAGACCGTTCCGCGTAATCCACAACGACAGAATGCAACTTGAGTATACTTAAAAACTTAGAACAAAACTTTACGTGCCCCCGTGTCTCTTGGGCTCATAACCTGCAGGAAATTGACACGAGTTGGGGGCAGGTGCAAATTCCAATTGTAACAGTATCGGCCGTTACATGCATCGCTTGTAAATCTTCACCACCTACACCGAGTGGATTCATATCAACGAAGTTAGCTCGTTCCACGATAGAGAAAACCGAGGGGAGAGTGGCGTACAAGACAAACTGGCGACTGCGATGCCATCGACGGAAAGGCTGCATGAGGTGGTGCTTCGAAGAGGCCTCAATAAAAATACCATTTTGGACGAGACGGCACTAATGCTGGTGAAGTAGCCTATATTCGAAAGATTTGTCACGCTGACAAGAGAATGACTGGAATGTCGAGTCCTCATCATTCCTTGCGTCTCAAATGAATGCAAGTTTCCAACGTCCCGGATGGAACCATGTTGCAAAGGCCTTTCAGATTCAAAACCCCGTTTAGTCCTTTGTCGTTTTTGCTAAATGTGCAAGTTCGACCAGAAAAGATTCTATGCGCTCTGGCTCAGCATTGTCATCTCCGCTAGCTTCAGATTTGAAGCAGCTAAAATCTTATGCGTGCACTCTGATTGAGACGAGCGAATTGTCGTTGCCAGATGTGAATCAAGCAACACAGCGTCAAAAGTGGCACTCGATTTGAGCAGAGAGCGCTAGAAGCACAAAGACGTGGGAGATGGGTAGCCTGGATGTAGGCTTTGTAGTCAAAAGTTAAAGAACCACACATTAAGCTTCATGTAGAGAGGTACTTTGGATCAATCTGGAACTTACAGAGTACCAGTGAACAGGATATACATGAAAGACGAAAGATCGCCTGACGGCGGTAAAGGTAAAATCTGCGATACGTGAATTCTGTGCAAGCCCTTAACTCCATCTGATCGGATGGAGCTAAGGACTTGCACAGAAAGCCTCTATGTCAAAGAGAAATCTCGCAGCACCGGCATTGATCACCGCTTCGTCGCCAAAAGAGTGGAGCGACACTGCAGCAGCATAGTCATCAGGAAGCACTTTAGTCGGCGCCATGCCAATCAGTTCCCCATTGAGCGTAAAGAAGATTTCATGCTTGTCAGCATCCAGGCCACAGCCAATTGTGAACATGGAGCGATTGTTCTTCAGGTCATAATCGGATTGGCGTCCCCACGCAGGACCAAACGCGCTCCACTCTCCACCGTACGGCTTGGTGCCATCATTGAACACAAAGTCGCCGTCGTTGCCATGATAGCCATAGGATACGCCTTTCCAGCCCACGTGTTCCCCAGAACCGAAGCCGTAAGCGGTTCGGGTAGCGGGGTCGGAGATAGACACAAAGCCCACGCTGCCGCAGCCTTTGAGGCCCACTTCATAGTATGATATTTTCTTGTTCAACGCGCGTGCACAGGACAACTCCCGCAACTTTGTGGTGCCGCGGATCGAGTCTACCGCCCCTTTTTCGAAACTTCGCAGCATCGAGTTGTTCACGACGTGGTACGTACCATCCACTAAGTGGTTCAAGCTACTGCGTGTTGAGAGCTTGTAACTAAAGTCTGTTCGACGTGCAGCACACAGGGTGAGTTGGGAATGAAAAGGGAGCGTCACGTACGTTTCCGGCAGCATCTTCGATCGCCATTGACGGCTGTACAAGCCGGTCAGGAGCATCTCGGACGTCGTCACCACGTCGTGAAAGGCTTTACAAGCCTGCGCGGCGCTCTGTAACTCTTCGAGCGTAAGAAATTCAAAGCACAAGTCTAACGCCGCTAACTCCCGTACTTTACCGTCTCGCGTATGGTGACGCTTGACACGCATGGCGCCCAACCAGGCGGCAAGCATGTCGTCGGATGTCGGCGAAAGATGGAGATCACTCCAGCGAATGGACGTTGCGGTTTGACTGCTGCGCTTTGCGGCGGCGGCGTACGACTCGTAGACGACGCAACAGTCTTCCACCTCGAGGTCCGACGCCTCCACTTCGTCATCGCTGCAGCTACTCACGGTGGAGCACGAGCTGCTGGAACAGCTGCGATGGCGGCGCGCGAGACGACGAATCGACGGTTTCTTTGTCAGCACAACAAACGAATTAAAGTGCGACAACTTGATCCCGACAGCGCGGGACGGCAGCGACGGCAAGAGTGCGGATAACATGTTGAAGTTGGTGGTTTTGTACCGGTATTAGTAGACACGCTTCAAGTAACGTTTTCAAAAATGAATGGTATCGAAACCGCGACTCGGACCTGCAAAAATACATACGCTTACTTCAACCCAATTTTTTTCTTCAGCTTACGTAGTGCATGCCCATCGAGCCGGGATTCGACGTCAAGTAGACGCTCAACCTACTACCTGTACTTGACTATATAAAGCGTTCAAGGTACATCAAGTGAGAGTGACCAGAGTTTATATGTACAGTTGACGACACCCGCCCGAAAGTACACTATTTTATGTGAGTATTCGACGAGTTTGTTCACTGCTGGACCCTAAATCAAAGACCTGTGAAATCACATACGATACACTTTGATGTTGAAGTTGAACATGCCTCACTGCAACATTGGGCACTTGACTACTTAGTGACGAGGCCATATTGAGTAAGCAACGGCGTCAGGGATGGTTTGCGTCCACGGAATGCTTCAAAGATCTCTTCCGGGTGCTGAGCACCCCCACGAGCCAAGATGGTATCGCGGAACTTGCGACCGACGAGGGCTACAGCGTGAGAACTTTGTTTCGCGGCTTCGTCAAAGGCACCATAGGCATCGCACGCAAGAATCTCTGCCCACTTGTAGCTGGGTGGCACGACGTTCATTGTGAGAAAATGGCATCGAGTGCAACGATCGAGGTAACGTACCTATAGTAACCCGCTGCATACCCACCCGCGAAAATATGCGCGAACGAGCAGAGGAATCGGTCGTCCGGAAACGGCTTCAGGACGCTGAATTCGCCCAACAGACGCTGCTGGACTGCAAACAGTGACTCGTTCGATGACGTGTAGGTTGAATGCAAGAACATATCCAAAGCACCAAAGCTCAGCTGGCGCAGCATGGCTGTTGCGACCATATAACTGCGTGCGGATTGAAGCTTCTCAAACAATTCATCGGGTAGCGTCGCGCCCGTCTTGTAATGTCCACTGATTGCTGCGATCGTGCCTACAGAGAATGACAGAGCAGAGACTGGAGTCAATCATCATCTTCTGCAAAATTAGATACGGGTAAGGGAGCACCTTTGTCGTAGCAAAAGTTCTCCATCATTTGCGATGGTAGCTCCACAGCGTCCCACTCTATCCCATTAATACCCGCGACGTCACTGTACTCTTCCTGGGTGAGCATATGTTGCAAGCCATGGCCAAACTCATGAAAAAGTGTTTCCACTTCGCGAAATGTCATGAGACTAGGCTTGTCATCCACCGGAGGTGACTGGTTGCAAATGATGTAAGCCACCGGAATGCGTTTGCCGTCCAGGTCTTTCGGACCAAGTAGACGACTGCGGTCGACGCACGTATTCATCCAGGCGCCACCATTTTTCTCCTTTGGACGAGAGTACGGATCCAAGTAGAATCGGGCAATTACCTCCTTGTTACCTTCTGTGCTGCGCACGTTAAAGAAGCGCACATGTGGATTCCAGACCTCAGCTTGGCCGTCCGCTGCTTCGATCGTGACGCCAAAGAGCCGCGACGTGAGCGTAAAGAGACCTTCAAGCACCTGCACAGCAATTATTAATCAATATCAGCATTTCGAATCAGCTGCAAGCGATCGAGTCTTACGCGTTCAAGTGGGAAATACGGCTTGATTTCTTCGTCGGTAAACAAAAACTTTTCCGCCTTGAGCTTTTCCGACCTGGTACGAGAAGGTACAAACTTAAGATCGGATACAACGCTCATATGTGGCATCCACAAACCAATAACTAAGATCCCAAGGTTCCAGAGGCTCCGTTTGTCCGTGTTGCTTCGCGTACTCAGCCACAGCTTCGACTTCCTTTCGGGCGGTAGCAATACATTTGGTGCGCAGATCATGGTGCATTTTATCAACTTCGTCCACACTCGTCGCCATTTTCTTTGAAAGACTCATCTCGGCATATGAATGGAACCCAAGGAGCTTCGCCATGTCCCGACG
Source organism: Peronosclerospora sorghi (assembly GCA_026184515.1). NCBI lineage: Eukaryota > Oomycota > Peronosporomycetes > Peronosporales > Peronosporaceae > Peronosclerospora > Peronosclerospora sorghi. The sequence continues at coordinate 9,973,985 of CM047584.1, forward strand.
AATCTCGAGCAGCTCGTTAATGATGCCTTCATTAGCCAACGACCCGCTACTTGCACGGGTCGCATATGCACGATACAGCGTTTCACGCATCGATCGATTGGCAGAGTATTTCATAAATTGCACATAAGACGGTGGGTCCAACGTCACTCGCCAGGGTCCATTTTCCGGTGTAGCGTCTTGGTGACCTTCATCACGAGCACTTTGGGCAAACATCTGTAGTAACGAAGACGGAAGCTCCTCGATCTCGTTTTTAGCCGTCACAGTGATTGAATATGCTTTGGTGGCATCAAGTAGATTCGAGGAGAATTTGGTGCTCTAAAGTCACGTGGCACATTAACACAAATATGTCATTCATCGCTCTTGTCCAGTGCAACACACACATCACCGCATTCCATCTTACTAACTCAGCAGTACGAAGCTTAAGTCTATTGAAGTGCTCCTTCTCCGTACCCTCAAGCCCAACACCATTATGTCTTGCGCATTGTAAATTCAGCTCAACGATACGTCGCTGCACCATCTCCAGCTTGTTCCAATTGTCACCCTCGCGCAATGCGAGAAACGCGTTATACAGTGCCTTGCTCTGGGAGGCCTCAGTGAACGTCTGAATCACGAGTGGCTGTAGCTTATCATGAATCACGCGTAGCTCTTCAGAGTTGCGCACACTCATGAGGTGGCCCACGATACCCCACATGCGTCCCAGCGCGTCGTTCTGCACCTCTAAAGGGTCCACTACATCTCCAAATTGCACGTTCTTTCCCGCATTGCTTAATCTTTCTTCCAGCTTATGCAGGTCGCGCGTGTAGTCGGCAGCGGCGTTAGTGATTGCAGGCTCAATTTCTGAGAGCTGCAAACGTTCAAAAGGCGGCAATTGACGCTGTCGGACGCAAACTTCAAGTGAGTTCAACGACGTAGACGAAAAGCTCCGCCGACATATCGCAGTGCGATAAGTGGAGGCATTTGCATGGAGATGACGCACACCGCGGAAGAGCATGAGAGTAAAACGCAAAGACCAGTTAGTGGCCAACCAAGCATGCTCTTACACTTTTCATTATTTTTAAGAGCAGAACCTTCTACTTTGCATAAAAGCAGCAACAATAACTGTTTAACATAATTATTCCTCCCTATTGCACGCTTTCCAGAAATATCGTTACAGCACCCTGTTACATGGTTCATACTTGCGTGGATTCGTAGGTGTCGTTTAATACCTTGAATATACTGAAATCGTCTTCGTTGAATTTTATCGCAACCAAATGTCCGTTAACAATGAAAACAACACGCCACGACAGTTCGCAGACAGTAGTAAAGATAACCAAGTCAGAGATTTGTTCAATTGAATGTGTAGTGAGAAGTAGCTATCGATCCTAGCATGTAAACGCATAAGAGTAAAAGTTGTAGCGACTATGCAATGTGGCTCGCTTCAATCTACAGTTTTCTACCTTATTATTTCTGGGATGATCTACATGTACTTTCTCAAAAACATATAACTAACGCGCACAGTAAACATACGACTTAGACAGGTAGATCTGCTTTAATGTGCTCTGAGATTGTAGAATTATTTGTGCTACGTTATTTGTGCTGCAATTATTTTGGTTTATTTATTTATTTAGGGTCACCCCACTCGCACCCCCTCCACCCTACCGGCACCCCCCCACGTGACTTTCGACCAATAGAGATGAATATTGCTACTAATAATAAAAGAGAAATTTCACAGAATACCCCCCTTCTGAGCGGAATTTCACAGAAGACCGCCCCCAAATGTTTTTATTCACAGAATGCCCCCCGTGTAAATTGACAAGCCCCCCTCATTATATCCTTGTCTGTAAGAGAGACTATATATGAATGTATTTGACGAGTTCATTGACATAAACAAAACAAGAGCTACAAGAATGCTTCAAGCGCTTTCAAGCGTGGGGTTCTCGGCAAGTGCGGCGGTCATGCCCACTTTGCGTACAAGTCTGGCATCTACGGTTGGTGTCTCCAGCTGCGCGGATGGCTGGCATGCCCTTTTCTCTACGACGAGTGACAGGGCGACCTCGAGGACACTTGAGCTGAGGAGGTTGAAGGGCATTCCCCACGAGATCCGTCAAAGAAACTGGTTCGTACGCAGCTTCATAAGTGGCTCTATACTTCTCTCGTGTGTAGAGCTTGTCCACAAGGCCAATGGGAGCTACTCCAACGGGAATTGCAAGGACGCAAGGCATGAGATGCTTTTGAAATGCCTCGCAGGTGCAAGAACCGATATTATTGTTAGCAGGGAGTTTGACCACGTACTGCTTGGTGCGACTGGTGCTGCTGATGACCACTCCTTGCAAAGAGCTGGACACGTCGACATTGAATTTGTAAGTGTCTTGCAATTGTTTATCGAACTTGCCTTGAGCGACCGGTGGTAAAGGGGACACCAGTGCTGCAGCGGCCACCCGTCTCTCGTGAAATTTGCCCATCTGGTGTCGGTAAATCATATCCAACATTTCAAGAGAAGGGAGTTCGCGGATGGCTCTCAAAAAGGCGTTGGCTATCTCCGCTAAATTTGAGGTACAATGGCCAAAGCGCCTTCCCGTGATCTTGTGTGTTGCCCACTGCTCCAACGGGATTTCCAGGATTTAATCAGCAGCTGCATTTTTGATTTCTCGCAGTTCTGCAATCATTTCATCAAATGTTGTTTGGGATTCCGCGTAGGCACACTTCCAGAAAGGACTACGAAGAGTTGAGTTAAAGCCAGCTATTAACAAGAGCATTCCAAACCTTTTTGCGGGCAACCCAAACCGTGTTTGGACATTGTGGGCGATATGATAGCAGCAATACAGGGCGCAAGCATCGGACAAGGCGGCATCGAGGGCATTGATGAGACCTTTTTCACGATCGTTTATGATGACTGTGTCGGCCTCACTCATGTCAGGATAGGCGGTCAGAAGGGCTCTCATGAACTATGTCCAAGTATCGGTGCATTCGTTTGGAACGACGGCCCAGGCCAACAGAACAAGTTGTTCATTAGCATCTCTGCACACCGCCAACTGTAGAGTTTGGAAAAAGCGATTTTTTGTGACGGTCCCATTAACCGCCAAAAACTTCCTCATATGCTTGAGTGCCTGCCGGGCTGCACAAGGAGCAATGAAGACCGAATGGAAGCGTCGTTCATTGGACCCATTAATAGCCTGGGTTTTGATTTTGACAACGGTTCATGCAGGTCGGAACTTACCCGACAAGGAATTTCGCTACCTTACGTCCGTCAGAGTTACGGCCGCCGTTTACTGGAATTTCTATTTAATGCGTAAACATCTCTTTTTATGCTGGGATCATCTTCCTGAAGCAGGTGGATGTAGGGCTGAGCCTTATGAAACTGCAGCCTCTGGTCTTCAGCGCTCTCTTGGAGAATTCTCTCCTTGACCTTGTGGGAAGTTGAGTATGGAATGTCCACACTTAATTGCATCTTCAAGAAACCTTGGATATTCTTGGGCATTGTATCTTTGTCAACTGGAAAGTTCTCCAGCACTAGGGCAACCAAGAAATCATGTTGAAGGAGAAGACCCCGCCGGCCTTGGAGCGTTCCTTGACAGCCATGCACATCGTTCATTACGGTAACCGTCACTAGTTCGGTTTTCTCACAGACTATGATACGAATACTGACAGGACAATCCTCTCCTGAACACGTAAGAACATCGTTTTTTCTTGTCCCTGTTGCAGACCTGATAGTTGACTCTGTTCCTCATGGCATGAACGGACGCCGCCAACACTCCCTCATCCAAACTGGCGTAGGTCTTCCCTAAGGCGAGCACCGGAATTTGGGAAAGATCGCGGGTAGTCATGATCGGTCGATGGTAGATAGTCTAGATATAGTACTAGAGCGCTTTGCCTGAAAGGCTGAGTATGATATGTAAGATACGAATTGAAACGTAAAATTTCTGTAGATTATGAGCTCGGAGTTACCGTCCGAAAGTGTGGACACATCAGTGTATTTACAGCGCCCGGCATTACGATCGATGGTCAGAGTTCAGCCGAGATTCCGGGGGGCATTCTGTGAATAAAAACATTTGGGGGGTATTCTGTTGAAATTTCTCATAATAAAAGTATCAAACATACCCGGCCTTAATAAAAATCGGTATTATGAATACTTGCAACAATAAATGATGATGTAAGCTAGAGACGCGATAAACGAATCGATACATGTTTCTCTAACAGTATGCACAAAAGATATGTAGACAGACGGCTCATTGTCTCTAACCTTCAATAAAGCTCTGGAAAAAGTCATAAGCTGCAAATTTCACCCCATATTTGGCACAGCCCTTACTAACTTCGGCGTGAGTCCGCGAAAGTAAACGGACCATCCTTCCTGACGCGCCAGTTTTACATAACAGTCCCATGCATGTCTATATTGTCTAGTCTCTTCTCGCGCACTGTTGTGACATTGTCGGATTTGACAAGAAGATCCAATATCTCTCGAGTGGGCATGACTGAAGCTGTAACGGGACAAAGCGTGGGGATTGATCTGGTTACTACGTACTCGTGCGTGGGAGTGTGGCAGAATAATCGTGTAGAGATTATTGCCAATGACCAAGGAAACCGCACGACGCCGTCGTATGTGGCCTTTACCGACACGGAGCGGCTGATTGGGGGCGCGGCCAAGTATAAGTGTCGATAAATGCCGCGAATACGGTGTTTGACGCGAAGCGATTGATTGAACGCAAGTTTTCGGAAAGCCGATATCACGAACTGGACATTTAAAATAGTGCGTAGACTCTAGAACAAGCCCCGAGTCGTGGTGCAGTATAAAAGCGAGACGAAGAAGTTTCAACCGGAATTAATTTAGTCCATGGTGTTGACCAAGATGCGCGATATTTCCGAAGCGTTCATTGGCAATCAAGTGAAAAATGCCGTCGTGACGGTGCCAGCGTATTTCAATGATTCGCATCGTCAGGCGACGAAAGATGCGGGCGTGATTGCGGGGTTGAATGTGCTGCGCATTATCAATGACCCGACGGCGGCGGCCATTGCGTATGGGCTGGACACGAAGGGCGGCGAGCAAAATGTGTTGATCTTTGATTTGGGCGGAGGCACGTTTGATGTGTCGCTCTTGAGTATTGAAGAGGACATTTTTGAGGTCAAGGCGACGGCAGGCGACACGCACTAGGGGGCGAAGACTTTGAAATCGGCCGGTGGATTATTTTGTGACGGAATTTCAGCGCAAGTACAGAAAAGACTTGACGACAAGTCAGCGGGCGTTGCGACGCCTGCGCACGGCGTGTGAGCGCGCGAAGCACACGCTCTCGACGTCGGCGCAAGCGTATATTGAAATTGATACGTTATTTGAAGGGATTGATTTCAATTCGACCATTACGCGCGCACGGTTTGAGGATTTGTGCGGCGAATTTATTCGCAAGAGATGGACCCCGTGGACCAAGTAATGCGGGATTCCAAGCTGTCGAAGAATCAAGTGAATGAAATTGTTTTGGTCGGGGATTCACCGACGGTAAGTTCAGAATTGCAAAAATAGATATGCGTCTTCATTGGGTGAAGACTGGGGTGCTAATATAATGGTTTGTAGCTTCATTAATAACCAGGCTTCTGTATATTAGTATTTCTATTCGTCGAAAGTCACGTGGGGGGGTACCGGTAGGATGGAGGGGGGGGTGCGGGTAGGGTGACCCTTTATTTATTTATCTGGAACAATTTTTAGTTGTTACGAGCGTGTTATTTTACTTCCACAATAATAAAAGGAATAAATACTGTAGATGTAACGATTTTGAAATTAAAACAACTATATTGTTTGCCAATGCAGCTAAAGCATAATGGCTTTTTTGAGTATCTACTATATAAAAACAGAATTCATGTCGTCGGTGCATGCGCGCTCCCGCACCTAAGCGAATATCTTGATCTAAGTATAAAATTCAATTAAGTACGTGATCCCGTACCTAGCCGAAATTCAACTGTACGCACGTCATGACACTATGACATGCCATTATAAAAAAACATAAAATACAATTTTGGCTTCAAAAATCGCACTACAATTGACATGAAGATCAGTATTAAAGCGTAAATAATTGTTTAGAAATGGAGCTTTTTACATCTATTTTAAAGTTTTCCTCCCTGTGACGTTCCCGGTCACATAGCTGCTTCTATGACTTTACCTTATATACCCTCCTCCCCGTCGGTACGACGGGGCAAAGTGGTCACACGCCGCTACTGCTTGCAGTAACGGCGTGCGCCCCAAGTATTGTGACCACATTAGTATAATGTATATTATATGTTTTCGCTACCCTAACCCTGGAAATACATGGGGGCAAGTTTTGTAGACGGACAGACGGGTTTTATGCCCTGTACCTTCGATACGACGGGTCCCATCCCAATTAGATAAAATATAGAATATAGTGTACATCTATTGTAGCCGGTGCGTATACGCACGGTGCGGCTAGCGCACAGAGGAGGACTTTTCCTTAAAGCGGTGTCTACCGCTACTTAGCCGATACGCCCTTATAGAGGGCTTAGTAGGAGAGCTCTCCTACTCGGGGCCAAAATTCCCGGGTTGGTTTACTACTTAGCCTTAACGGCTGTGTACTCTTTACGAGGTGTAGGTAAAGGGAGGGCTCCCTCTTACCTACGACACTCACTGCACGCGCGACCGGTCGAGGTCGCGCGACTGCACTTTAGAGTGAAATGTAAACTGAATATATTTAATATGTAATTAGCCTAAATTAATTTAAAATAATATAAACTATATGTAATACTAAGTAGAATATTCCAAATTCGTACCTAGCTAAAATGTAATGTACACACCTGTGTACCGACACGTGGATGGCTGACACACCACCACACCAAGGGCCCCTGCCCTGATTGGTTAAAATAACCAAAGGTTCAAAGTCTTTCAAACCGGTCAATACTGACCTCAAGCGTAGTGTAATCATGTACACCAACATTACATGTAACTCGAATGTAACCCCGTTACATCCTCCCCCATCAAGACTATTGCTTACGCAATAATCAAAATCTTGTTGGAGAAGTCCAACGCCAGTACCTCTGGCCTTCCATATGTAAACCTTCAGTGATGCTATGGCGTCTCCTCTAGAAGAGGTAGACTACTCCGAGAACTCGGAGGTGGATGCCCTTGGGGATACATCCCCAACGGTTAACCGCTCCGACAGCGCCGAATGGCGTTGTCGGCAGCCTAATCCGTTCCCCACATGTGGGGAAAATGCACTAACCAGTGCGCCACCCCTGCCCATATCGGATGATACATCCGAATCGCCAAAGGCGATCGTCACTAATGAGCTGGACGCAGCTCAAGACACCCAACTTGCCGCACAGGCACTAAGGGCTGCGTTACACGCCCCCAAACGCCTACCAAGGGCGGCTTATAATTTTGATGGTACTCGTGACCTTCCAAGGTGGACCAGGCGTTTGGTAAGGACTGGTTTAGCGTCCTATACCCCTGGCCCCGCGGCTGAACAGCCGTATCAACGCGAACGCCGCGAGAAACTCCAACAACAACTGCTTACACAAAAGCAGTTCACTAGCGTCTCATAACGAGAGCGCTTGGACAGGCAGGCACAGGGTGCCCCTGTTGAGAACCTCTGCGAGGTTCCATTCGTTCTTTCTCCGGGAGAAAGTGCTGATGATGCAGAGAAGAAGTTCCGAGCTTGGGCGGAAGGGGAGAAGCTTCTCCCCATCTTCAATGAGCTGCACTACAGCTATTACCGTCGAGACATTTGGGTGGAGAGGGCGTTGCGCCTGGCATTTGCCATAGCCAAAGCGATGGAGCTATTACGTGCTTCATATCGCACGCGCTACGCCAGCGTCCCTGTCTCCACCATGGTGACAGAGGACAGTGTGAGCGTCCCATCTGCCTCCGGCGAGCTCCCACTTACTGGGAGTGAAGGGGCTTCTCATGCCCCTCTGGTCGTTGACCTACAGCGGTATTCTCCCGCTCGAAAGCATCAACGACGTCGCGGCAATCCTGCCGTAGCGGAGTATCGAACTCCCACGAACTCTGTGAGTGTGGATAACCTTTCCACTTCACCAGATACTGGGTTTGACCCCGATGATGGCGTCGCGGCATCAGCCGCTCCACATGAAAGTGTGGAGTACCCTCCGCATCAAGCATTGGAGGAGGAGGTCGGGCAATTGCGGCGAGATTCGCGAGCGATGTGATCGGCACAGCCATCGCATCCATGATCTCCACTAGGGGCTCCGCGATGAGTGGGATGCCACTGATCGCTTCGAGAGGCGGCTTGCCTCTCTCGAGACGACGGTTGCGGAGCTTCGTGGTCGCATTTTAGCCCTTTCGGGCTTCCTTCGACCTGCCGTGCCTTACGGCTCTTACGGCTATCCGCCTTTCCACCCACCCCCTCCAGGAGGGGGCCCGCCTCCGGGTCCTGGTATGGCTTAAGCATACCGGCATAGAAGGTTGGATGCGTACGCATCACCTTCGGGATGTCCAAGGTATACGATAAGCCCTTTCGGGCTAGCACCTTAAAGGGCCCCACAAACCTGGGGCGCAGTTTATTGCGCAACACATTTGAAACTGCATGTGTAGGAAGATTTTTAGCGTTTAATAAAACAATTTCTCCTACTTTATATATCTTTTCGTCACGCCGCCCCTTGCGGTCAGTTTTCTCCTTCTGCTTGTCTTGGCTTTCCGCCATGGCATCGCAGACGTGTCGTAAGACACTAAGGCGCGTCGATAAAAACTTATCGATGTGCTTTCGCACAGATACAGGGCTGACATCGGGGAATCCTCCCCCCTCAAGCCCTGGGCCACACACACGTGGCGTCAACGGAACCCTCGGATTCACTAATCCGTTCACGTAAAACGGGGTAAACCCCGTAGATGCATGGACCGAATTGTTGATAGCAAATTCGGCCATCGGAAGCATCTCACTCCAACTCTTTGGAGAATCCGGACATAAACTCCGGATGATATCTTCAACAACGCTATTAACGCGTTCCGTTTTCCCGTCCGTCTGCGGATGATCCGCAGTGAACATGAGGAGCTTGGTGACCAGCACCCTAAACAACGCTCCCCAAAATTGTCCCGTAAAACGGGGATCCCGATCCGACACAACGGAATCGGGTAGACCATGCTGTCGAAAGACACGATCTAGGAACACTTTCGCTGTTCCTTGTCCATCTATGGACTCTGGCACCACCGCCAGGTGAGCCATCTTGCTCAATCGGTCTACAAAGACCAATATGCCGGTGTTCCCGGCCCTATCCTTCGGAAAACCGAAGATAAAATCCATGCTAAGGGATTTCCAACACTCCGTTGGAACCGATAAGCTCGCCAATGGCGCAGCTGAACTTTCAGAGGGTTTAACCCTCTGACACGTCTCACAGGTGCGTATATACGCACCGACCCACTTATACTTGTTGGGCTACCAATACAAAGCGATTAAAGCGCTGTAGGTCTTATCCCGACCTAAATGACCCCCGGTAGGGGCGTCATGTGCCTCAAAGAGGACTCTATACTTTAGTTCCTCATCATGAGGAACTACCACCCGCGGAGTGTCCTCCGCGCTCGTGCTATAAAATAGCAGACCGTCAGAGTACCTGTAACGGTGTAAACGAGCTTTAGCTCGACTTGACAGGGTTGGCTCAGACGAGACAAGACCCTTTTCACCTAACGCGCTGATTAGCGCCGTACACTGTGGATCTTTCTCATACGCCTGACGTATGAGATCCACCACAGATGTGGTGACGAATGTCGCGTGAGCGAGCTCGTAATCGGGACGACGCGATAACGCGTCTGCAAGCACGTTCTGCTTTCCAGGTTTATACTTAACCTCAAAATTGTACTCCGCAAAGAAGGAGAGCCAACGGGCCATCCGTTGCGAGAGATGAGGCGACTTTGTCGCTGTCCGTAAGGACGCGTGGTCAGTATAAACCACGAACCTTCAAGCCAAGTAGGTGAACCCTAAATTTGACAAGAGCATACTTCATTGCAAGTAGCTCCTTGTCATGAACGGGATAATTCCGTTCTGCAGCTTTAATCTGCCTCGACTCAAACGCGATAACGCGTTCCCTTCCTACATCGTCTGCTTGTAACAAAGCACATCCGATTGCGAAATCGGAGGCGTCGCAGACGACACTAAATGGTTTCCCAGAGTCTGGGAGAGCAAGAACGGGAGCTTTTAACAAGCTCCCCTTAACCGCTTCAAAAGCGTTTTGGTGTTCAGTTTCCCAACACCAATCAACATCCTTCCTAAGAAGGTCGGTCAATGGCTTCGCCATTTCAGCGTAGTTCTCGCTGTACTTGTGGAGATAGTTGGCTAACCCAAGCCACTTCCGTAAATCTATAAGATTTACAGGCGAAGGCCACTCCACAATGGCTTTCACCTTCGCGGGATCCGCCCGCACTCCATCCTTACCGATGAAGCATCCGAGGAAAGGAATTTCCTCAGCACCAAATATACATTTGGATGCGTTCGCATATAACTTATGCTCTCGCATACATTCGAGAACTGCTCGAAGGTGTATCAGATGCGTCTGAACATCAGACGAGTCGCCTTCCGCACGACTATGGACGAATATATCGTCGAAGTACGTCTGAGCGTACTTCCTATGAGGGCGGAAGAGTTGAGTCACCAAGCGATTGAAAGTCGCTGGCGCATTCGAAAGCCCCTGTGGCATAACAAGCCACTCCCACAGCATGCCGCTAGGCGTGCTGACCGCTGTCAGCGGAATATCGGACGTTCGCATGAGCACCTGATAATACCCGTCCACCAGATCTAAGGCACTGTACACCGTACAGCCCGCCATATTTTTCTGGAGGACATCCTTCCGAGGAATCGGAGTCTGCATGGGTACTGTAGCTGCATTCAGCTTGTTGTACGCATGCACAATGCGCCACTTTCCGTTCGGTTTCCGAACACAAAAAGTGGGAAATGAGTGGGGAGACTTACTCTCCCGTACCATCCCTGCCTCTTCTTTCCCCTTGAAGAATGCGTCGATAACGTCGCATTGCTCCTTGGGGAGAGTCCACTGCCTAGTGACGCAGTAGTTGGTTCCAGGAACCAAATCAATCTCATGTCGGACTCCCCGATCCGGCGGTAACCCCATCGGCGGGTTGTCACTAATGACATCTCCAAATTCCTTTACTAAGGAATGGTAAGGGTCCTCAGGATCCGCGAGGATCTTGAGACCGCTTCGGGCATTTAATGCCTGTTTGGTTTTCACCAAAACTGACTCGTCCATCGTGGATGAGGAGTTCAACTCCTCTCTCGGACGCAATACGACGACCTCGTCGATTTCATCTGCTTTCAAAGCAGTCTCAAACTAGTTGAAGGACATCTCCTCCAACGACAACAGTTCGAATACCCAAGGCAACCGTTCCAGGCTTACGCCTTCTGTGACAACACCTGTCAAACTATTCAGCATCCTGTAGGACTGCTGACTACTGCCCTCGGGACTCATCCCGAGACCCAGATGGGGGGAGTCAATTGCCCCATCTACTGGAAGCGCACCGCGCCTATCCACAGAGGTCTCTACCTCTACCACCGGTGACTCGCCGGTCTCGCCTATACCGGAGTAATCGGAATCATTTCCGAAGTGCGAAAGAGACGAATTTCGGGTCTCTTCGCTTGGAAGCGCCTCGCGCTTAACCACAGGGGTCTCTACCCCTACCACTGGAGTCGCAACTTGTTCGCCGGACACGACGTGGTCGGAATCAATTCCGACCTGTAGAAGAGACGAACTTTGGGTCTCTTCTCTAAGCGCCTCGCGCTTACCGTCAGAGGATTCCACCTCTATCACTGGCGACTCACCAGTCTCGCCTACATCGGCGCAGGGATTAACCGCCGAATCCCCCTCGTTAAGGAACTCTTCCTTAACGCCATTGGGAATGATCGTTTCATACATCCCAATCTCTGGAATCTCACGCCAGAATTGCTTTTGCGATAGAGCAAAGGTGGGTTCATGACTCGCCAATGCTTCACCCGACCTCGGGTGCGTTGAGCCAATGGACTTAGACTTCCAGTTTATCCATGGCTCGTGGCGTTCCAGCCACTTCATGCCCAGAATGAGGTCATACCTCGAGTCCAAATCGAAGACTAGGCAACGTTCTAAGCTGTCGAAGTCTGCAAACTTCAGCTTAAGGTCAATCGAGACCTTGGGTACAGAAACCTGTACGCCCGTCCCAAGACGGACCGTGACAACGTCACGGGAACGTGCCTCTAGGGCCTCGGCATACAGCCGACTCTTCACAACAGAAGCCCGTCTGACATAATTGTCAGACGCTCCAGAGTCTATCAAGACTCTCCAAGGCTTATCAAAGCCTTTAACGTCCGCAAGGACTACCAGCAAACCTGGCTGGTACACCAACTCGGTGCTAGAAGGCACCGCTTCCCTCGGGGCTTTGTGCTGTCGTCCCCTACCCTGGGGATTAACAGCACTGAGGGGTCCCCCAGTAGGGCGCCCCGCACCTACTGGGAGCCGTCGTCTCCCGACGGCTTGGAAAAGGGCTTTTTCCCCATCCTTGGTACCTTGTAGCGAGTGTCTCGCTGGGGATTTTTCGGACATCTGTTCTTCAGATGATCCATGCTCCCACACAGGAAGTATCTCAGCGGCCCACGCCGCTGCAACATAGCCAAGAGCTGTGTCTCGAAGCTCTGTGAAAAAGATTCCGAATGACTATTAGCGGGGGTTTCTCCTCCGCTTCGACCTGACTCAGGTCCATGGGTTCGGGACCCACCTTAGAGGAACGGAAATTCCTCTCGGCGTTAAACGCTATCTTGAACGCCTCCTCCAGGGATTCGGGTCGGCATCGGAACAATTTCGAACGTGCTGGCCCTTCTCTCAGGCCTCCCATGAAGACGGGGATGGACACATCGTCCGAATAAGCCTTCGCGTACATCACTGCCAACAGGGTCTTAAGCTCCTGGATATAAATCTCCAGGTCCTTAGTGCCTTGACGGCACCTCAGGAACGCCAGTTGATTCTGGAAAACCAGATCAGGCGTTGCGTACATGTCCATGAGCTTCTGCTTAAGGACCTTCCATGTTGGGAACACGTCCGTGACTGACTCCGAACACGTAAACGCCCATGTACGGGCTTTGCCCGTAAGATGGGTCAATGCAAGTCCCACTTGAAAATGATCAGCGGTCATATTCGCTGTGGCGAAGGCCATTTCGACCTCTCGCAACCAAACATAAAGGTTTTCACCCTTCTCTCCGGTGAACTCCTTTATCTTAAACGATAATGGAGGGCGCACCCCCGTGGAATGACCTCCACCGCAACTCGCCTCATGAGCGATGAGGGCATTCACCCTTGCCTTTACGGCCTCAAGGCCCTACTCCACTAGGAGCTTCATACCTTCTTCCCCCGTTAAGGGTAACAGCCTTTTAAAGGCTTCCTGTTGGACGAGGGTCAAACTATCCCAATCGTCCTGATTCATCCTTTGCAGAGGATGCCTAGTCTACCAACACAGGTGTTGGATTGACTACAAGTGCTACCAGATGTAGCCGGTGCGTATACGCACGGTGCGGCTAGCGCACAGAGGAAGAATTTCCTTAAAGCGGCGTTCGCCGCTACTTAGCCGATACGCCCTTATTAAGGGCTTAGTAGGAGAGAGCTCTCCTACTCGGGGCCAAGATTCCCGGGTTAGTTTACTCTGGCCTTTACTAGTGCCTTAACGGCAAGGCTCCTTTACAAAGGGTGTAGCTAAGGGGAGGGATCCCCTTACGCTACGGCACTCACTACACGCACGACCGGTCGAGGTCGTGCGTCTGTACGAAAGAGTGAAAAGTAAACTGAATATATTTAATATGTAATTATTTAATCTAATATAAACTATATGTAACACTAAGTAGAATATTCCTAATTCGTACCTAGTTAAAATGTAGTGTACACACCTGTGTACTGACACGTGGATGGCTGACACGCCACCACACCAAGGGCCCATGCCCTGATTGGTTAAAATAACCAAAGGTTCGAAACCTTTCAACCCGGCCAATACTGACCTCAACCGTGGTGTACTCATGTACACCAACACTCAGTGTTACCCGAATGTAACCCCGTTACAGTGGAACACAGAATTTTCTTACGTGTAAGGGAAGGTGTTACCCTAACCATAACATTAACCCTAGGGGGTATGTACGCAGCAAAGGGGGTGTGTGTACGAGGGGTGTGCGGTATTAATACCGGTAGTGAATACCAGTATTTCCACCGATACCGGCCTTACTAAAGTTGGTACTGAGCCAGGATATACCATGCCGTCCCATGTAAAATCGGTATGAAATGTCGGTATACCCTACCCTGCCACACAAAGTCGGTATCAATTGCGGGTATACCCTACCGCTCTACACAAAGTCGGTATCATTTGTTTGGCTACCGTACCGCTCGAGACAAACTTGGTATCAATTGTCGGTATACCATACCGCGCTACACAAAGTCGGTATCATTTGTTGATATACCCTACCGCCCAAGTGAAAGGCCCCAAAATTGTCAAGCAGCGTGAGACTCGTCGTGACTCTGAGGATAGTACGAAAAAGTCTGTGGTCGAGGAAGAATTAAAACTCACTCCTAGTCAGTTTGATCGCCGTGTGAAAGAGGTGGTTGCTATGCGTGGAAAAAGAGGCGTCGACATTTCCGAGCAGCTGAATATACTGCGCAAATTGGCCAACTACGCTCGTCGTCTCGACCCTGTTCGACAGATTTTAGCTACCATGTACCTAGTGGGAACGTCAGTGTTCGACACTTCATCCAAGATTGATCGTGTCATGTCAGCGCATCACTGGAAACAAGTACAGACCCACATCTTTACGATTCTCACTCTATTAGAAAAGAAACCAGATTTCTCGCTCGCTCCACTCTCGTTTAAAGATCAGGCGGATATTGTGCGTGCTGGTCGCGAAAAGGTGACAGCTGCTCAAATCGCTGCTGCTGCGGCTGAAGATGACATGGATTTTGTCGATACATTGCCTCAAGCTGTCAAGAAGGGCACGATTAAGGTGTCTGGCGATCTCGCTGCCTATGTAGATCACCTATCTGAAGAGTATACAAAGAGTCTACATCAAACAGATCCACACGCTAGCGACTACGTGACACGTCTATATGATGAGGGATTACTTCTCGAAGTTGCCGAGCGTGTCCAGACGTTCTACACGTGGAAGAAAGACTTTCAGCGCGCGGTGGCCATGGAGCTGGTGCGTGCTGAGCTTATCTATTACAAGGACGACTCCGTCGCTGCAGCTCTCTAGGAAGCTCAGGCAAAGCGTGCT
>CM047584.1:9994187-10080266 GCA_026184515.1 Peronosclerospora sorghi
ACGACTCCGTCGCTGCAGCTCTCTAGGAAGCTCAGGCAAAGCGTGCTAACTTTGGTGACCCCAAATTTCTTCATCCTGCGTGCACAAGCACCAGTGCCAGAAAGGAGAAAAATTTCGATGTCACAAAGACGCACCCTGTATCTACCATGGGACAGCCTACAGTGGATGTTGTTGCTGTGGATGCTGAGAAGCTGCTGCGCGAAGTATGTCGCTTTTTGTTTCAATATGGCGACAATCGATCCAAGACGCGGGCAATGCTCTGTCGTATTTACCACCACGCGTTGCACGACCGCTTCCTGAAGGTCGTGACCTCCTTTTGATGTCTCACATTCAGGAAAATATTACCGATGCCGATATCCGAACTCAGATTCTCTTCAACCGCATGATGGCGCAGCTTGGTCTATCTGCGTTCTGTTGCGGCCTCATTTGGGAATCCCACGCTTGTTTGTCTGAGATCTGCACAGGCTCACGCACGAAGGAGCTGCTGGCTCAAGGTTTGCAATCATTACGATACGGCGAGCGTGACCTGGAGCAGGAACGCTTGGAGCGTCGTCGCCAAGTGCCGTACCATTTGCACATTAATCTGGACCTGCTCGAGACGTGCCACCTGCTCAAGTAGTGCTTGATAGTATACTATTATAAGGACGCAGAGTAATGCTACAATAGTCCTTCTAACTACTCCTCCAATGTTGTTGGTGTCCTGTGCCCATCCTCACCTATCACTAGTACCACGTTATATATCTACTCTGTTAAAAGAGACTCAGGCTTTAGCACCTTCTTCCAATACCGATGCTGCAAGCATTATACCACGGCTTTTTGCTGCCACTGCTCTCCTTCTCATGCTGCTACGGCAGTTTGCCTGATGTTGCCACAAGTGCTACTATACTGTACCCCTCTCACATATCTATATAATAACTTCACGTACTTTAATAGCTGTACTCTAAACTCGGTGTTGGTACCGGTATTAGATACCGCTTTTGCCCAAAGTCGGTATCGGTACTGGTATTGGATACCGCTTCTTGGCAAAGTCGGTACTGATATCGGTATTAAATACCGCTGCTGCCAAAAGTCGGTATTGTTTACCGGTAATAGGTACCGCTCTCCCGTTGTCTCGGTAACATACCGGTTGTATCATACCGTGTGGCCTAAACTCGGTAATGGTACTAGTACTGGGGTACCCTTGAGGCAAAAGTCGGTAGCAATACCCTAATACCGATACCGTTGATTTGAAAATCGGTATCATATACCTAATACCTTACCCCCTCCATCTATTTTCGGTATTCACCTAGAAATACCATACCGAACCTTAAACTCGATACCGCACACCCCTGGTGTGTACCCAGTCACGCCCTTTAAAAATATGCGATGTCCTTTCTGACCCGTTACCTGGGAAACCCTACCCAACCCGTCAACCCGTCGGGTCAGGTGACCCGGTCACTTCACTAGGATCGCATCATTTTTCATCGTTAGACTTAGAATAATAAACTTCAATCGCGTGTTTCATCTTTGAAGCGACTGTCATGCTTTTAAAAATCTTGATATCTGCTTGGTTATCTATGAAAAAAAGGACGACCCACCTTGATTCCAATTGGTTGAAGTAACTGGCCTTTGATGCCGCATAATATTTGGCCTCCATAGTAAATAACGAAACTCCACGTTGACTTTGCAGTTCCAATTCAATATCATGCCATCCATCGTAACTATTCCGCTAATTCTCGATTCTGATCATATATTGCACCGGTATTGTTGGAATCGCTGTATCTTTCGATTTTGTTTTGTCCTTGACTTCCAGCGCCTAGTCGTATCTTCAGATGTTTCGAGCCTCTTAAGTACCTTCAACTTTTGGCGATATCCCTATCGATCATCTTTGGCAGGTGTTTAGATTGCCTTATAAACCGCGAAGGCTATGTCATTTCTGGTGCATCAAGATATTCAGAGCAGGTCCATCCAGCGACTGGATTTTTTAAAAAACTCTCCATTTTCAATCAAGATCAATTTTTTCTCTTCTTAACTCCTTATTCAGACTACATCCACGTAAATTCTCGCAAACCACTCATTGAAAGGAATTTTAAGGCTTTCCAAGGATGTTTAATCTCTAGGGTCTTCATATCTTCAACTTTTTTCAACAAGTATTTCCTTGGTACCTGTCCACCGCATCATTAATGTAGACATCTGCGATAGTGACTTTGCTTCAGCTTCTACACATACATATGTTGGTAAGACGTTGCTTAAATTTCAGATTAATCAAATGTCTTCATGCAATGGATGTCAGTTGTTTCGCTTAACCAAAGATTTCCACTCGTTATTTTTGAACAATGCCGATGTTTCTTCCTGAATCGTGACCTCACTCTTGTCCTTTTTCTTGCTTTTCAACGCTTGATTGCAACTGGTTCAATCTACTTCAGATTAGAATTAATTGTTCTTACTTGGTTTGAAACCAATCTCTCATTGGCAATTGATGTTTAAAACTTTGGTGACGCTTCTAATCAGAAGGTTTCATTGTTGTTAGCGCTATCTGCTTCGACTTTTGGTTATTTCTAAACTGGTCTCCTTACTCAAAATTCCTTCATCCATTGTATTTTTTATCTAGTGTTTCGATATGCTTTATATTTGTTATTTGTTATCTAGTGTTTCTATATGATTTATATGCTGTGTGACTACATCGTTCGCTCGTATTTCAAATAAACATCGTTTCCCTTGATTTTACTCGCCTATTCCGACATTTAATCTCTGCGTGCAAGCTATTTTTGTGATACTTTTTATACGGTACATGGAGAGTCAAAAGCCACTATTCCACATAGGTTTACACTTTCGGGTCAAAATTTTGGCTGGTGAGCTCTTCTTTAAAGTTGCACTTTTTGGGATACGATTGGTGCGTATTGTGCTGCACCACACACCCCCAAAAAACTCACTCAACCATCAAAAAATAATGCACCGAGCCATATTCATGATGATTTGGTGCAATGTTTCTGCTTTTCCGTTACTTGATTGCTTATTCCCCTCGCTTACTCGACTTAACACCCCAGTACTATTGCAAAAAAAACATCTAAATTGTATATTCTGTGGGCATAGAGCTCGAATCTTATAACTCAGTTCTGCTAAGAATACACTAAGAAGTGTTAAAGCTTATTCGCATAAGTATCTTTGGTTTTCGCATAGAATACTCGATCATAGTTGATTTATGATGAATAAAATGGGGTGCTTGGACCTGGAAGGTCCGAGCATATAACACCCCGTATATCATCTGTTTGTCGCTTTTTCTCCACTTTCTCCTTTTTATACTTGCGTTTGACTGTTCTCCTAGTCCTTGTGAGACGCAGACAATTAATTTTTTTTAGCTTCAAAACATCTACTTTGACATCCACCGTGATAACTCTATTCAGCATTCGATGTCGGAAATCAGTTTTTGTTCTGTTTCACGATGCACCATGAACCGTTTGCCTCTGACATATGTCATTTCATATTCTTTAAACTCTACAAGACTATACGAGAGTAATAGGGGGTGTCAAACATCTGCAAATCGGGTGGAATTTCAGTGGGAAAAAGTGGAAAAAGAGAAGATGAGATTGGGACCTTATTCCGCTACAGCCTTCGAGTTCGAAGTCTCACTTTTGTTGAAAAAAAGTATGCGCACATGTACAATAGCAGCAAAAGCTAGGCTAGCTGGATCGATGCGCGCGCAGCGGCTGCCGCCGCTGCCGCACGGAGTAATGTCTTCGTGGAATGTCGCACATGTCGCATTCGCTGTCTTGTGAGTACCAGTGTGCGGGGTATGCTCCAATGTCCGAAAGGCCACCTGTTTCAATTGCGCATGCCTCCGCAACTCACGCGACGAGTCGTTCCTTTTATACCCTAAAAGAAATTCTCGTCGATACAGCTAGCCTTAGTTCCACTCCTTGCACTTGTTATCTCAGGTGTGTCAGGCTTTGAGACGGGGAATAACAGCTGAACAACGGTCCAAATAATATCTCGAAAAATCATCTTTAAAAGTGATATTAACCTGCTGAAGTTTCTAAAGTTTGACACCCACTAATACATACTGGACATTTTCAAGCTTTATCGTTGTTTAATCCTCGGATACAATGTTTCTGGTATTCTATCTAAAAAAACAGAAAAACGTATCGACTAATATCCGTGCTTAACATCTTACTGGATCGTTCTATAAAGGCCAATATCCCTGTATTCCAACTTTCATCAGGCACAAGACCAAAGGCAAAGTCCATGAAGATGAACTTCCATCACTCGGATAAAACCGACAGAGATTTAAGTTGTTTCTGCGCAGTTTTTTCAGGTTTTTCGAGCTAGCAAATTCCGCAAGCGCATACGTCTTTTTTCGGGTTCCTCCAATAAAAGCTACGTGCGAGACAACGTATGCCTTCTCCCAACCTTGATGCCCCGAAATCGGTGCATCATGATGCTCAAATATAATTTCTTGTTTGTTATCCCCATCGTTGCGAAAAACTATGCGACTGCCATCTTCTTGATCTGTGCAATAGATAGCGATGCAAGCTTGCACGTACAAAGTTCTTCGCACTTCTGTTCTAATTGATTGTTTAAATTACAATCAATAGACGATCATCTTCGTCTCTTTCGTATTCCTCTTGTACCCTGTAGAACGGGCGAAGCAGGTGCAGTGCATCGGACGATTTTTACAATGGTCATTTCTGTTACGGACGGTTTCTTCACGTTATCGGGCCTACGTTATAGCGCGCTTGCAATTACGATTAATCTTCCCGGTTTAAGTTGTATTCTGCAAAGAATGACAATCATCGTGCCATTCCTTAGGACAGATATGGCGAGTTCAAGGCCATGCGTAAGGATGCATGTTCTGTAAAAATTACAAAGGGTCTACTCCTAATATATAGATCCTAAATTTAGCCAGTGAATACTTCATCGAATGGAGTTCTTTTTCGTTCACCGAATAATCGCTCAGCTTACGAGATTGATAATAGATTAAGCGACCATGAACGTAGTGATCGCGTTGCATCCGTGAACAGCCTATTGTAAATATTTCATCGAAAACAACGTGTATCTCGATTATTATCTCCTATCGCTACCACTGGTGCTTTGCTGGACTGCATCAAAAGCTTCATGACGTTGAATATCCCAACCTCACTTTACGTCCTTCTTAAGCATTTGCGATTAGAGCGTAAGATGCCTATAATTACACGAGTATTTATGAAATAAGTTGCTAAACTAAGGAACTTACAAAAATCTTTGATGTTGTGGCGATAGCCATTCAACAACTACCACATTCTCTAGGTCAGGGAGAGCTCCATTTTTGCCGACAAAGCGGCCAAGAACTGGTATCTCAGATGCGCAAAAAAATGCATTTTCTAATTCGCATGGAGCTTATACAGGGCGTAAGTGCCTTTATGCACTTCTGCGTCACTTTTATCGTGTTTACCCTTTTAAAGATGAATACATCATCATTAACTCAATGTGCAAATCGGCACACCGCACATAGAAGATGTGCAAAATATTTGTAAAATGTTACAGGGCGCTCTTCAACCCCCGTGCCACAACCAGCCACTGCCAGAGTATTATAGTTGGAGTGCTTACTGCCGTGAAAGATATCCTTGTGTCGCACTCGCATATTTTGATCAAGGTGCTCACACGTTCTGTTGCGGTTTCCTTAGTGCAAAAAATACACCACTCGATAAATACTCCAGAGGAATTGACGGATCGTTCACCTCTACGAGCTGTGGAAACGGAGACGTCAGTCGCAGCTACTACACCAGGTTCCAGAAGGTCAGCGATGACTATTCCGAGTAGCATTCTTCCTGGATGCCTCGTAAGGACAGCCAGGAGGGATGCGAATATGAAGACGCCACCGCCACAAATTTTATCGCAAAAGCGGAGTCGTGCTAGTCCAAGAGGGATACCAGACAAGCCAGAGAAAAAGACACAAGAGACGCCCAAGAGTCAGCAGAGAAAACGTTCACGACCAGTGGGAGATAGTGACGTTGTAGCGGCAACAGAAACACATGCAAGTACGACAAGTGCAAAGAGCATTCAAGAGCGTGACCAAGTCGAACGCGAGGGGCTTATGATGTGTCCCGTGTTCATCTTTAAACTGAATCAAGAGGCGCACACACTGCCTCATTGCTGAGGCTAAGATGACCTCGTCGCCATCACGGAGTTCACGATTTCCTCTGGTTGCCATTTGTTCTCCACTCACGGCCGTGACATTCGCCGTCTCCAAGTTGTAAACAATCCATCGTCGCGTGCCATGAGGATCAGGTGTCGAATACGGAATAAAGTTCACGTGGTGCTTACTGACGGTGCATTTCTCGTCCGATGTCAAGATACTCAGCTCACACCGTCGACTGCGGCCCACGCGAAAAGGAGCACAAAATTCCCACCACCCGAGCATCATCACATCGTGCGACATGGTCAAGTGCGACTACGACCTTGTCTCTCTATATCAGCTTAAAGAGATTGCGATGGGAATGCGAGCTCTACAAGTCGTTTTCGAAGGGCGTTTTACCGCTTTGTCCCTCTTCCTCAGAATAAGACACCACGGAGTGTACTAGAAATGACGGGAGCAATGGGCCAGGGCTCGCGCGCGCGTATGGTCATACGTGATAAGACAGGACCCTGCCTGTGTTCAAGAAAATAAATAGTTCGGCGAGAGTGACGCTCGCTCGAGCTTTACTGTTTAAAGAGTCACGCATTAGGATTTGATAACATCCATCCCTTAAATTGAGAGCACTGAAGACGATGCTCTCGCTCATGCCATCATGATGAAAATTTTCTTTGGTATCGGCGTTTGATCCAGTACTGTTTCTGCACTTAACTTATTATAAGCATGAAAGATTTATCAGTCTTCGGTGCATTTCTTCACACAGAAGGTGATACTGATGTGTTTGTGGTTGAAGCCCGCACTTTGTCTGCTTTACAGCGAGCTTCAAGAAAGTCGTCGGTTGATGTCATCTGATCACGAGTAAAAGTGATTGTAGCGTGACGCATTACTTTGTGCCTGGTCTATCTCATGTAGTAAACAAAAAATCATTGATCACTCAAAGACTGCCGACCGATCGTGTGGGAGTTGTAACAATAACACCAAAGAACCGACTTGGAAATCGGTACATGATAAACTTTGTAGATTTCAAATCCAACTATGTACGAGTATCTCTCGCCAATACTAAGGACTCGCCGCCAAGAAATTTGAGCACTTCCTGGCGACAGTTCAACTGCAAGGTTGAACGTTCTACGTACCGACGGAGGACTAGAATAAAGTAACCTAGACGGTTTAAACCTAGACGGTTTTTGTAAAGCACTGGAATTGAACGTCAGGTCAGCGAAACTAACAACCAATCAGTAATGTGAAGGCAGAACGTATGCACCGAGCCATTATGAAAATGGCATGGTGTATGATGTTTGCATGTAGATTAAATCTGTCGTTTTAGGATGTGTGGTACAATATGGTACTTTTATATTGAATCGAAGCTCTATGAATGCGAATGACAAGCGACTTCACCGCTGTAGTAATTGAGCAAGTAATAGCAAAATCATGGAGAAATTGTTGCCATTTGATCACCACTCACGGTGCACGCAATCGAGTAAAAAATCGTTTGCCCATTCAGCGCAAGTTGCGATAATAATTGGAAAAGTGAAGAAGTCAAGGGTTTCAAGGGTTTCCTAAAAGATGAACGCAACGTTGTGGTAGCACAACACATTAGGAATATTAAAACGCTCGCTCAAGACCAAAACATCTAGACCCAGCAATGTTTATCAGAGAACCAACGCTCAGGGGGAATAGAACAAGTGAACTTTAAATTTAAAATAAAAGGAGAAAAATTCAAATTTGGTAACTCGAACGTCATCAAACAAGAAGTGTCACAAGAAAAAAAACAAGCCGAAGAAGAAGGAAACAAGGACGCACAATATTCTACTGAAGGCGATCAAGATGCGGAACATATCGGTTCAGTTAACTTAATCTCTGAGGTGGATCCCAAGAATTTCAGTCAAGCAATGAAAACACAAAAAATTGAAGCGGATCTCAGCGATGAAGGAATAAATAACAGCGTTGGAGTGATGAAGTGTAGTAAATAGTCAAGAATCGACAGGAATGACACCCACTTACACCAAGTGGGTGTACAAAACAAAAATTCGACGAAAATGGTAAGTTGAGCGATACAAGTCAAGATTTGTTGCGTGTGAAACGAATAAAATTTTGGACTTACAACATTCTCTTCGCCTCTGTCATTGACATGGGAAGTGTGAAACGAATCCTAGATTTGGCTATGAAGTGAGGGGTGTATGCAAGACATGGAGATATTGAAAACTCTATATAAAGCGAACAAAAGATGAGCATGATATCTATTTGCATATTCCTAAAAGATTGCAATATATCCTAGACTTTTTGTGCCAGAACAAGAATAAAACGCATGAGGATCAATTCCTTAAGTTAAAGAAGACGATTTACGGGCTCAAACAAGCAGGGAGGTTGTGGAATCGACTCATACAAGAAAAATTACTGGAATTAACTTTTACTAATGTATCACCGACATGTGCTTATATATGAAGGCAATTAAATGACATATTGTGGTCGTCGGAATTTACGTTGAGGATCTACTAAAGATTGGAACAAAGGAGGATCTGGTGGAGAAGTTGTGGAGATATTAGAAATCAGAGATCTCGGCACGGTTCGTAATCTCTCGGAATGAGGTTAATTTACGACCCAAGCAATGGATATACGCTGGATCCAAGAAGTTGCGATCGAAGGCATTCTCAAGGATTCCGGTTTTGAAAAAGGAAATACTGTCAAGTCACCACTCGGCCAAGATTTTTCAAGAATTATCGGTGGAATCAAATGATAAACTTCCGTTATTTGCTTGTTGAAAGACTGCTGTGGATATAAAGAACACAAGACCCGATATATGCTTCGCAGTGCACAAGGCTACAAGAAAAACACATGTACTAACCATGACGGACTGGAATTTAGCCAAGTGAATTACAAGATGATGTGGCGAAGCGGACCCAAGAATTTTGGTCGCTTCCGGTCAGCAGCAGACCGATCGGCTTATCGGCGATCGGATTGGTGGAAATCAAGGAGGCTTTTGGGCCTGTCATGTGCAAGGGGTGTCAAGAACACGGATTTTGGTGAGTCACATGATATGGCGTGCACTTACATATTTTTATGTTTTTTTTACATATTGGGGACCATAGGGGATAGTTTTTACTTAGTCGTTAATTTCCGTGGTTAATTTTCTTGGCTTCTATACCCGACGTCTTTAGCACTCAACCGGGGGTCGTTTCGCTTTGTACATCAGTCGCCTCTGCACGCCGCAGATTGTTTTGGGAGCGGAGGGTCGAGTAATCCCCTCCAGCTCATTATACCCGGCCGGGACTCGTTACAGACGCACTTGGCCCACCGGAAGTCCCTCGACGGGAGTACACTTTGGTTGACCTCTCAAGTTTAAGTTACGCACGTTTGGAACGTGTTACTAAGTCTTTTGTATTGTTTCGTGGAGATATCGTTCGTGGAGTGTCTCACGTTCTCATTTGGATCTCCCTATTGGATTACTGGAGTTTATTTCTCATATTGGTTGGGCTCTACGATCGGTTGAGCGATCTGCCCATTGGAGTATACTCACTCCAAGTATAACTGGTCTACCCGTACCCAGGGTGATGAGTTCCACCCAGGGTACCCTACCCAGCACGGTCTACCACATTTATACCACAAGTCAATTCCCAGCACCGATCCACAGAGTTTGTTACCAGCACAATCCATCGGGTACACAAGGTGAGATGAAGAACAAATCGGACCAGGCGTCATGTGTTGATGATAGGTCGTCTGCCAGCAGCGGACGATCCGATCGGATCGAAGGCGAAGGTTCGCGGGGTACCCCCACCCCCCGTAAGTTGGAAGGCCGGGCACGATGGTGGTCAGGTTCTCGACACTACGGTGTTCGATTTTGAACTTGACTCCACCACAATGACCAAATCCCTGAATTTAAGTATTGGTGCGCATTGGTCCTAGGAATAATATCGCTATTTAGCTTTCTTTCAAGTAAGCAAGTAGTCGCGCCATTTGGTGCTGTTTGTATTGTGAACAGACGGTAGATAAGTCCCCTCTCGTTCATCTTTTCCCGGGAAAGGTTGCGTTTGGCTTACTGGAAATCCCCCAAGGGAATATTTGATTTCTTTACTCACTCACGTCGGACATTCGGGATGCATTTATTATTAAATTGGAAATGGAGACGAAATTTGAGAAAGAATATTAACATTACTGTCGAGTTTAAGTTTGACCGTCACAACGCCTGCGACTAATGTGATGGTCGTGGTGATCGACTTGATCAGCAAGACATTCGCTTCAATCAAGAAGATGACGGACGGAGCACCCCTCCGGAATAGTCGTCTGGTGTCTGGTGACCATGTTGGTATTCGAACTCAGGAAATATTTTGGAAAGTTGACTACAAAAATTTCTGGTCAAGTGCGTAGCGAGTTTGTTCGTCCTACACCACGCCCATACAAATTACTCCTCAACTTTTTAATAACATCTCTTCAAAGAGGTGATTTACGTCAACCTGGTTTGTTCCAGTCAAGAGCAAATCATTCAGCTGCTTTAATCCATGGACTGTTTTTCTTGATATCAATACTTCTTGTTTTGACTTTTTCAATCCTAAACTACGATGGTGTTCTTCCTTTAACTCTATTCGATGGTCTATGTTCTTTCTGCAACCTAACGGTGTTTAGCAGGTACGCTACTTGTGTGACAGATCCAATATGACCTTTACCGTCACCATTTTCATGAATGCCGCAAAAATGCGAGATGATCCACTAGCACTTGTTCATTTGTGCACACTACTATCTAATCCTTCATTCAATTCACCAACTCAGCTTTGTCTTAAATATCCATATCGTATGTAAATCTCGATAAGTCTAGCTATAATGTACTTGATCCAACCCTTCAATTTCATATGTAATTCTGCCATCTGGTTCAAGAATCACTTTTAATCGCCTCCTTGTAGGTTCTTGTGTTTAAGATTGCATTTTCCACGTTAATTGCACCTCGACCGTGCTGTCCTTCCACGTAGCTCGTCTTTCACCATACATCTTCAAATCTCTTTCTTCGTTGCTTCGTACCTGTATCGATCTGATTTGGTGATCTAGTCAACAATGCTTACCTTCGCCGGGCTGTACAATCTCAATGATGGAATCGTCTCGACCGTCTCCCGACTTTGCTGTTAATTCTGCACGACTCGATATTCAAGATGTAGTGCTGTTATCATCTTTCCATCCTTCTTCAGTAAAACTTGTGTCCCTTGTATTCCTTGACATTTCGCCTTCTCCAACGATTTGAGCTTGTGTCTTTGTAGATGTTACAAAGCAAGACAAAATACCAATTTCGCCCGTCCGTTGCTTCACGTTTATTCTTAATATTGTCCGTCCAACCATCCTTTCCTGCCAGGAAAATAAGCGATTATTGCAAGGGATCGTACGCCAGCGAGGTGGCTCTCATGTGAAGCAAAGCCCCCCCCCCTCGAAGCTGCACGACAAAGTTCCTATGCCCACCTCACCAATCTACCCGGGGAGGATAATCGCGACCTCGTCCGCGATCGGCACATCGTAACAGCGCGGATCTCTCTCATTCCCATTGTTCCGTCTGGTGGTGATAATCACGCGCAGCTCCTCCGCCGGTTGCCTATCCAAACGTTTTGCGGCCAGAGCGAACACGTCAACATACGAGTTGACTTAACCAAGTATAGCCCGAAGTGCGGCCAGATGCACCGAGTTGAGGCTTCGATTTTTCCTCTCCCGGTTCGGCCCCTCGTTTTTGGTGTCATAGACCTACACTGTAAAAACCGCGGGGTCTCTCCCCCCACAGCCTCCAAATCACCAACCAAGTGGTAGTAGCCTCCTTGAAAACGGTACGTGTGCACTCCCGGGACGATCTGGAAGCTCTCACTTTGTACGCACGTTGATATAAATCGAAAGCGGCGTTGTAGGATCGAATTTTCTTACGCAACTCTCGCATCCTGCGCTCACGAAGCATCGCTAGGAATTCCGATAGCGTGCGGATGGGGGGAGACCCCTTTCCTGTCAGCGCAACACTTGCTGCATTTTGTTGTTTCTTTTGATCCGCCGGTTCTGTCCACTAAACAGAAGCGCTCCAGATGAGCCACACTCCCTCTCAATTGCGCCAAGGATTTCCCGCTCTAGGTCGGGGTCCACCAAGGGGACCCTAATCTCTCTCAGGGCTCACCGGAGAGCAATTTCTGCCCGATCCTTGTCCGGGTGCTCTCGTCGGGCGGCGTATTGTGCAGTATCGGATGCCCTTCGACTTGCGCGGGCCTTCTCTCCTTCCGCGTCGCGTGCAGCTGAATGTTGTGTGGCTTCAGCTGCTAGTCGTGCAGTCCGGGTATCTTCCCCTTCCGCAGCCCATCGTGCTCGTTCTTCCGCAGCGTGGGTGGCAATAACCTTGGTGTCAGAGTAGGTAATGTTTTGATTGTCGGATACGCCCACTCCTCAATTCAGCCAGTCAAAAAGTTTCAAAAAGTATCCTGTCAAAAAAGAGAAAATGCAAATGCAACTAATCACAAAAAACGGGAAAAAATCAACCCATCAGTAAGGGTAATATGGTGAAAACAAATCTAGCCAATCACTAATTTTCAAACCCACAGACAAACACCAAATATATATATATATATATATATATATATATATATACTAGCATAGTACCCCGTTGTTACAAAGAGGCAATAAATTTAATATTTTAACACTGCAGAATTTAAATTGGGGTTGACCTGAGAAAAATGCGAAGTCACGGCAAAAAGATATACACTATATATATAAAATAGTTTCTCAGTTTGACTTGCTTCAGACTTCGATATATTTGATGGTTTATTGGCTGGGGACGAGATTTGATTTTGTTCTACGTTGTCGTCATCATCATCTTCGTCGTCATCGTCTTCTTTCTGTACGGACTTTGACTTTGTCGAGGAATTCTTTGACCTCTCTACGGTGTCGATAGTATCCTCGTCATCGCTCTCGTCTTCTTCCTTCTCCTCCCCATCTTCAGCGTCCTCCAACTCCTTTCCCTCCTCCACTGCTTCCTCCAATTCTGCATCTTCGATTTCCTCCTCCGCCTCCTTCATTTCGCTTCTGAAGCAGCCGTGCATTTCTTCGCATCATCCACTTCTACGTCTTCGCCTTCTACTAAGCCTTCATCAAGTTCATCCTCAGCATCATCTATTTTGTCTAGCACATCCAATTTCTACATCTTAGCAACATGCAAGTCGTGCGCAATATATGATCACGCATTTTCTTGGACAAACGTCGACGACCGTCTGGTTCTTCGTCGTCGTCATCATATTGCTCTTATTCCGTAACAGTGCTGCGCTTTTCTTCTTCCTCCCCCTCCTCCCCATCTTTAGTTTCCTTCAACTTCATTTCCTCCGCTTCCGCGTCTTCGATGATATTCTACGTCAGTCAGTCAATTTCAGCCAATGAAAATGAGAGCTACGTACACCAAAAGACGGATCAAATTTTATTCTATATATAGATATAGATATATTTCAATGAGAAACAAATTTACATTTGTTTTAGTGGTATTTATTTAGAAAATGCAAAAAAAAGTTCTTAAAGCAGGATCAAATAGATTACCTGTTAAAACAAAATTTATCTATAACTAAGGCTTAATGGACGACTTCCAAAACCCGGATAAACGGGGAAACAAATAGTTTTTGTCCACCCCTGACAAATCTGATTTGTCGCCACAAAAATAAATATTAATAAGTCGGTTGACCACCAAAACCTTAAGTTGAGAAAACGTACTCTCAGTTTTCACCGCAAAATATCAGTAGTCAATACCAGTTATTTATATAGGGGCTTAGTCCCATCAGGCCTACAAATGTAAACAAAGAGGTCAACTGATTTTATATTCCGAAAAACAAACAGCCAGTGAGCGATACTACGTTACTTAACTTCGTTCACTAGCTCCGCTTTCGCTTTGTATGCCTTAAAGTTTTCAATCGTGGTGTGGCCAATATTATCCAAAGCTTCCTGCGTGAAGAATGCTTGGTGTCCAGTGATGACGACATTTGGAAACGTGAAAATACGGGCAAGCGTTTCATCCGCAATGATCCCCCCCGACCGATCCGAGTAAAAGTACGGGCCTTACTTCGCCTTCAAACACGTCGAGACCAACGGAACCATTTTTTCCTCGTTTTAGACCACTCACCAGAGCTTTCGTGTCGATTAAGCCACCACGGCTCGTGTTGATGAGCATCACGCCGTGCTTCATCTTGGCAATGCTCTCGGCGTTAATCACATGCTTGGACGATGGCAACAGTGGACATTGAAGTGAAATGATATACGAGCGCGCCCAGACCTCACCTTGACTAACGTTCTCAGCACCAAATCTCAGAGCATCGGGACTACCCTTGATATCATACGCAAGAACCTTGCACCCAAAGCCAGCCGCGATCCGTGCGAACAGAGCGCCAATCTTCCCCGTACCGACAACACCCACCGTTTTGCCGTTGATATCAAAGCCTAGTAGCCCCTCGAGACGAAAATTGAGCTCACGAGTATGATTATACGATCGATGAATCTTGCGTTTGAGCGTCAGCATCAACGCTGCCGTATGGTCCGCAACAGAGTAGGGTAAGTAAGCAGGTACACGAAGAACGGGCATCTCAAGTTCTTTCGCGACCTGGAGATTGACTATGTAGTACCCAGCACAGCGCAACAATAAGACTTTGGTACCACCAGCATGTAAGACACAAAGCGTGGCTTCATCCGCGACGTCATTGACAAATATGCACATGGCTTCGCTTCCTTCGGCCAACTTCGCAGACTGCACATCTAAACGCGATGTGATGAATGCGAGATGATGCTAAAGCGTAATGTCGTCTTCCTTTGCGGCACGTTCCAGTGCTTCAATGTCGTAACTATGCGCAGAAAAGAAAGCGATCTGCATGTTCAATGTGAAGTATACAGGTATGGGTGAACTACCTCGTTAAACCACACGCACTTCTATGCAACCAACCTTCTCTAAAACTCATGTTTTCATCCTTTTCGTTCAACTTAATGAGAAATGTCCACGGTGAGTCAACTTTCCCATCTTCAGAGTCGCCACCCGTTGGTCGAAGGATTTCCAACCGCTGCACGCATTGGAAACTTGCCATTGTTTCTAGACTAAACTCGAGCGGTTCAGGTTTGTAGTTAAATTGTGAAGAGTGAGATGGACTGACGATGGACGGAAGTTGGTGGTGGGTGCGTGGTCTCGTAGGATGTCGCATTCCTGGAAAGGAATGAGATTCAAGCGATTGTTGCCCTGGACACGAGTAATTTAGCTGGAAAGGTTGCACACATTTCATGGCGGTGCAAACAACTTTTTTTCCAATACTAAATGAATGCGTTGTGAGCAAGTGACAGCCACTTGATATCTTGGTGATCGACATTCTGGATATGGAAGACGAGATCCTGTTGCCCCACTTGGACGAGTGTCTTCAATTCTTGAACCGATATCTCGCGCGTGAGAAGGCAGTGCTTGTCCATCGTGTGTACGGCCTGTAACGCAGTGCTGCGCTATGAAGCGCGTATTGGATGGCCACGCGTAACCAAACGCTCTTAGAGGCATTCAACATTGTACAGCAAGCTCGACCATGCATCTCCATCAACTCGGGGTACTTGCGTCAACTCGACATGTTTGAGCGAATGGACAAGAACCCGGACATGATGGGCTGTAGGACCGCGGGTCCCGCGTGAAAATAAATTTGTCCATGATAAATTTGTGGAGATGAAAATTTGGTCTCAACAATTTAACCTCGCGGATAAATTTGTTTTGTCCTGGGTGGACAAACTACTTTTGTTAAGTCGATTTATCCGGGTTTTGGTAGTCATCCAATGAGAAGGGATTTTATAAAAAAAATAATTCTACACGATTGATTAATTTGCTATAAAATTAAATATTTAAACTTTAAAATTAAAAATAAAAAATAATTTAAAAAAAAGAAGGGACCGACTAGGTGCACACACCCCTTTTGATACGTGCACACACACCCATTAAAAGACTGACTAGGTGCACACACCCCATTTGCTACGTGCACACCCATTAAAAATACTTTTTTTCGTTTTATGTCTATATATGGGAAGGCTAGTCAACGACATTGTCCAGATTCAATTACTTGTTTCTTTATCCTGTACTCATAGTAGCGACAGTGATCGTGGTCAAGCGTGAGTAGTCACGTCCCTGAACTCGAAGCTCTATAAAGTGCCGATTTTCCCCCACAAACCGACGGTTTCCTTTGCTCCAAGTGCGGAAGCGCGTGAACGAAACAATTCGGATATTTTTCTCCTCTGTCGATCGGTGACAAAGGCTAAAGAATCTGGAGCCGCGGATAAGTCAGGCGGCCTTGGCGTACCCAAGACCACCGTGTATATAATGGAATTCCCAGAGTTCTTTGTGGCGGGGCAAATTGGCCTCAATTTGAAGTTCCATCACCAAGTTCACGCAGTGCCAATGAGTTTATCCGCCGGTACATGTCGTTTCACATTCTTCGGCTATTCAAGAAAGCGAGCGATGGCGAACGATTAAAGATTGAAGACATTGCACGTGCGTTTCTGTAATGGGGTGCCATTACATAATTGATATTCAAGTTAGAATATCACAGTTTAATTTCAGACGCGTTGTCTGAACTTTAAATAAGAGATTATAAGTTATTATAATCTACGAAGGAAAAGTCGATTCGGTATAAATACAGAATCTTGCAGGTTAACTAATAGTACAGTTAGTTAAAGACTTGATATTATTATATTAATTAGTTAGTTACTATACTATTAGCCTCTAAACCACCCATTAAATAAACACTCTTAATTTTGTGTTCTAAGCAACAAGTGAATATTCATATGTTTACTTTTATTATAGGATTAGTTGTTATCAACTAATCTTACCCCTTCTTGTATTGCGCGCTTCCTCGCACAAATACAGTGTAAGCCAGTAACAGGATCAGTCCTGTTACACCTGGTAGCACTTTGT
Organism: Peronosclerospora sorghi; assembly: GCA_026184515.1. Taxonomy (NCBI): domain Eukaryota; phylum Oomycota; class Peronosporomycetes; order Peronosporales; family Peronosporaceae; genus Peronosclerospora; species Peronosclerospora sorghi. Next base: position 10,011,182 of record CM047584.1, read on the forward strand.
GGTCCGTCTTAACGACCACAGTTCCGTTCTGCTAGTTAACTAGCGGAGCGAAGATTAAGAGCCTCTCGGCATCATGTCGCGAGACATGACTCCTGCCGAGCGAGAAAGAACGCTGGAAGAGGTGAATAAACACTTCCCTCACTTCTCGTCGCGTAGTAAAGACGCGACGGTGGAAATGGTTCGGTCTATGGGGACCGACATCATTACCTTCCTCCAGAGTAAGTCCCCGGAGGAAGTGATACAGGTGGTGAATCGCTTTAGGCGAAACCACCTAGAATAGCCAGAACGTCCCGCGCCAGAGGCAGCGTGGACCGCAACGCATAGCGTTGAAGTGGTAAAGGCGCGAGTACCGCCCTTTACAGGCGAAGGGGGCGAGCCCCTTCGTAGATGGTTCGCAGAGGTGGAAGATGCCATCTCTGCGCAAAATATTGTTGACGAACGTCAACAGGCGTACTTCGCCACAACATGTCTAGGCGGAAGAGCCAAGGAATGGGCGATGAGTCGCAGAGCCACTGATGACTCTGCGTTCCTTACATATAAGGAATTTAAAGCTGAGCTAAAGCTCAACTTTGGAGCTCCCGAAATGGAGCTAATTAGTCGGCAGGAGTTCATGGAACTCCGTCAAGGTAAGCTTGACCTTCAAGCTTACGCTCAGAAGACGCAATATTTGCTGTCAAATATTGTGTATGAGCCGGTGCCCCCTGCTATGCAGGTCATTGGCTTCATGAAGGGACTCAATGATGGTCCCGTCAAACAGAGTCTCTACCGGCACCCGCCAGAGACTCTAAGGGATGCCATTGATATGAGAATCCGTGAGGAGTTCAGCATGCGATCAGCGTCATCGCATGCTGGGTACAGCCGAAGGGCTCAATAGCCCTTCGCTTTTGACATGCCGCAACATCATGTCAACAAGCAGCAGTCGGGCAGACGAAGTTCACACTTCGTCTCAAGAAACAGCCACCCGCGCCAGAGCATGGGCGGTGGAGGTCCAGAGCCGATGGACCTATCAGTTGCGGTGGCTGCGAACACGAAGCAACCGAAATTTAAGAATATTCGTTGCAATAGATGTGCGAAAATGGGGCATTTTGCCCATGAGTTTATGGCACCGCGTCCGGTGCCACGCAGTCAGCGGACGGAACCGTCCGCTGCACGGCAACACCAACAGGGAAATCACCCTGTTGGTGCAAAAAACGTAGATACCAGTAGGGGCGGGGCGCCCTACTGGGAATGTTATCCCACATGCCGACATAGGGCATGTGAGGGTAATAGCCCCAGACGGGACTATGTCCTGTTAAAAGGTGCAGGGTGATGATAAGCCTCTTATCACCCTGAAGGTTAAGCTGCACGGGAGCGATGTCCTCATGCGAGCTTTCTTTGACACAGGAGCGTCAAACAATTTCGTTAGAACTCAGAGTCTAACGCTGTTGAGCTTCGTGGAGGTAGAAACCCCACGAAGTATGTTGTCAGTCCGGTTAGCAACAGGTGCAACCGTGACTATTCCAAAGCGTGTGATTAAAACACGCTTCGAGTTGAATGAACTGTCATTCGAGGATGAATTCATCGTCCTCGATTTAGATGACAAGTTCGATGTGATACTTGGAATCCCATGGATGTCCAAGTTTAAACCTTTGATCGACTGGGTTAACCTATCGATCGACTGCGGCGGACCCACAGGATATGATCACCCTGTGTGTAATCCGGCTGTATCAGAAGATACAACCGCAGCGTCGGACAGTCTGGTGGATAGCGATGGCACCACCAGATCTGTTCCGACACGATCATCGGAAGGTACCTGCGCTGGTGAGAGTCCAGAGGGACTACCACACGCAACAGAAGAGTCGTTGCGTGTTGGAGAGAAACATTACACGGGTGATAAAGACCATCGTGAGAATGAAATAGTATCCACAGTGGGAAACACCCAATGTGCGACCGAAGGTTCCAACACGACGAAAGAATTCCGTGTTGATGAGAGTGAACTCACGATCGAGTGCAATCGTGAGCACAACTCCGTGGTGGCCAGTGCCCACCACGTTGCGTTAGCCATGCACACGGGTGATAAAGACCACCGTGTCGCAGAAAAGGCGGCCGATCAGACGAGCACATCTGATAGCCAAAATTCCATGGTAGGCAGTGGCCACCATGATGATGAGTATTCGCGCACGGTGAATCGTAATCACCGTGTAGCAGTCAATCAGACGAGTGCGTCTGATTGCATGGGCAGTTCCTTCGAGACGATCAACGTCTTGACGCAAACGGAGACCGGATTAGCTACCCAGTCTCTGTTGATGGAACACCCTCCGAAAGAAGGTTCGGAGGTGATGGCTCTTCCAGCGCTATGCTGGAAGAAGTTTATGAGAAACTTGTACGATGGTCAGATCGAACAGATCTGTAACATCGTTGCAACAGATGATGTAGTGGATATTCGTGAACGAATATCCACATTACAAGTGGAAAACATTGGGAAAGAGGTTCCCAATGATCAAACGAGAGTTCAGCGCTTTGAAGCGCAGAGCTGGGAGTCGCTTAAAGCGAACTCCCCATTTTATGAGGTACTTCGAGAATACGCTGACGTATTCCCAGAAGAAGTACCTAGCGATCTCCCTAAGGATAAGGGAACTCGTCATGAGATTGACCTCGTGCCAGGCACGAAGTATTGTGTTACGCGGCAATGGCCGTTGCCGCGTGATCAAGTAAAAGCGATCGACGAGTTTTTCGAAGCTCGTCGTAAATCAGGCCAAGTGCGGGAGTCTACCTCACCACAATCTACCCCCACCTTTTGTGTGAAGAAGTCCACAGGTGGGTGGAGAATCATTCACGCTTACAACAAGCTGAACGCAGAGACGGTACCGGCGCAGACGCCGATACCGCGAAATGATGTCATCATTGATGGCATGTGCGGGAGCACCATCTTTAGTGCTCTCGATCTAAGAGATGGATTTTATCAAATCCTAATGCGTGAGAAGGATATCCCTCTCACTGCGGTAAGCACCCCAAGCGTCATGCTTTGGGAGTGGCTTGTCATGCCGCAGGGGATTCGAAATGCCCCTGCTACTTTTAACAGATGCGTAAAGCATCTATTACGCCCGGTGCGAGAATTCGCACCGAGTTATTTAGATGACGTGTTCATCCATAGTAAGGGTGAACACGATAAAAGCGATGTAGATGTCCATAGGGAGCATCTACGTCGAGTGTTAGAGCTTATGCGTAAGAATAAGCTCTATGCAAATCTGAAGAAGTGCACCTTTGGTGCACCTAAGATACCCGTTCTTGGATGCTTTGTGGGCAAGAACGGGGTGCGTCCTGATCCAGAAAAGATCAGGGTGATCGTTGATTGGCTTACGCCAAACAACGTTAAGGAACTTCGAAATTTCCTTGGGTTGGCAACATATTTGCACAAGTATTCATGCAACTATACTGGGTTAATACGACCTCTTTCTCAATTACTTAAGAAAGAAGTCGAATGGCATTGGGATACCCAATGCCAAGATGCTTTTAATGCAGTCAAGCAAAGCTTGACTGAAGCGCCTGTCTTGGCTATAGCCGAAAATAACGAGCGTCCGTTCCACGTCGTTTGCGACGCGAGCAATTTCGCTATCGGCTGTGCTTTGATGCAGCGTGATCACGATCATCGTGATCGCGTAATCTTCTATCAATCGCATCAGTTGCGCCCAGCCGAGCGCAACTATCCAGTTCATGACAAGGAACTCCTTGCCATGAAGTACGCACTGGCCAAGTTTCGGATCTATCTATTGGGAGATAGACCGTTTGTGGTTTACACGGACCATGCGTCGCTACGCACGGCCGTGAATTCACCACACATTTCTCAAAGAATGGCTGGATGGCTGTGATTCTTTGCTGAGTACAACTTTACGGTTGAATACAAACCCGGAAAGTTGAACGTGATAGCGGATGCGCTATCACGAAGGCCCGATTACGAGACGAAACCGCCCGTAACCGAAGGTGCCAGTGCAAACGCGATCCGTTGCACTGCTTTGTCGTCGTCAATTATACGACAAGTATGCGAGGCGTACAAAACAGACGAGGAGACACGTCTGTTGATTGATTACTCACGTAATCAATCAAGTGAGAAACGCGACGAACTCCCAGAGTTCCTCCGCGCTTCCGTGCATCGATATCGGCTGCACGATGGTCTGCTGCTTTACAGCATAGACCAAAAAGATGAAAGTCGCATCTTCGTTCCAAACGACGATGATCTCAAACATCAAATTATGTTTGAGTATCATGATGCCCCGATTTCGGGGCATCAAGGTCGAGAGAAGACATACGCTTCTCTCGCACGTGACTTTTACTGGCGAAACCAGTACAAGTGGGTACGCAAATACGTACGCGCTTGCGAGATTTGCCAGCGCGTTAAGCCTGCGCAGTCTGCACAGGCTCCGCTGCAATCTCTGCCGGTTCCGACAGAGTGTTGGAAGTCCATTTCAATGGACTTCGTATTCGGTCTTCCACCCGACAATAGTCGGAAGTCCGGAATAGTGGTCTTTGTAGACCGTTTCAGTAAGATGTTACATCTTACTGCAGTATCAGCGAACGTAACCGCAGCTCAAACAGCGCGGATATTCGTTGATACGGTATTCCGTTTGCACGGAATGCCTGAAGACATTGTCTCGGATCGAGATCCGAGATTTACAGGACGTTTCTGGCAAGAAACGTTCTCATTGTTGGGAACCCAGTTGAAGATGTCAACTGCGGACCATCCGGAAACGGATGGGCAGACGGAACGGGTTAACCGCGTTCTCGGAGACATGTTGCGATCATACGCACATGCCTTTGAACAGTGGAGTGACTACCTGTCACTCACTGAATTCGCGATTAACAACTCGGTGCATGCTTCAACTAAGCATACACCGTTCTACGTGAATGCCTTAAGGCATCCACGAACCCCAGCTTTACTTGGCGGTACGCCAAATCTAAGTGGGGGAGGGACCCGCTCGAATTTTGAGCGAGTCAATGCGCAAGTTGCGACTGCAACTTGTGAACAAAACGATGGCCCTTCTACTGAAAGTACAGTAGAAGCGGAAGCAGCTTCAAATGAAACTGAAGCTGCATACGATGAATATGTGTCTGCAGCAATGGCTGCAGACAACGAGTACAATGCACCTACTGCTTATAAAGCAGTAGATGAATTCGTGCTACAGCGCCAAGCTGTAATACGATATGTAAAAGATGCACTTGCCTCTGCTTTTGACAAGCAGAAGAAAAATGCAGATAAACAAGGAAGGAAGAACAAGAACTCCTTTCTGAAAGGTGAATTATTATTACTAAGTACTACTAATTTGCCTACACATGCAATAAGCAACTTCCCTACACGAAAGTTTCTTCCTAAGTACATTGGACCCTTCAAGGTACAAGAGATTCGGGGGAATGCCTATACCTTAGACATTCCCACAGCAATGCGGCTCAACCCAACAATTTATGTTGGGCGGCTCAAGCCGTATCACTCGTCTTCGTTTTACGACGAGACGCAGAACCACGGGAGATGCCGTGCTTCTCCAAGTCTCCCAAGAGAGACTTGTAATCGGCCTCCAGCCGTTGGTGAGCAGAGCGGAGAGTCGTTACCTCCGCCTTCGACTGCTCAAGATCAGCCGTGCGCCGATAGAGCTCTCCCTTATAGCGGGAAAGCTCAATGTACAGAAGATCATTCTTCTGCTAGAGGGCAGTGTGCGCCCCGAGGATGTCGCGTACATCCTCGCGAAGAGACCGATATGTCTTCACACAGTGAGACATATCGCTGCTCAAGGAGGAATAACCCTCCTCGAGCTTGCGGAGCAAAGAACCATGCTCCGCAACAACAACGGCGAGGGAATTCTCAACCTCCCTCCGCCGCCCCTGATTGATAATCAAGGGAACAAGCGATATATCCTCGAGCGCTTGATCTAGAAGCGCTCGGTGCCTTCGAAGAAGGGGCAGCGTACCGAGTACTTGTATGCTGGCTGGGATATCCCCAAGAGTTCAACTCTTGGGAACCGATTGAGGTTCTGAGGGCCGACGCCCAGACCTTTTGACTCAGTTTGAGAAGAAGTCTCAAACTCATAATGCGAAGTAGCATCAACAGTAGGTGTTGATGTATTCAGGGTATCAATTAAACCCTGAATTTCGGCGAGTACGGAAAAACCACCGTACCCCCGCAACTCCTCCTCTGACAGACGAGGAGCGCCCTGCGTACACCGCGGGCAAACGAGGTGAGAAGGGACACCACACTTTAACCCTTCTTTGATGCAAGCATAATGGATGCATTCCATTTTGCATGTTCGTGAGTGCTTTAAAAAGCGCTCGCGCATTACGTGAACTTTATTCACGTAATCATCTGGGATTTTGTTGTAGTTATCAACAAAAGCATTCTAACTCTGAGTCAGGGCGTCTTTATCGTCCCTGTTCTTCCTTGACCCTTTCCGGCTCGAATAATATCGAACCTGGAAAAATAGGTCAATAAAGTACAGACGTCTATCGTCTGTACTTCGATCGAATCGACGTGACTGGATGTCTTCGCAGTCATCCAGCACGTTGATATCGAACAACGCATACTGGCAGTCCCGTTTATGGTGACCGCCACTGTTGGGGGCAAGCCAGGGGTCCAAAACCCCACTCTGTACGGAACATGTGGTTCCGTACGATGATACGCTTTAGAAGCGGCAGGCGCTGCTTCTGTTCGAGCCCTTTTAGCAGGCGTAGCACCGCCTGCTTCAACACCACGCGCCGGGGTTAAATCACCCCGACGTGGAGAAGTACTTGGTCCAGGTGGGGCTCTGCGTTCCCGCAACCACCTGTGATGATCATTGTCGCTGTCATAGCAGACAGCGACACCAGAGTCGTCATCGCTGTTAGGCAATGAGCACCTAGCGAGTTTCGACTCGCTAGATCCTTTAGTGGGGACAGCTGTATCACCATCACTTTGTTCGGAGTCAGAACTCCTGAACATGGCCCTCTTGGCAACACGCCATTCGGAAGTTGCCATCGTGCGAGATGTTGCATTAGCAACATCTCCCTATTTCTTTCCAGATGCCGCCTTAGCAGCATCTGTGGTCGAAGACGGTACGTCTTCCAACTTTTGCGTAGTTGACGCTGCTAATGCAGCATCACCGTTGTCACTCAACACCTCAGCACCTAGTGCTGAGGCGGAGGAAGAAGCTCCTTCATTGTTTCCAGCAGCGCTCTTTAGAGCGCCGCCGTGTGCTTTGACCATCGAGTCGATGGTCAATCAGTTGGTGAATGAGAAATTACGACCAACAAGTGCCACCCATGATTGGCCAAAATAAGAATTATTATTGGCCAACCACCTTAAGTAGGGGGTGATGTAATGGGGTGCCATTACATAATTGATATTCAAGTTAGAATATCACAGTTTAATTTCAGACGCGTTGTCTGAAATTTAAATAAGAGATTATAAGTTATTATAATCTACGAAGGTAAGTCGATTCGGTATAAATACCGAATCTTGCAGGTTAACTAATAGTACAGTTAGTTAAAGACTTGATATTATTATATTAATTAGTTAGTTACTATACTATTAGCCTCTAAACCACCCATTAAATAAACACTCTTAATTTTGCGTTCTAGATAACAAGTGAATATTTATATTCACTTTTAGTATAGGATTAGTTGTTATCAACTAATCCTACCCCTTCTTGTATTGCGCGCTTCCTCGCACAATTACAGTGTAAGCCAGTAACAGGATCAGTCCTGTTACAGTTTCCGAATCAATCAGGAACGGCGATCCGTAAACGAATGAAAGAAGTTGCGACGTTTGAACGAGGAGGAAATGACTCTGGATGGTGGAAAAAGAAGCCAGTGTCCCAGTTGCAAAGTGAGGAGGAAATTCGGGCCAGTATTCCTCCAGAAAATGTGTGTATCTATGAAAGCATGATGTCTGGTTAACGACGACTACTGGACATTGGCTTGACCAAGTTGTTTACACCTTCCGGTGTGAATAGAGCAATTAATTACTTGATTCGGCGCTTGGAACTACGCAAAAATGCGCTGTCGGCGCGTCTTGTACCTGCGAATTTTGAAAGACGCGCAAAAGAGATAGCACAAGCATTACTGTGGAAAAAAGATCCGGTCGTGCGCAAGCTGGAGACCGATATCCATGTGGCTCGATACATTAATGAACAGCTTCAGCTGACGCCATGGAATTTGACCAACAATTACGTCGAGTGTCATTTACAGGGTAAATGCTCGGGAATGTTGCAACTAGGTGAAATCGGTGATCCAACGGGTCGTGGTGAAGGTTTTAGCTTCGTTCGTGTGCCGCAGTCGCGCGCAAAGAAAAAATATGGTGAGGAAGATTCTGACCCTACAGCTGAAAGTAAGATAAGTGCAGAGAGAGCAGCGGTCCAAAAAGCGGTTGCGGCGGTAACGGGTACAACTGCTGATCTGCGGAAGCTAAAGATGAAGGAAGCGGGTGATGTGCTGCGGAATCTGGGTCCCGCTGACGACGATATTAAGAAGTTGCGTCGCTGGGATCGGATTCATATGGTGCGTGAGCTTAGTAGTCGAGCAACGGCGCATGGTGTCGCTGGAAGTTTGAGTAAATTTGCACGCGGTGCGCGGAAATCACTCTCGGCGCAACAGCAAGAGTACCGAAAGAAGTGTGACGTGATTTACGAGCGTCATATCAATGTGCTCACCTCGACCAAGACGTCGTTTTCGTCCGATGAAGAATCGGATAGGGATGATGAACTGGACTAATTGGGGGCAGACGTTGAAGTTGATGTCCTTGGGGGCACCGACACAAAGCGTGGACCCAAAAATTTATTTCGTAGTGGTGGAGGAGGTCTGAATCGATCTAACGAAGTCCTTGCGGAGCGAGAAGATGCCGTGGAGCACCGTCGTCTGATGGAAGAGATGAACGAAGATCAGGGCTCGAGCGTGAAACCTACGAGCGCTGTGCGTCGTCTTGACGTGGACACGAACCGACTGCGCAACGAGTTGCGTGCCAGTGGCATTAAAGAAGGTGGAATGAAAGAGCGATAGAAGCTTCATGGACCGTCGCGGATCAAGCGTGCGAAGAACACTGGTGCTATGAGTGTTGGGAAAGAATCGGTTATGTATTCAATTATTAAGATACGAATAGAAAAGTGCTTGAACACATCATCAGCACTTGCCAACTTGGCTTCATCGCGAACTTTAAAAAGTGCGTGGCCATCATCCGTTTCAAAAAGAGAACCGGCATCGCAAGAATAAAGCGATGTCGCTTTGGACCTGGGCAGTCTTTACGACTAATGATTCCAAATCGGTCAAGAATGATCACGTGATCATATCACATGATCAGTGAAGTTAGGGTTTTATCAGTGGATTTAGGGTTTTATCAGTGAATTTAGGGCTCGTCTTTTTTGTGTGCGGGGGAGGGGTGTGCACCTAGTCGGTCCCAAAAAGAATTATCTAAACTTTCATATATTCAATTTTTTTCTACCTATATTGCGCGATACCTCATAGTGTAAGCCAGAGATAGCACCTGGAAGCACTTGGAGGTCGGTCTTAACGACTACCAGTACGTTTGGCTAGCTGTCTAGCAAAGCGTGTAAGGCGACAAAAAGTCCTTGAGTGGGGATGACCATAGCCGAGCACCACTATGGGATCTCTATGAAGAGTTCTCCCATCTTTCAGCGCGTTAATGAGTAGGGACATCGGCATAGTCCCTGACGCTAGAAGCCGCGAGGAACTGTTCGGAATCATTGAAAATTTGAAGGCTTTTTGTCGCTGCTTCGCAGCGTCAAGAGCGCCCGCGACATCACAAGTTGCGGACCTTAATGGCCGACGTAACGGGGAATAGAGAATATATTCTACGATTACTGGTTCACTTGAAAAAAGCGATCAATCAAGTCACGTAACGTAAAGTGTATTCAGGCGACAGGTTTACTTTGTCGTTACATGTCTGGGTGGTCTCACCAAGGCATGGGCATGCGAGCGCAGAAAGGCTGACCCGTCTGCATTTGAAACGCTACAAGGAGTTAAAGCTCCCATTTGAGCCTCTTCATGAGCCTCTGGATGTAGCTGCTCAAGTATCTGTTGTATTTCAAGGGACTAAAAAACGCTCCTGTCAAGCATTATCTCTACCCGCGTTAGCCGAAGCGCTTACAGGAAGCTATCCTCCAAAGCATCCACAAAGGTTTCAGTAAACGGACATCTATGGTAGCGGTTGGAGTCCCTCGACAATAACGTACAGCTGCATTAGTAAGCACAGGTGAGGGTATTCAACCTCCGCCGTACTAACCGCGACAAGCTGGCGATGGAGGTACGGAGCCGATAAGACGTGATTATCTTTCCTAACATGTAAATATGCATGGGACTATGTGTTGAAACTAATTGGGATACTACAATAGTTATATAAAGAACACTAATTATAACCGAACTTCCAGATCGGGTCGATCTTTAGCCGATCTACAACGCTGATCGACCTTAACATTCATGTTTCTTCGTCTGATCAACCGCGAATTCCTGATCCGCCATGACCCTGTTCTATGCTGGTGCCCTCAGTTCATAGTCCCTGCTTCGCAACCACACCTCACTGCCACGAACCACTCATCGCACCAACAGTGACAACCACTAACTCGCTTCTCTAGCATCTTTACTGCCCACTTTCAAGGTTGAGCGTCCAAAGGACGAACACGTGCTAAAGCGTTGTCGGATCCTATCATTTTGCTTAGACTAGACCCCCCGCCATTTTACCCTCTTATTAATCAAGTCGACCACATTTATCGATTTAGATGGTGTGGAGCAAATGCAATTTTACGGTTTTGTAGTTTCGGTGTAATTTCTAACGCTTTTCTAGCAGTACCTGAGCATCTGATTCCGTCGCTAAAATGAAGGTGGAGGCGGGGTTTGCGTCACTTGTACTAGTTGCTGTCGCGGCCGCCCTCGCTGGGGTTGTGGTTGAGCGAAGGCGCCAACACGTTCTAAAGGCATGCGGCTGCGGTGACGGTGAGTGCTGTAACTCAGTGCGCCCATCGGAGCGACGCTACCAGCTTCCACGGGCGCACGTAGAGCACTGGGACTCGCGCAACGGCAATTGTGACCCGAGTTGGTCCGAATTGGCACCAGGAAATGGAGCGAACATCGATGGGAAGAAGGCACGCAGCAGCTTTGGCACTCTTATTCTGTTGCGACACGGCCAGAGCGTATGGAACCGCAAGCCCGACCGCCCCATGGACCTTTGGCGCTATGCTGGATCCATCGATATTCCTTTGAGGTGAGCTGCGAGTGAGCCATACTTGGGAGGATGATAATTTGGGCGAGATAGAATGAAAAGAATTTCCTGGACAGCGATGTAGGCATGCAGGAAGCGTTTGAAGCCGGGAAGAGATTGGAGAATGTGCCAATCGACGTGGTGTTTTGCTCGCAGATGGACCGTGCCCGCACAACCATGTCGCTGGCTTTAAGTGTGCATTCTAGTAAGAAAACACCAGTGGTGGAACATTGCTCACCACTCGATAAACCAGCATTTGAAGGCATAAATGACAAGAACCCCTACGACTTTGTACGTCGCAGTGTTACGGAAGGATACGTTTCGACGTTAAACAAGGTAGCTGACTCAATTTTGGTGATGCAGGTTATTCCGGTGTATGTATCTCCAACACTGAATGAGAGAAATTTTGGTGATTTACAGGTATGCGCATGTTTCAGTTGTATTTACTCTCTACCCACGCCTGAGTTGCAGCTGATTGTTTTATCCTAGGGAGTACCCAGCTCTCGACACACTACGATGTTTAACAAAGAGCACGTTACCAAAATACGAAATGACTATTACACACGGTTTCCAGGTAAAAATGGCGAAAGCTGTGAAGACATTCACAACCGTACCGTTCCATTCTTCAACTCGTTCATTCTCCCGCATCTTGCTGCGGGGCGCAATGTGTTAATATCCTCGCATGGTTTTGTCATTCGGACGCTCATTAAGTACCTGGATGGCATGGATGCAAATGAATTCAATCAACAGATGCAGCTGGAAAAGACAGCACCCGAAAATTGTTTACTGCTCGCGCCGACTGGTAATGAATGATGTAGGCTGTTTTGTGGTCCGAATAGTGCTGACATTGTGTCCACTGCACAGGTGTCCCGATCATGTATAAATACGAAAAAGGGAAGTTCATAAAGATCGCACAAACTCACCGCGATCGCACTGATAGTCTGAGCAGAAGCGTGGCGCCATATTAGACGACTGATTTTTTACAGAACGAATATACAGTTTTTATCGTACTCGGTGCTAGTTCAATGTGCGAAGTGCGTCATTGTAGACGGCGTATCGATGGAGCAAGCAGCTAAAACTTGGTACGCATTTCTGAAAATTCGCCCAGTGCCATGCATGAAACGGTCGATTGCTTATTTGGTGCGTGCAGCTTGCGCTGTTTCTATCTCGCATTGTGGAAAAATGAGCTTATGCTTCGCCAGCAGCTTCTTTTAATCGCTTTACCAACTCTGCTTTCAAGCCTTTAATTGACAGCCCTAGCTTTTTCAACTCCTCGCGCAAGATAACTACAGTCATCTGCTCGATTGGCTTGGGTGGCGTGTATGAAACAGCATCATCCTCCTTGCTTGCATCCTCCATTTCCACGTTTGTAGGCGCTTCTTCTTTTTCGGATGGTGGAACTACTTCCATTGGCTCGGCTTCTGCAATCGTCTTCGGTGCCTGAGTCGTAGCTGCGGCCTCCTGGTTTGTTACATTAGTTGCACACGGTGGAGGAGGAGGCGCAATGCTCGCTACAGAAGACACCTGTAGCTCTGTGATTGAAACCGTTTCCATTGGCTGTGCAGATGCTGTCAAACTTTCACCATGAGCCTCTTTGATGACTCTCTGTCCAACTACCGAGTTGAAAAAAGCACCAGCAGCCTCGCGATCCTGTACCAAGGGCATCATTTATTTTAGTTCATTCCACCTAAAGCATCATCAGAATTGCCATATCACAAACGTACTCGTGGTCGGATACGCTGAAGATCGAGGACACGCAGCTGCGGCAACTTGTAGATTACGTACTCTCGGTAATATTTACGCTTGGTCACCGGATTCTCACTAAATGAAAGTGTGTCCAGCTTTTGGAAGCAAGCGAGGTGATCCACCTCTGAAAGCTGCGATATGCGGTTACCGTTAAGCATGAGATACTCTAGGTTTGCAATCGCCTCCGACAAGTTCTCGTGAATCTTGGAGATGTGATTGTTGTGCAGCAGCAGCATCCGGAGTCGACGCAGACGAGGAAAATTCTCTAGCTTCTTAATTTCATTATCCGAGAGGTCAATACAATCAAATCCATCCTGCAATCACACGAGCAGTTTCCTTAATAGACTCGTGACGACAAGCAAACGTATGCAGACGCATCCATCGCACCTGCGTGACACCCAAATTCTCGATCGCGGGGGCTTTGTAACCTGTACCTTCGTTAGTCAACGAACGATACAAACGAGTGGAGACGTGGGGCATTACCTCGAAGGTTCAACTCGCGTTCGCGCAATGGGTTGATGGACACCTGCGCACGCAGAATCACGTCCGCCGTGAGCCGCATTGGATGATTTGTGGTGTGCAGCGTATTCTCCCCAATGATTGGTCAAAATAGTTTTATTCTCAAACGTAAGCTTAACTCTTGTCTACAGATTGGGCAGAGGGCGTGAGACCTTTGGCTCGGGCACGAGCACTCCGAGGCATGACACCAAGTTCAATATCGTCGTACGAGTCGTCCGTGATGGGATCTCTCGCTCTGGAAAGTGACAAAGTGAGACTCCGGAGACTGCTCGACTCTCTGGCTTTCGAGCTTGGAAGATCAGTCCCCTCAGAGTCGACCAGATCAGCGTCATCGGTATGGATCACCACCTCATTTGTTGATTTTGCGGCCTCCTGTGCAAGGTGAGTCTCCCGTCGAATTCGAATCAACTCAGGGGTGTGCACGAAGAAGAAAACGCCAATGCAGAAGAGCGCGATGACGTGCGCACTCACGAGATTCGGATAGAGGCACATAGTATGGTTGCGTTTCGACGGGTACGCGTAGACCCAAAAGTCGTACAAGACGAAAATCGGCAGCGCCGTGCGCGAGATACTCCAGAGAATGTACGTTGCGTAAATAGAACACATGTACTGCTTCGAGTCTTGCCGATCTCGGGCGTCCAGGAAGCCGCGCACGTTGAGTGGCAGCGTCGCTAACTCAACGAGCAAGAACAGCAGTAGGCCAAATTGGCAAGCAGCACAGCATGAAATGAAGTTGTTGATAAAGTACGGAACGCTGGCGCCAAAACAGTTCGTTATGGGTGTTTGACAACGCTTTTTCATGCACAGTAGAAACTACGTACACGGCGACGATATGATGGACAATAAAGACCCATTGCATCGGCACGGGCCAGATCACGATGACAATGAGATCACACAAGAAATAGCCGATGGCTACCATGAAAAAGTATTGGCCACATCAGTCCGCACCTTATCTATCTAAAACAAATGATCCATTGTGCTACCTCGTACCGATTGAAAAGATGAAGCTTGCGGCTCGAATAGAGGACATGGGCATGAACCCATCGGCCCACGTAATATCGCAGAGCGCATAGATCACGCCTAGCACAACTAAGGCCGCGTGAAGGGTCGAGTTGACTCTACAATGAAGTACAAGATCAGGTCTCGCGCATGAGATATGGATGCTCTATGCCGGTTCTGTCAACTCACCTGGAGCACCAGTCCGCTTTTTGTGCTGATGTAAAAGTAGAGAACTCGGCCACGCGCTGATTTGAGACATACCACGACACACCGAAGCTGGTCCAAAAGAGAGCGAACGCGACGCCTGCGACCACTACGTTTTCGCTCAGACGCACATGCCGCTCCTCTTCCAGCAGCGCGCCACCGTTGTTCCATTCCATGCTGCGGCGGCTACGTAATTCTAGAAACGAATTTATCAATAGGTCGACGCAAATAAGGTGGCAACCGAACTAAGTCCAGCTCCCTTCCTCTCCCTATTGCGCCCGTGCGACATTTTAACATGCGAGTTACCCTATTGGTTTTAACACGACAAAGCACTTCCCTCATTGGCCCGTCGTAATCATGACACACTACAATACTACATGCGTAATCATTACAGCGTGACTCCCAGCCGTGTCAGCAAGTCATCTTCCTCGCTTTGATCGTCCACCACCGAGCCGGTAGCAGTCGACCAAGCCTGCGATTGTGACTCGCTGTCCGTCATCGACGGCGTCGAGACCGACCAGCCGCTCTCCGACTTGGCGGTCGCCTTCATTTCCGGCCATAACGCCTCGACAGGCTGTTCCTCAATTTTTTTCGAGTTTTCAACCGGTGCAGCAGCCTTGACCACCCAACCGGACGCTGCCGGCGGTAACCCTGGGGGTGGACGCAACATCCGCGACGGCGGTCGAGAATGGATAGTACGCGGAACGCTCGACGACGGCAATGGTGGTATTAAGGTCATCAACCTGCTTGCTGGCAGCGCCGACATACTGCCTCGTCGCGGCCGATGCGGCCCTTGAGGTGCTGTTCTATTCGTGTGCTTTGCTCTGTTGGTTCGTGGCATGTGTCGTTCCGTGTGAGTAGGAAGGACTGACACACTACTCTCATCGCATGACATCCGCCGTCGAATGACCGTGTATCCGGCAGCATCCGCCTCATCTTCCACAGAGTTCCCGGCGGTCGTTGTACTTGTGTCGCCTTTGCTGCTCGATCGGTGCTTGGCATCGCGATGCTTGGATCGTTCTTCCGAGCGGATTTGTTGCTGCAGACGACCACTGTGGCGTTTGATCATGTATCCTCCAGGCTCTTGCTTCAGTGGACCCGAACTTTCTAATGCCTCACGCATGGAACTAAACAGCGGGCGGCGATTTGGTGGGGTCGTGATTTCGTCATTCTGCTGAGATACTTCCTTGGAAGCAGGTGTTGTAGTTGGGATGCAGTAACCGTCGACTTCACCTGTGTCTTCTTCTTTCAACAGCATAGCGGCGAGTTGCTCCGAGACGACGGCAGCGCCGGTAGTTGATGATGGTGCGCCTGCTGCGGGGTCTGCCAT
This sequence comes from Peronosclerospora sorghi, assembly GCA_026184515.1. Taxonomy (NCBI): domain Eukaryota; phylum Oomycota; class Peronosporomycetes; order Peronosporales; family Peronosporaceae; genus Peronosclerospora; species Peronosclerospora sorghi. The sequence goes on from CM047584.1 coordinate 10,027,186, forward strand.
CTTTTCGCTATTCAAGTTTGAGACTGCGGCACTGGAAGCAAAAGACTTGTTTCGCCCGTTAGATACCTTGTCGAATGTGCGAGCGGACGTGCACACCTTAACGGTGGCATCCCCTCCCCCGAAAATAATAGTGCACCGAAGAAAAAAGAAGTCTGCTGCGCGCGAAGCGACGTCCTATACTGTCGCCGTCGTTGTACGTGACTTTTTCACTACTTGCGTGTCGTCCTGAGATATTTCTACTGTCAGCTCTTGTCCCCACCGACGGGACCAATAGATTGCGGGGATCGACGGAGTTGAGCCGGGTCCAAAGGGTAATGATAGTGGCCCTCCTCCACCGCGCTCGACATGCATTCCACCTACTGCATGTGACACGTTTTCCTATGGCTCATCGTACAGAAGGCATCAAGTGGTGTGACTACACTCGTATCGTAAGAAACGTGTGACGTAAGTGAACCAGCCATAAGGCCATTTTTGAGGTGCGGCTGGAGCTGCGCCAAATTTCACGTAGCGATCATTCAGTGATCCCCTTCTTTTGAGTTTAGGTACAATACGCTAAATAAACTTGTTCATGACATGGCTCCGCCCGCCTACTGCATGGAGATACTTTAAGAGAAGGATGGACGTTTCGCTCCATATGGTTTTAACCCATACAAAAACCAAGTGACAAACCTGTTTGCGCAGTCACGTTAGTACAAACTGGTGGAGCTCAGATTCAGATTAGCGTCGACGTATGCTCGGACCCCACCCGCTTTCTCGTGCATTGCGTGCCGCCTACAAGCAGCAGCGGGCCATCGCGTCGCTCGCCCGTGGCCTGCAGATGCCTCTGGTCGCCGCTACAGACAAATCGCGCCCATTATCCTCGTCTGGGCTGCAAGACAAGCACAGACGCTCGCCGCCTAAGATGACGGATAAGTTCATTGGCAAGACGGGCGCCGAGATTTTCCACGAGACGCTGGCAGAAATGGACGTAAACTGCGTCTTTGGGTACCCTGGTGGCGCGATTTTGCCCGTATTTGACGCAATCTACGAGAGTAAGCACTTTAATTTCATTCTTACGAGGCATGAGCAAGGCGCAGGGCATATGGCTCAGGGCTACGCGCGTGCGACGGGCAAACCTGGCGTCGTCCTTGTGACGTCGGGACCAGGTGCCACTAATACCGTCACGCCCCTGCAGGACGCGCTAATGGATGGCACGCCCATCGTAGTCTTCAGTGGTCAGGTGGCCACCCAAGTGCTCGGTACGGATGCTTTCCAAGAGGCTGATATCTTGGGTATCACTCGCCCTTGCACGAAATGGAACGTCCAAGTGCGTGACGTACGGGACTTGGCGCGCCACATTCGTGAGGCTTTCCACATCGCTACCACCGGTCGTCCAGGCCCTGTCTTGGTGGATCTGCCAAAGGATGTCACTGCGGGATTGTGCAAGAGCCCCGTTATCACTGAGCCCCTACTTTTAGGATACTATGGGGAAAAAAAGATTGAAGGCAATCGCGTAAACCAGGACGCGAACTTGGATGCTGCTGTCAAGATGATCAATAAAGCCAAAAAGCCTTTGATCTTTGCTGGAGCTGGTGCACTTCATGCTAGTGAGGAGCTCCGAGCGCTTGCGTGCCAGGCAAATATTCCCGTGACCACGACTTTGCAAGGAATGGGTGCATTTGACGAGCGCGATCCGCTCAGTCTGCATATGCTCGGTATGCACGGCTCAGTGTACGCGAATAAGGCCATGCAAGACGCTGACTGTATTATCACGCTTGGTGCTCGCTTTGATGACCGTGTAACGGGCCGTGTACCGGACTTTGCACGTGAAGCGCGGCGTGCTGCCGCTGAGGGACGTGGTGGTATCATTCATTTTGAAATTACGGGCAAGCAGGTGGGTAAGATCGTACCAGCGGATGTTGCTGTGCTTGGCGACACCAAGTACAACTTGCAACAGATTCTACCCAAGGTGGAAACAAAGCCGCGCACTGAATGGCACAAGAAAATTCAGGGATGGAAGGCAAAGTATCCGTTCCGCTACCGTCCAGCAGCCCCCGGTGCACCAATGAAGGCACAGCGTGTTATTGAGGAGCTCTACAAGCAGACGAAGGGCCGGGATGATGTACTGATTACAACTGGTGTTGGCCAACACCAAATGTGGGCCGCGCAATTTTATCGGTGGTCGTATCCAAACTCGATTATCACGTCCGGTGGTCTTGGTACCATGGGTTTTGGTCTGCCGGCAGCAATTGGTGCTAAAGTGGCCAAGCCGGACTCCATCGTTATCGACATTGACGGTGATGCCAGTTTTTCCATGACGCTGTGTGAAATGGCGACTGCTGCCGAGTTTGACATTGGCGTCAAAGTGTTGCTGCTCAATAATGACTTCCAGGGCATGGTTAAGCAGTGGCAAGACCTGTTCTATGAGGAACGGTATTCGGCTACAAAGATGAAGAACCCAGACTTCGTAAAGTTTGCCGATGCGATGAACTGCGAAGCATTCCGCTGCTCGAAAGAAGACACGCTGGAAGAAGACATGGCCCGGTTTCTCGCTGCCAAGGGTCCGATTTTAGGGGAGTTTATGGTTGAGAAGAATGAGCACTGCTATCCCATGGTCGGTGCAGGTCGCTCGCTAGACGAAATGATTATCGGTGACTTCGATGACTGCCCAGGCACTACCTCGATCTAATCTGAAGTTAGAGACAAGGCGTAGAAAAGCGAGTACATCCTCCTAAAGGACGCACACGCTGTGGTAAAGCATATATATACGACACGTTTTTATCTTGTTATGGAGTATTGGCACTAACTATCCAACCAAGTCAAACCTCAGCTCTGTAGAAGGGGCACTAGCTCATGCTTAGCATGCAAAGCCATCACATCATCGCACCCGCCAACGTGCTTGCCATTGATGAAGACATTCGGCACGGTGCGCTGGCCCGTGATCTCCAGCAACAGTGACTGAATCGCAGCTCCATCATCCTTCGTATCTAGCTCCACAGCTTGGTACGTCGCACCCACTATATCTAGCATCGCCTTGACGCGGGCACAATACGGGCAGTGGGTCTTGGAGAATATCAGCACCTTTTCCTTGGCAATGGCATCCTGTAGAGATGAATAAAAATCAACCAGACCACCCTGCTCGAAAGTTTAAGAGTGCAAGACGCACGTTTATTGACGATTTGGACGCTTCGACGTGCAACGCACGAGCGACAGCGGGAGAGAATCGCAATGAGCGGGTAGCGACGGAGAGAATGCGAGGAGTGAACATGGGAAAGGTTGCTTAGGATGAAAAGCACCACCAAATCCATGTACACCACACAAACATACCTCGGCGATCGAAGCATCGCCTTAATTTTCACCTTTTTTTTTCCAAGCTGCACAACGGTTACGTCAGCGTAATTGTTGTCATATGGGCTAGGAGATGCCCACTTAGTTACGAATGCGAAACACAAAGGATGTGATCGCCAACAAGAAAGTTTTGAAGACATGCACCAACGTATGCAATCATCATGAGGAATCTCACACGTAAGTAACATCGATAAAACGAAATTATATGCTACCATCCAAACGAAAATCTCAGTTGACTTCCACGTGGAGGAGATGGATGGATCATCCAGGACCCGCTGTGAACATCTTCTTTGGATAGAGAGACTTACGGCTGCGGCATGAAGGTGCCCAAAAAACGCTGGCGAATGTTTGTCGGGATATATGGGGTGGAACAGTGTTAATGCTACCTACCATTCGATGAAGCGAGGCATTGTGCCCTCCCATAAGGAAAACTACTATGCAGAAATCGCCTTGAGGTGTCGGTCAAGGAAGCCGATGCGGTCTCAGTATCAGAGCCATAATATTGGAGCCTAGAGGCCAAAATACGACAGCATGTGACAAGCGTAACGCCCAAAAGGCTACCCTTTACGTGCAAGGGCTTGCAAGAACCATGAAAGTGAATAAGCAGGAGTCCACAAGCAGACGCAACCACAGAAGCTAAGCCCAGGAATCAACGGGATCGAGCAATATCAACCCAGGCATGACTGCAACCAGCCGGAACAAGGGACAAGCGGGAAAAAAATCCGCCAAGGCAAAACAATTGTAATGCCTTTTACAAACATCCAGTAAAGAGCATACAGTCAAGAATTTCCAACAGCATGTTTGTGAGCATACCGATTCAATCCGGCGGTTCCATTATTGACATACTCCCAACTGCACCGAAAGGGATGACCCGAACAGTGCCAAACCGGAGTTTATATACTAAGAAGGTAGAGAAAAGATGCTTGAAATATGTGTGGCCATTTTGGCTTTTACGTATTTTCATGATGATGAAACACCATTGGATGAAATGAATAGGGGGGTCAGACATAAGAAAAAAAGTGTTTATTTCGTGAAATAAACACTAGCGATATGAACGTTTGTTTCAAACGATATACACACTTTGGAATGAGCAGCTCTCGAGCTGCTCATATCCGAAATAAGCGTTTATTTCGTTTTGAAATACCCCCCTTGGTGAACGGGCCCAATGCCTTGGGAGGCCGCGCGCCGTCCCAGCGCCTCAACAAGTCTCACAGTTGTGCCACTAGCTTGATGCACGCGGGCTTAACCGTGGTGGAAGCCGCGGCCGCGTCCCATCGTACCCGCACGCGTCGCCTCCTGTCGTCAGCAACCGACACCTCGTCGCATTTCCGCGCCGGCCACTGGAGCGGCCGGAAACACGGCCCCAGTAGCTTAAGTTGCAACAATCTCGCCGACGCGCGACCATGAGCGTGAGAAACACACGCTCACGTCCCCGTCGCTCTTCGTTGCACCATCCAGTCACGGGTGCTGGCGACCGACCGAAGCGACGCCAGATAACGCGTACCCGCCCGCCACCATGACGTAGCAGCCAGTGCCACTGCCGCAATGACCGCGTTCGACGCCAAAACGCGAAACCCCAGCGGCCTTCCCTCGCGTCATGTCGCCGCGCGCGTCGATCCAAGCACCGATGCCGCATTCCTATGATGACGCGGACTCGACGTTTCCAGCAGTACACTTGAATCCCCGCGACGGCCCGAGACGTACGGATCTGGGTCGGGACCTGGAAGATGGTCGCCGCGGATCCATTCGAAGATGGGAAGGGTATCATTGATGAACAGCGCTCGGCCAAAATGTTGACGCCGTTTGGCCCGCATCGGTACCACTTGTACGTCGTGGGGATCCAGGAAGGCGTGTCGGAGAATGTCTATCATGCCGTCGAAGCCTATTTAAACCGGAACGACCAGAGTCGCCGGTACGTTTGACTGCACTTGATGAATGGCAACTTTATGGTGAACCACAAGAACGATCCCTCGGATGCCTTGGTTGATGCCGTGCATGGCCGCGGCGACGGGGAATGGCCGTTTTTTATGCTGCCAAAATGCACGACCAGCTCGAGTTGATTCGAGCGGGCGCGCTCAAGTTTAAGCTCACGAGTGGCTAAAAGGCGGCGTGGCCGTCGCGCTTCGGATCCAGCACACGACGATGGTGTTTGTGAACTTCCGCTTGGATGCACGCAACGATGTGTATCGACGTGAACAGATTCGAAACTTGAAAGCAAACCTTGGCCGCGTTATGGTCCACGCGAGCTTTGATCTGACGGAAAAATTACATCATGTGGTCTGGATGGGCGACTTGAATTACCGGATCGTGCTCTTGGATCCGCAAAAGGTCTTGCACATGCTCGAAGAAGGGCGGAATCTTGAACTCCACGACAAGTTTGGCCCTCGCATCAAACACTTACTTCCAATCACAGTGCTTTGCGTATTTGAGGTGAAATAAACATTTTTTTTGAATTGAAATAAACGGGTCATTCAGATCGGCAGGGGTGTATATCAAATTTGATATAAACCTGATATTTGATTGATATAACCGTTTATTTCGTTTAGGCTAAACTTTAAGTTTGACCCCCCTAAATATGTGTATTTTCAAGTTACGGTTTAAGTTTGACATTTTAGTATCATTATGTTTGACTTAAGTAACTTTATATAATATACTTTTCGTTTTACTCTAGAAGCGACTTATCAACCCGAAAGACTCCGCGTGGCACACGTCGCGCACAAGCCCTTTGTCTTATGAGATCCTACCTGGTTAAAACTTTCAGACCATGCAGTATAATATCTCTGTGCATCGAACGCAAGTGTTTTTTGTGCTTGAATATTTTATTACCGGTTATGAGCCCAAGCTTTGAAGGCCTTAAGTATGGAAGTTCTCGTGTATAAGTTTTTGTTTGGATTTTCTCGTTACGTTTTCGTGGAGCTAGTGGAAATTCCCCTTGTTTTAAGGGCTAGAGAAGTTGTCTCTCTCGTGGAAAGTTAATTTTCTTGTGGATTATGGACGAATGGATGACTACCAAAACCCGGATAAACGGGGAAACAAATAGTTTTTGTCCGCATCTGACAAATCTGATTTGTCGCCACAAAAATAAATATTAATAAGTCGGTTGACCACCAAAACCTTAAGTTGAGAAAACGTACTCTCTGTTTTCACCGAAAAATATCAGAGGTCAATTGGCCACCAAAACCTTATTGATCATGAAGCTCAAGCACTTGATCGCGACCTTGGAGCTCGCCGAGGAGGAGCGAAACATGCTCGAGAGGCATGATCTGATCCAAAAGCAGAAGTTGCGCCTAGTGACGCTTATACTACTGCGTCTTCGGGGCTCAATAAGATAGCGTCATTACTTGAATTCGTATGCTTTGGTTCTGACCCGCGCATCACCGTGGCACACTTTTGACAGAGACGGTGGCGACCGAGAATTCCTAAATACCTTTGGCGTGAAGGGAGGTGCTTTCGATAATCTGGCACGAAGGTTTTCGCAATATAACGTTGTACGTTCGGGCCCAGGGCTATCGGGGCGCCCCTCGCGTCTGGATGATAAGCGAAGTGTTCTGGGACTCCTATTGCACTATTATGCAAGCAACTCAGAACGCAAAACCTTGTGCGAACTATTCGGGTGCCCGCCATCCACTATCTTGTGTGTGCTTCTAAATGCAGAAAAGGATTTGGAGAAGGATTTGGTAGAAATGCCAGAAAGCGCAATCAGGTGGCCTTCCGATCAGGAGAAAAAGGAATGGGCGGCGTGGATCGCGGAGAGAGAGCCCCTGGTCACTAAAAAGTTTGGCTTCATTGACGGTAACAACTACCGGGCTGCCCAACCAAGCCATCCAGATTTAAAAAATGCAATGTACAACGGTTGGCTGCACTCTGTCCTCGTTACAGGTGATTCCTGCAATCTTTTGAACGTCAACATGTGCACTATTCGCACATTAACAGCTTTTTTTCAGAGGTACAATTGCATTTGGTGCGGACGGTTGCATATTTTGGATGAAACACAACTGTCCCTGATCGTGGAATGACGCAGAAACTAGTCGCATATTTCGAGATAACCTGCGCGATGCCCATCTGAATTTGCAAACCTTGGGCGTCTTAGCCGATTCCGCCTTCCCAGTGACGGGCACCATGCAAGGACTGATCTCAACGCCTTTGAAAAAAGGTGAATTGAAACGCGCAGTGGCTCGAGGTGGCGATGAGCGCACCATCACGGCGATCAATAATGCCGTTACATACATAAGTCAAGCAGCGGAGTGGGAATGTGGGTCGTAGAGAATTTTTTCCGCCAGCTCCATCTTCCATTGCCGTTTGATCCCGAAATTCGTCCCCGCAGCTTATTTAATATTCATCGACTTTATAATTACCGCTTCCACTGTACCAACATCAGTAAAATTCGAAGCGTCTATTCTCGTTAATTTGTAAGTTGCCCTTTTACCACGTCCTTCATTCTATTATTTTCTATGTCATGATTCAATTTCTATTCCGTTTGTATGTTTTTCTTTCCTTTCGAAATCTGTTCGTTCTGATAAATCAGCATCATGATTTCTTAAACAACATGGCCATCATTTCCATTTAGATTTGTCGATCATGGGTACGCTGAGCTTTGCGTTCTCTGCAGTCCTCTTCCCGTCGTACCCTTTCCTCCCGTCGTTCAAGTTCCCACCTCTCGCGGTCCTACCGCCTTTCTGCCTCTCGACTTTCCCTATCCTCTCGCCTCTCCCTCGCCCGCCGCTCCCTCTTTTAATATATCTCTTCTTTGTCGCTTTGCATCTGCATCATGAATAAATATAACATGGATCGCTGGGAGTGCGTTTTGCTCGGTTGGCTCGTCACGACATCCGCAAGTTTTGATATTGCCCGGTCTAGGTTTCCCCGTTGACGTGTCGCAGCAGAAATAGTCGGTGTCACCGGTGTATTTTGTCCACTCAGGCCTTTCTGGCGAGCTGGAGTTGCCGAACCCTTCCGTTTCATGTTATTTGCCCTAGTGGCAACATCCGCATCTCGGATATTGTCATTGCCCAAATCAACCTCGTCCTCATCAACGCTCCTCACCGCTCCAACCTCTCTCCCACCCGCATCACCCGTCATTACCCTATCGTCCGCCTCATCCCTCTCATTCCCGCCAGTGGAACGGTTGCCAGCGATAAATACATTCTTTTCAGAGTTGTAGCGGAGGCAGCAAGCGAGTCAGCTTCGCGAGAGTCATTTAATTGCTCGGCGACGTTTTCCCATTGTTTCGTTTGCCGTAATTACGCCTTCCACCGCATCCAGCATAATTGAAATGCTTAACTCAGACATAGGGCTCATCGCCGAAGCGAGGTTACTTTCGCCGACTCCAGCTTCGTTCTCGAGATCCTTTTGCAGCTCTTTGGCACGGTCAACACCGTATGTCCCTTTGCCGTTTTTAAGGCGTCGAAATTTATCTTTAAGGGCCTCACCAGTGCGGTGCGTCTCTGCCCGTTCCCCGTTGTTATAGCGGTTTGAGACTCTTTCCCAGTAAAACTTCCCAAGCGGCTTCACAGTTTCGACCAATCCAAGAGACTGTCGACTTCTTTCTTGATAAAATCTCGCCCTCTCTGTTTTGACGCCATGTCTCTCGTTTATAAAGTGCTGAGTCGATCTGTCAACTAAAAATGCTATTGTGCGATCGATGTTTTGTCTATTGGACTCTATCTTCTATCTATTGGATTCTTCTTGACGCAACCACTACCAGTTTTTTATATAGGGTCTAGGCCCATCAGGCCTAGAAATGTAAACAAAGAAGTACGGTGCAACTATACTGACAACCATCTCATCAAACTGAACCTCGCGGATAAATTTTTTTGTCCTGGGTGGACAAACTACTTATGTCAAATCGATTTATCGGGGTTTTGGTAGACATCCAATATGATGACGAAAACGTGACAGGGAAGAGTGACCGGCAGGCTATCTAAGATGGACTGAAATATGTCCAAGCGCACTTAGCGCTTGTTTAAGAGTCACAACGCAAGCGCTCGATAGCAAGTGGGTCGTCTGGGTCGAGGAAGGGCTCCCCAGTATTCGTAAAAGAAAAGGAATAACGGAAAAGTTTGTTGAAGTACTGTTTGTTAGGCCGGAAGATGACCCCACATGACATGGCCGAGGATGAATGCGTGAAAGTTGACGCTGTTCCACGGCCGAATGCAGAAAGAGCACCCCATGTGGCACCTGGTCGCATGCCGGGTGCTGGAGGTGGAAATGTAGCCTCCGGTAGATGCATGCACCACAATTTTGCGAAGGTATACATAAACTACCGAAGTTGACCGAGGTTAAATTCTCCGCAAAGGAAGTTTACCCAGGCCTAGATTCCGGGTCTAAGCAGGGGGCTTATCTATTCATGTATGCCACAGAAATTGCAGAGATGACGTCCGGCTTTACGTGGGCGGAACGTCTCAAGATTAATGAATTGGGGGAGCAGTTGGAGGGAACAGCCTCCGAATATTTCTGATCCAATATTGGAACGTGGTGGCAACTTTCGCCCCACTTTCATTTTATTTTTGTGTCCGGAACTGAGCCACCATCGCTCCCAGCCGACCAACTAACGGGGGGGGTACTCCGCAAACCTTCGCCTGGGTGCCGATGGGGTGACCGATCGGCATTACAGGACGACGAATCCGATTCGTCTCGTGTCTCACCTTGTGTACCCATTGGTATGGGTGGCTACACACTCGGTGGACCGTTGCTTAGTAGAGACCTTGGTGGGTGTGTTGATACGGGTGTAACACTTCTGGGGTACTGATCCAAAATTCCAACGAAAAGATAATTCAATATGGCCGACAGGCAAACGAAGCGGAAATCTTCACTCCGAATGCAATTAAACCTGGCACTTGACTGAACGTAGCAGTGAGTAATACAGTGTGGTTGGGAATCAAGGTTAATATATCCCACCACTAAGCGGCTATGTGGTTTGCAGCTGAAAAAATCAAAAGACGCATTTAAACACATCACTATGGTGGTGAAGTGTGCCATAAAGTTGGTACCGTTGTGGGCCTAATTATTGGTGTGACTGTGGGCAAAACCGGGTGAGTAATTGCGTGTACGATTGTGTGTATTACTGTGTATACAGTTGTGTGTACAACTGTGGTGTAAATGGACGGGACATAGACGGGGCATCGTGAGAAGGTACGACTAGGTACAGGTACCTAACGAACAGCGACGAACGACGGATAAACCAGGTCGACTTGTCGACGGAGTACGCTGATATGGGTAGTTCTGATTGGTTGATATTAGGTAATTGGTAGTTCTTAGGATTTAAGCGATAATAAAGTCCTCCTTTTGCGTCCAACCTCCTAGGACACCTACAGGGTCGGAACCTTTGCGCCCTCCTCTCTTCTAAGTACCTCTACGTCCCGGGCGGGAGCACCTAGTGCGTTTTTGGACCATCGGGAGGCGTAGAGCGTTGAGAAATCGCCCCGCAACTCCGCCCGCTGTGTCAGCGGTTCTTCTGTAAAGGTTTTTTTGGTCTCGGGAACGTGATTGACCAGTGCGCTCTCACCTCTTCCCCTTTTTTGGTTAACGTTTGGCCCCTAGAATTCGGCTGCTATAAGCGCCCGACGGGAACTCTAGGTGGATTTAGTGAAATTTCCCTCCCTCGTAAGTCTAGGCTATGAATACATTTATATTGGGTATTCTGTTAGATGATTAAGACTCAAGAGGCTCCGTGATCGGGCAGTGAAGACTTCCGCTGCCTGATCAAAAACCCTTTCGCCGATCAACATCAGATCGACATTTTACAACCTGCGACCCGCGTTCATCTGTTCGCAACTCGCGCCAACTAGTGCCTGATGATCGACTAAATCAATCAGATCGATCAGACAGATCAGGTCGATCACGATCTTTAATTTTCTTCTATTGGCCCTAATCATCCCTGATCACCCCTGATCAACAACCAGAGGCCTTGACCATCGACTATTTTCGCCTGATCAAGCCTGATCAATCCTGATCGACAACAGTCGCTTCATCACAAGTCATCTCAATCTTGCACCAAGGAATTGCAGCGTAACATCCCCGCCACCTGGAGAGCAACCAACGCCTAAGCCTTCGGGTACACAAGGTGATCAGGAACACAAGCAGTCAGAGGACAACCGGAGGACCCCCTTTGTTAGTCGGCATTCCGGGGCCGTGGTAACGCCTGATCAAGCTTCAAAAACTTCGATCAGCCGCTCCACCGCACTATCTCTACCTAGTAGATTTGGGCCGTGAGAAATGGGTCAAGCAAAAATTGATAGTCAAAAACATTGTCAAGTTTGCGGCACCGCTTCACAATATTGTGCTGGTAACCAGGTACGATCTGCTAGGCGGGGCCAATCTCAAGAACTTATCGCTTGGTCCCACTAAATTAAGGATGATACACTCAAGAATAGTCCCCCCGCAAGAATGCACGCAAATTCGGTGGTACCGAATAAAAAAAGGCAGAGATGCTACACCTGTGGAGGTGAAGGGCATATCAGGAGATATTGCCCGGAAAGGCGCCGAGAAAGCAGAAATAATTCGAGCGAGAAACAGACCAAGAAGCCTGGGGATGGCTAAAAAGGTAGTTTTTTTCGACGATTAAGACTACGCTCGATGGCGGAACGAGTGCATGCATTGATGTAACGTCTTGTTGGAAGTTGACACGAGTTATGGGCACGTGTAACTTTCCGTAATGGTAGTTCAGACCGTTAGCGCCTGAATACCGTTGGGATGGAAATTTATTATAAAGAAAGCGCGCCCTACTTGATCAGAGTAGGGGCGCACGAGGGCAGGATGTAATGCGACTTAATGAGTAAAAGATATACTGAATATAAAATAGTACCTAAGAACCTAACCTAAAACTTAATAATAGATAAAATCCTAAAGTACCAAAAATGCAATAAATGAAAATGTGGCCACAATGGTCGCGTACACTTGGGATTTGTATGCAGTCTAACACCAGGCTGCACACACGCGTAGCATAGCAAATTCGAACACTCCTTCCGCGATCATCGTGCCACTCCTTGTGCAAACCATCATTAGCCCAGTCCAATATTGCTGCGTAAGCGGGAGACACGCGCTGCACATAGTGCTTCGTCAGTAGATCTGCGATCATGTCATCACTGGCCACGTGCAGCGGTCTCACCTCTTCGCGCTTGACGTAGTCCTTCAGGAACTTGAGCTTGACATCTACGTGTTTCGATGATGCACCACTCGCTTCGTCCTCCAGCTGTCGAATTGCTGCTTGATTGTCCATGCGGAACATCATAGGCATCTCCACCTTGACTCCGATTTCCTCCATCAACTCTTTCAAACCTAAAATCTCCTTTCCACCAACTGCGGCCGCAACAAACTCCGCCTCCGCCGTTGATAACGCGACTTCACCCTATTTTCTGCATTGCCAACCAACAACCATGTCGTTCAGAAAAACCACGCAACCGCTCACACTCTTCCTATCTGCTTTATCGCCCGCAAAATCCGCATCCGTGTATCCAACTAACTTCAAACTGTCTCCATCCTCGCCTTACAATCCAAGCACAACTTGAGCTCCTTCGATCCTTTCAGGTACCGCAATATCTTCTTAGCTAGCTTGTAGTCCGCCTGTCTTGGTGCGTGCATGCGTCTTGTAACACGATGTACTGCAAACGAAATATCCGGTCTTGTGCACCTGGAAATCCACAGTAAACTCCCAGCTATTGATTGAAACACTCTCTGCGTCGGTACACCTTCCGCTCCAGTCTTAGGCAAGAAATTATCATCTTCACCATCATCATTAATATCCACAATCGGCAACTGTACGGGGTTAGCTTGCTCCATCTTATACTTGATCATGAATTCGTCGATCATCTGCTCTTGAACCATGGTATAACCAGTGTCTTGACTTCCACCAATACGTATCCCGAGAAACTTTTTTACCGGTCCGAGATCCTTTAACTCCAATATCTGCATCATCTCGAAAAACTTATCAACCAGCTGTACCGTCGTTCCTGTCACCAGTAAGTCATCGACGTAAGCTCCAACAATCACAATGCCTTCAACATCTCTTCGTGAAAATATGCACGTGTCCGTCATGCATTGCTCGAACTTCAAATCAATCAGCGTCTTACTCAGCAACTCATACCACATTCTTCCAGCTTGTTTTAATCCATATAGGTTCCTCTTCAAACGTAAAGCCAAACACTTAGTAGAATCCACTTTGAAACTTCGTAAAACTTCATCCTTGATCACCATGCCTTGAGGTATCTTCAACAAAATATCAAAATTTTTCTCCGTATGCGCCTTCGGGTACGCGCTTGGAACATCTCCGTGCCGTGCCGGCACATTCCACACTTGATACATCGCCAGCACTACATTGACATTTCTTAGGTCCATCACATTCTAGAACGTAATAATAAAATCTCGTCCGTAAACTTGCTTGTCACCACGTGCCACGAGTCTTGTCTTGTATCTCTATATGGTTCTATCTGCATTGGTCTTCGTCTTGTATCCCCATTTCGTAGGTATAGCCTTCTTGTCCTGACACTTCACGACTTCCCAGGTATCCATGACCTGTAAAGCTTTTAATTCCACTTCTTCAGCCTCCTTCCACTTGCATGCATCGTCTCGCTTATGAGCTTCATTGTAATTACTTGGGTCCTTCGGATATCTTGACTTGATCTCCACGTCATCAGGTCCCATCACCGCGTACACAGCCAACGCGTGTTCTTGCACACTTTTGCTCCCTTCAACTTTTTTATTCACTTCAGTGACGGCTCCTTCCGTCCCAGACTTTTTCTTCGTCTTCTTCCGATTTAGCGTGTCCTTGTATGCCTTGAACTTTGCTGTTTCTTGTGTCGCTCGCTTCGGTTTCTTAGTGTATTCGGTGCCTGTTCTACCGTATCATCAACGCGCTCTGGTACGCTCTCGTCTCGTTCTTCCACACAATCTTCTCCTTGGTTTCCAGAATTCGTATCCACTTCATCCAGCGCGGGATCATCACCTGTTAACGCTCGCGTTACTTGTTGACTTGCTCTTGTATCCAACGTCTCGATCTGACTGATGTGTCTCGTAATTGTAACAAGATTTGCCGCCAAAATGGACCCATAAACTTCCACAGTGAACAACAGATCTACACGCAAACGAACTTCCATCTTGTCATCTCGGTGTACGAAATTGCATCCTTTCTCCATCAACTTGCCCAGCGAAATTAAGTTCCTCGCTAGCTTCGTAGAATAATACACCTCCTGTAACGCTATCACGACATTCGGGTCATCAACACTTCGTAGTCGCACCTTGCCAACTTTGGTCACCTGTATATAGTTCCCATCCGGTAACGTCATCTTGATTCCATCAGCAATCGTATTCACATCTTCTAGTAGTTCTTCATCACCGACGAGATGACGGCTCGCCCCGCTATCCAGAATCCATGCGTAGCCTTCGTCCAAATCACTTGAATTCAGCACATTTTGACACTCTGCACTCGCCTCTGTAGTCGCCAATCCGTATTCTTTCGCTGAAACATCTTGAGTTCCACGATAGGCTTGCTTTCTGTCAGGTCTCTTGCGGAAATACCGGTGAATGTGTCCTCTGCTACCGCAACGTAGCACGTGATCGCCTTCCTAGTATCTTGTACCGCGTTCACACTCACTATCGGTCCTTTCCGGCTTCTGACATGACCCATCTCGACTTCCTGCGCCCCGACCACCAGCTCTTGTGCATGCATAATGTAGTCAGTCCGCGGCGGGTTATAACGTGTCATCATTGCATACTTCAGGCTCGGCATTGCGTACTTGACGAGATTCTCCACTATCCGCTTCTCGCTGGACTCGCTCTCGCGCACCAACGCTGTCAGGTAAAGTAAGTTCTTGTTCCATGAACGACTTGGATCCTTCTCGCTTGCAAATAGCTGCGCCGCCTGTTGGTGATATATCGTCACCTTGTACGCGCGCCACATCTGTTCCATCACGAAGTGCAATGTCTGCGAAATCTGCCAGCAAATGCCAATATTCGAACGAAAGTATATTGATGCCGCACCTTCCAGGTGCTCGCAAAGCTTGTTCACCTTTAGTCTCTCCGTCCACGTAAAAACAGAAGCGATTTCCGCTATCTCCAGGGCTTCTACAAACAAGTATGCCCAATCCTTGAAAGCAGGTCCTAATCCGGGGTAAATTTCAGCACCCGTAAACTTTTGTACTGTTAACTTTGGAATCTTGAAAGGGCGCGGCTGTGCGTCCTGATTCGCTTGATTCGAAGCCGCCTGCCCATCTCCTGGTACAACACCAGGTACTCCAGGTTGCCTACGCGGCGGTTCCACACGAGGCGCACCTCTTCTCTCGACGCCTTCATCCGATGAGAGGTCATCAATCGTGATTCGCTGCCCAAACGGCGCGAAATTCCTAATACTTTCTTGGAATGGTGAACTCACACCACCAACCGGTGTATTCTGTACCGTAGCCGGCGAAACCTTTCGCCCGAGGTCTTCCTGCCTCTCTCCCTCCAGCTTAGTCAAACGGTCGTTCATCTTGCCTACTTGCAACACCAGCGCCTTCACTGCGCTCACCGAGTCGAACACGTCGTCCTCGTCCATGATGAGCAGACGCTAAAATAACCAATCTACTTCTACAGCAGTGCAATCATCAGCGCAACAGTTGACTTCAGCCAAAAACACAATTTAACACGACAGCAGCTCAATCGACAGCGCAAACGTCGATTTCCGTAAAATAACCACAATTTACTGCGACACCAGCGCAATCGTCAACGCAATAGTCGAATCCAGTAAACAAATCACTCCAATGTATCAGGAGTCCGTCCAACGTGTAATCGCCAACACTATTGTACCAGCCGAGTAATATCTTCAGTTAGTTATGCCAGTATGTGCCCCCGTGCCCCTTGGGCTCATAACCTTTTGGAGGTTGACACGAGTTGGGGGCACGTGTAACTTTCCGTAATGGTAGTTCAGACTGTTAGCGCCTGACTACCGTTGGGATGGAAATTCCTTATAAAGAAAGCGCGCCCTACTTGATCAGAGTAGGGGCGCACGAGGGCAGGATGTAATGCGACTTAATGCGTAAAAGATATACTGAATATAAAATAGTACCTAAGAACCTAACCTAAAACTTAATAATAGATAAAATCCTAAAGTACCAAAAATGCAATAAATAAAAATGTGGCCACAATGGTCACGTACACTTCGGATTTGTATGCAGCCTAACACCAGGCTGCACACACGCGTAGCATAGAAAATTACAACACGTCTAAACCAAACATGTGGATTGTTGATAGCGGAGCTAGTAGACACTTAGTGTCAAATGCAGACATATTAGAAGATGCAGGGAATGCGGTCGGAACGACACATTTTCTTTCCCTGAAGGCACTACGCTGAAGGCTACCAAAGTCGAAAAATTCGCTTTGAGAACGGATGCAAAGTTTTCGACGGTTATTGAATTTACCGAGGTGTTTTAGGCGCCAAAGTTGGCAAAAAAAGGTAATTTCACTTGAATGGCTACGTGAAAAAGGGTGCACTATTGTGTAAAATGGTTACCTGATCTGTAATGGGGTGCCATTACATAATTGATATTCAAGTTAGAATATCACAGTTTAATTTCAGACGCGTTGTCTGAAATTTAAATAAGAGATTATAAGTTATTATAATCTACGAAGGTAAAGTCGATTCGGTATAAATACCGAATCTTGCAGGTTAACTAATAGTACAGTTAGTTAAAGACTTGATATTATTATATTAATTAGTTAGTTACTATAATATTAGCCTCTAAACCAACCATTAAATAAACACTCTTAATTTGCGTTCTAGATAACAAGTGAATATTTATAATCACTTTTAGTATAGGATTAGTTGTTATCAACTAATCCTACCCCTCTTGTATTGCGCGCTTCCTCGCACAACACAGTGTAAGCCAGTAACAGGATCAGTCCTGTTACACCTGGTAGCACTTTGTGGTCCGTCTTAACGACCACAGTTCCGTTCCGCTAGTCAACAAGCGGAGCGAAGATTAAGAGCCGCTCGGCATCATGTCGCGAGACATGACGCCTGCCGAGCGAAAGAGAACGCTGGAAGCGGTGAATAAAAACTTCCCTCACTTCTCGTCGCGTAGTAAAGACGCAACGGTGGAAATGGTTCGGTCTACGGGGACCGACATCATTACCTTCCTCCTGGGTAAGTCCCCGGAGGAAGTGATACAGGTGGTGAATCGCTTTAGGCGAAACCACCTAGAAAAGCCAGAACGGCCCGCGCCAGAGGCAGCGCGGACCGCAACTGCACCTGCAACGCATAGCGTTGAAGTGGTAAAGGCGCGACTACCGCCCTTTACCGGTGAAGGGGGCGAGCCCCTTCGTAGATGGTTCGCAGAGGTGGAAGATGCCATCTCTGCGCAAAATATTGTTGACGAACGTCAACAGGCGTACTTCGCCACAACATGTCTAGGCGGCAGAGCCAGGGCATGGGCGATGAGTCGCAGAGCCACTGATGACTCTGCGTTCCTTACTTATAAGGAATTTAAAGCTGAGCTAAAGCTCAACTTTGAAGCTCCAGAAATGGAGCTAAGTAGTCGGCAGGAGTTTATGGAACTCCGGCAAGGTAAGCTTGACCTTCAAGCTTACGCTCAGAAGATGCAATATTTGCTGTCAAATATTGTGTATGATCCGGTGCCCCCTGCTATGCAGGTCACTGGCTTCATGAAGGGACTCAATGATGGTCCCGTCAAACAGAGTCTTTACCGGCACCCGCCAGATACTCTGAGGGATGCCATTGATATGAGCATCCGTGAGGAGTTCAGCATGCGATCAGCGTCATCGCATGCTGGGTACAGCCGAAGGGCTCAACAGCCCTTCGCTTTTGACATGCCGCAACGGCATGTCAACAATCAGCAGTCAGGCAGACGAGGCTCACACTTCGTCTCAAGAAACAGCCACCCGCGCCTGAGCATGGGCGGTGGAGGTCCAGATCCGATGGACCTATTGGTTGCGGTTGCTTCGAACACGAAGCAACCGAAATTTAAGAAGAATATTCGCTGCAATAGATGCGCGAAAATGGGGCATATTGCCCATGAGTGTATGGCACCGCGTCCGGTGCCACGCAGTCAGCGGACGGAACCGTCCGCTGCACGGCGACACCAACAGGGACATCACCCTGTTGGTGCAAAAAACGTAGAACGCCAGTAGGGGCGGGGCGCCCTACTGGGAATGTTATCCCACATGCCGACATAGGGAATGTGAGGTTAATAGCCCCAGACGGGACCATGTCCTGTCAAAAGGTGCAGGGTGATGGTAAGCCTCTTATCACCCTGGAGGTTAGCCGCACGGGAGCGATGTCCCCATGCGAGCTTTGTTTGACACAGTAGCGTCAAACAATTTCGTTAGAACTCAGAGTCTAACGCTGTTGAGCTTCGTGGAGGTAGAAACCCCACGAAGTATGTTGTCAGTCCGGTTAGAAACAGGTTCAACCGTGACTATTCCAAAGCGTGTGATCAAAACACGCTTCGAGTTGAAGGAACTGTCATTCGAGGATGAATTCATCGTCCTCGATTTAGATGACAAGCTCGATGTGATACTTGGAATCCCATGGATGTCCAAGTTTAAACCTTCGATCGACTGGGTTAACCTATCGATCGACTGCGGCGGAAGCACAGGATCTGATCACCCTGTGTGTAATCCGGCTGTATCAGAGGATACAACCGCAGCGTCAGACAGTCTGGTGGATAGCGATGGCGCCATCAGGTCTGTTCTGACATGATCAGCGGAAGGTACCTCCGCTGGTGAGAGTCCATAGGGACTACCACACGCAACAGAAGAGTCGTTGCGTGTTGGAGAGGAAAATTCCACGGGTGATAAAGACCACCGTGAGAATGAAGTGATATCCACGGTGGGAAACACCCACCGTGAGAATGAAGTGATATCCACGGTGGTAAACACCCACCGTGAGAATGAAATAGTATCCACAGTGTGAAACACCCACTGTGCGACCGAAGGTTCCAACACGACGAAAGAATTCCGTGTTGATGAGAGTGAACTCACGATCAAGTTCAATCGTGAGCAAAACTCCGTGGTGGCCAGTGCCCACCACGTTGGGTTAGCCATGCGCACGGGTGATAAAGACCACCGTGTCACAGAAAAGGCGGCCGATCAGACGAGCACATCTGATCGCCAAAATTCCATGGTAGGCAGTGGCCACCATGATGATGAGTATTCGCACACGGTGAATCGTAATCACCGTGTAGCAGTCAATCAGACGAGTGCGTCTGATTGCATGGGCAGTTCCGTCGAGACGATCAACGTCTTGACGCAAACGGAGACCGGATTAGCTACCCAGTCTCTGTTGATGGAACACCCTCCGAAAGAAGGTTCGGAGGTGATGGCTCTTCCAGCGCTAAGCTGGAAGAATTTTATGAGAAACTTGCACGATGGTCAGATCGAACAGATCTGTATCATCGTAGCAACAGATGATGTAGTGGGTATTCGTGAACAAATATCCACATTACAAGTGGAAAACATTGGGAAAGAGGTTCCCAATGATCAAACCAAAGTTCATCGCTTTGAAGCGCAGAGCTGGGAATCGCTTAAAGCGAACTCCCCATTTTATGAGGTACTTCGGGAATACGCTGACGTATTCCTAGAAGAAGTACCTAGCGATCTCCCTAAGGATAAGGGAACTCGTCATGAGATTGACCTCGTGCCAGGAACGAAGTATTGTGTTACGCGGCAATGGCCGTTGCCGCGTGATCAAGTAAAAGCGATCGACGAGTTTTTCGAAGCTCGTCGTAAATCAGGCCAAGTGCGGGAGTCTACCTCACCGCACTCTACCCCCACCTTTTGTGTGAAGAAGTCCACAGGTGGGTGGAGAATCGTTCACGCTTACAACAATCTGAACGCAGAGACGGTACCGGCGCAGACGCCGATACCGCGAAATGATGTCATCATTGATGGCATGTGCGGGAGCACCATCTTTAGTGCTCTCGATCTAAGAGATGTATTTTATCAAATCCTAATGAGTGAGAAGGATATCCCCCTCACGGAGGTAAGCACCCCAAGCGTCATGCTTTGGGTGTGGCTTGTTATGCCGCAGGGGCTTCGAAATGCCCCTGCTACGTTTAACAGATGCGTAAAGCATCTATTACGCCCGGTGCGAGAATTCGCACCGAATTTTTTCGATGACGTGTTCATCCATAGTAAGGGTTAACACGATAAAAGCGATGTAGATGTACATAGGGAACATCTACGTCGAGTGTTAGAGCTTATGCGTACGCATAAGCTCTATGCAAATCTAAAGAAGTGCACCTTTGGTGCACCTGAGATACCCGTTCTTGGATGCTTTGTGGGCAAGAACGGGGTGCGCTCTGATCCAGAAAAGATCAGGGTGATCGTTGAATGGCCTACGCCAAACAACGTTAAGGAACTTCGAAAGTTCCTTGGGTTGGCAACATATTTGCACAAGTATTCATGCAACTATGCTGGGTTAATACGACCTCTTTCTTAATTGCTTAAGAAAGATGTTGAATGGCATTGGGATACCCAATGCCAAGATGCTTTTGATGCAGTCAAGCAAAGCTTGACTGAAGCGCCTGTCTTGGCTATAGCCGATAACGAGCGTCCGTTTCACGTCGCTTGCGACGAGAGCGATTTCACTATCGGCTGTGCTTTGATGCAGCGTGATCACGATGATCGTGATCGCGTATCTGCTATCAATCGCGTCAGTTGCGCCCAGCCGAGCGCAACTATCCAGTGCATGACAAGGAACTCCTTGCCATGAAGTATGCACTGGCCAAGTTTCGGATCTATCTCTTGGGAGATAGACCGTTTGTGGTTTACACGGACCATGCGTCGCTACGCACGGCGGTGAATTCACCACACATTTCTCAAAGAATGGCTCGATGGCTGTCATTCTTTGCTGAATACAACTTTACGGTTGAATACAAACCCGGAAAGTTGAACGTGATAGCGGATGCGCTATCACGAAGGCCCGATTACGAGACTAAACCTTCCGTAACCGAAGGTTCCAGTGCAAACGCGATCCGTTGCACTGATTTGTCGTCGTCAATTATACGTCAAGTACGCGAGGCGTACAAAACAGACGAGGAGACACGTCTG
The DNA here is from genome assembly GCA_026184515.1 of Peronosclerospora sorghi. Taxonomy (NCBI): domain Eukaryota; phylum Oomycota; class Peronosporomycetes; order Peronosporales; family Peronosporaceae; genus Peronosclerospora; species Peronosclerospora sorghi. The sequence continues at coordinate 10,048,552 of CM047584.1, forward strand.
TTGATTGTTTACTTAAGTAATAAATCAAGTGAGAAGCGCGACGAACTCCCAGAGTTCCTCCGCGCCTGCGTGCATCGATATCGACTGCACGATGGTCTGCTGCTTTACAGCATAGACCAAAAAGATGAAAGTCGCATCGTCGTTCCAAACAACGATGATCTCAAACATCAAATTATGTTTGAGTATCATGATGCCCCGATTTAGGGGCATCAAGGTCGAGAGAAGACATACGCTTCTCTCGCACGTGACTTTTACTGGCGAAACCAGTACAAGTGGGTACGGAAATACGTACGCGCTTGCGAGATTTGCTAGCGCGTTAAGCCTGCGCAGTCTGCACAGGCTCCGCTGCAATCTCTGCCGGTTCCGACAGAGTGTTGGAAGTCCATTTCAATGGACTTCATATTCGTTCTTCCACCCGACAATAGTCGGAAGACCGGAATAGTGGTCTTTGCAGACCGTTTCAGTAAGATGGTACATCTTACTGCAGTATCAGCGAACGTAACTGCCGCTCAAACAGCGCGGATATTCGTTGATACGGTATTCCGTTTGCACGGAATACCGGAAGACATTGTCTCGGATCGAGATCCGAGATTTACAGGACGTTTCTGGCAAGAAACGTTCTCATTGTTGGGAACCCAGTTGAAGTTGTCAACTGCGGACCATCCGGAAACGGATGGGCAGACGGAACGGGTTAACCGCGTTCTCGGAGACATGTTGCGATCATACTCACATGCCTTTGAACAGTGGAGTGACTACCTGTCACGCACTGAATTTGCGATTAACAATTCAGTGCATGCTTCAACTAAGCATACACCGTTCTACGTGAATGCCTTAAGGCATCCACGAACCCCAGCTTTACTTGGCGGTACGCCAAATCTAAGTGGGGGAGGGACCCGCTCAAATTTTGAGCGAGTCAATGCGCAAGTTGCGACTGCAATTTGTGAACAAAACGATGGCCCTTCTACTGAAAATACAGTAGAAGCGGAAGCAGCTTCAAATGAAACTGAAGCTGCATACGATGAATATGTGTCTGCAGCAATGGCTGCAGACAACGAGGACAATGCACCTACTGCTGATAAAGCAGTTGATGAATTCGTATGACAGCGCGAAGCTGTAATACGCTATGTAAAAGATGCACTTGCCTCTGCTTTTGACAAGCAGAAGCAAAATGCAGATAAACAAGGAAGGAAGAACAAAAACTCCTTTCTTAAAGGTGAATTAGTATTATTAAGTACTACTAATTTGCCTACACATGCAATAAGCAACTTTCCTACACGGAAGTTGGTTCCTAAGTACATTGGACCTTTCAAGGTCCAAGAGATTCGGGGGAATGCCTATACCTTAGACATTCCCACAGCAATGCGGCTTTACCCAACATTTTATGTTGGGCGGCTCAAGCCGTATCACTCGTCTTCGTCTTACGACGAGACACAGTACCACGGAAGATAACGTGCTTCTCCAATTCTCCCAAGGGAGACTTGTAATCGGCTTCCAGCCGTTTATGAGCAGAGCGGAGAGTCGTTACCTCCGCCTTCGACTGCTCAAGATCAGCCGTGCGCCGATCGATCTCTCCCTTATAGCGGGAAAGCTCAATGTACAAAATATCATTCTTCTGCTGGAGGGCAGTGTGCGCTCCGAGGATGTCGCGGCCATCCTCGCGAAGAGACCGATATGTCTTCACAAAGTGAGACATATCGCTGCTCAAGAAGGAATAAACCTCCTCGAGCTTGCGGAGCGAAGAACCATGCTCCGAAACAACAACGGCGAGGGAATTCTCAACCTCCGCCGCCCCTGATTGATAATCAGGGGAATAAGCGATATATCCTCGAGCGCTTGATCTCGAAGCGCTCGGTGCCTTTGAAGAAGGGGCAGCGTACCGAGTACTTGGTACGCTGGCTGGGATATCACCAAGAGTTCGACTCTTGGGAACCGATTGAGGTTCTGAGGGCCGACGCCCCAGACCTTTTGACTGAGTTTGAGAAGAAGTCTCAAACTCATAATGCGAAGTAGCATCAACAGTAGGTGTTGATGCATTCAGGGTATCAATTAAACCCTGAATTTCGGCGAGTACGGAAAATCCACCGTACCCCCGCAACTCCTCCTCTGACAGACGAGGAGCGCCCTGCGTACATCGCGGGCAATCGAGGTGAGAAGGGACACCACACTTTAACCCTTATTTGAGGCAAGCAAAATGGATGTATTCCATTTTGCCTGTTCGTGAGTGCTTTAAAAAGCGCTCGCACATTACGTGAACTTTATTCACGTAATCATCTGGGCTTTTGTTGTAGTTGTCAACAAAAGCATTCCAACTCTGAGTCAGGGAGTCTTTATCGTCCCTGTTCCTCCTTGACCTTTTCCGGCTCGAATAATATCGAACCTGGAAAAAGAGGTCAATAAAGTACAGACGTCTATCGTCTGTACTTCGATCGAATCGAAGTGACTGGATATCTTCGCAGTCATCCAGCACGTTGATATCGAACAACGCATACTGGCAGTCCCGTTTACGGTGACCGCCACTGTTGGGAGCAATAGCCCAGCCAGGGGTCCAAAACCCCACTCTGTACGGAACATGTGGTTCCGTACGATGATACGCTTTAGAAGCGGCAGGCGCCGCTTCTGTTCGAGCCCTTTTAGCAGGCGTAGCACCGTCTGCTTCAACACCACGCACCGGGGTTAAATCACCCCGACGTGGAGAAGTACTTGGTCCAGGTGGGGCTCTGCGTTCCCGCAACCACCTGTGATGATCATTGTCGCTGTCATAGCAGACAGCGACACCAGAGTCGTCATCGCTGTGAGGCGATGAGCACCTAGCGAGTTTCGACTCGCTAGATCCTTTAGTGGGGACAGCTGTATCCCCATCACTTTGTTCGGAGTCAGAACTCCCGAACATGGCCCTCTTGGCAACACGCCATTCGGAAGTTGCCATCGTGCGATATGTTGCATTAGCAACATCTCCCTGTTTCTTGCCAGATGCCGCCTTAGCAGCATCTGTGGTCGAAGACGGTACGTATTCCGACCTTTGCGTAGTTGACGCTGCTAATGCAGCGTCACCGTTGTCACTCAACACCTCAGCACCTAGTGCTGAGGAGGAGGAAGAAGCTCCTTCAATGTTTTCAGCAGCGCTCTTTAGAGCGCCGCCGTGTGCTTTGACCATCGAGTCGATGGTCAATCAGTTGGTGAATGAGAATTCCGACCAACAAGTGCCAACCATGATTGGCCAAAATAAGAATTATTATTGGCCAACCACCTTAAGTGGGGGGTGATGTAATGGGGTGCCATTACATAATTGATATTCAAGTTAGAATATCACAGTTTAATTTCAGACGCGTTGTCTGAAATTTAAATAAGAGATTATAAGTTATTATAATCTACGAAGGTAAAGTCGATTCGGTATAAATACCGAATCTTGCAGGTTAACTAATAGTACAGTTAGTTAAAGACTTGATATTATTATATTAATTAGTTAGTTACTATACTATTAGCCTCTAAACCAACCATTAAATAAACACTCTTAATTTTGCGTTCTAGATAACAAGTGAATATTTATAATCACTTTTAGTATAGGATTAGTTGTTATCAACTGATCCTACCCCTCTTGTATTGCGCGCTTCCTCGCACATCACAGTGTAATCCAGAACTAGGATCAGTCCTGTTACATGATCCATATAATGTTGGATAAACTGAAGCTATTTCAAATGCGAATTTTTGGTTCTGTGTTTGTGGCTAATCTGACGAATGTTGAAGAAAATGAATTTACAAGCGGATTTACGGAAATGATTTTGAATAATGTGGAAGAAAACGAGTCACGTGAAGTTTACGAAGAAAGTCACAATCACTTCCATGTGCGTTTGGGTCACCTAGCATATGAAACATTTGAAAAACTGGCAAGGGACCCCAGGTCAGGCATAGTCCTCATGGACAACAAGAAGCCAAATTGCCTGACATGTGCCGAAGGCAAGACAATACGCAAAAAACAACCCAAGAAAGACTTGGGCAGAATAACCGCTATTGATCGGAGCGGAGGAGGTGATTTGCAGTGACCTCAAGGGTCTAATCACTCTTCGTGATCGACGTGGATCGACGTGGAAATCGCTTTCTCGTTGTTTTCGGTGATTATTTCTATAATTATCTGCGAGTATTTGCCGCCGTTACGAAGGATAGGGCGGCAAAAATTTTGCACATTTTATTGCGTGGTTCGAGAATGAGTTTCACCGCCGAGTGCATGTACTGAGAAACGATGGTGAGAATACCAGAATGTTGATCTGTTTTGCAAACAGACTGGTATCCGCCGGCGGATTACCGAGGCTGGAAATCCAGCCTCGAACGGTAAATCTGAGCTGATGAACCGGACCATTTTTATATGGTCCGGTGCATGATATTTGTTTCCGGCGTTCTATTGTTGTTTTTGGTCGGAAGCGGCTGAGTATGCTGCTTACATACTCAACCGGACTCCGACAGAGGCAAATCAAGGGCGGCTGTCGCCAATCGACGTATTAATTGGGAAACGACCAGCTCTTACGGACATTGTTGTTTTTGGGTCCCCGTGCATGGTATGGAGGGACCCCAAGAAGAAGGCTCTGGCGAAACATGCAGAGCGGGCAATAATTTTAGGCAAGAGCGATGAAACCAAATGTATTACTCCTAAAGGACAGGGATTCACGGTAACGAGGAATGTGACCGATATTGAAACGCTTAACAAGGACACAAGCGACAAGATTACCAAGAATTTGCAAGGTGACATCGAAGAGGAGCTGAAAGCTCGCGATAAATCTCAGTCGCAGGCAAGGAATGGAAATTTGGTGGAATTGGAAAGTATAACTGGTGAATCACCAAATGTGACTGAGATATGTAAAGATGTGAAAGAGATGGAATCACGTGTATGAAAGTCAAGCCGTAAGAAGAAAAAGACCCAAAGGGCAAAAAAAGATTACGACGATTCGCGCAGGAATAAGGTTTTGATTGAATCGGTCTCAGGTAACATTGGAGAGACCGACGCAACCGTTCACCGCTGCAACGGTCCAGCTTCTTTGTATGGTGTTCTGGAATGGTTTGAACACGGTAAAAGAATGTCTGCGGGCTGATACAATCTGAGTAGAAAATAGACTCAGCGAGGCATGTGCAGGGAAAGGAATAGTTTGCGCATCCATCGACGCGGCGGTAAGTACGACAAGAGTCACGCAAAAGGCGCTCGTAGCAATTGTTCGCTGAAGTAAACGTTCACAGGCCGTAAAAACTATTGGTCAGGCAAAAAAACACTTTTTTTCATTAGTTCTTTAGGCCGTAAAACACCGGCGAGGCAGAAAAGGACTTTTTGATTACTTCTTTCTTTTCATGTCAAATCCACATGATGATGCCATGGCGAAGCTTCGGGACCGAATGGCTCAGCCGCCCAAGGACTGGGTCGACACACTGATCGTGATCGTGCTCAAGGATCCCGTTTTCTACGGTGCGCTAGGGTTTAGCGTCTTGTTTCTCCTTGCCGTCTTGGCTCTCTTCGCTACGAAGCTGCTACTCGACGCAATCGCGTGCGACGAGAAGCGACAAAGGACAACCAAGAAGAAGAACAAGACGCAGTAAATAGGAGCTTCATGTCAGCAAAAAAACGAGCACACTAACTATGAAACACACGAAAGTTGGACTAGCCGTCGCTTGCGTGCGTTGTTTTCCATGCGTTCGGGTAGGTTATTATTGTCTAGGAGTTTCTATAGCAGAGGAAGTAGCGAGCACTACCACGGGGAAGTGGGGGTGGATGGAAAAGTCCAATTGGATCGACGGGGCGAGGGCTGGCGCGGGCGTTTTTGTCTTGGCGCCTGCGTGCTGACTCCGTTGGGCCAGCCAGAGACAGTTGGCAATCGAGACTTGGCGCAAGGCCTGGAGCTCCATGCCGCGCACGAGACGTCCGTCGTCCCCTGGGGTCGTACGCATCGTGGTGACCCCTTGGTCGCTCGTGAGCAGCGCTTCGGCATGGGCACGGGCCGTTTTGAAGCACTCCTCGGCCGATTTGTAGATGAGCGCTGGTTCGTACGACCGAAAGTCATTGTTCTCGTCAAAATCGTCGTACGTGAGGGCAGCAGGGTAATGCAGTTTCTGAAACGGTGCAAAGCGATGCTCGAATCGGATCGTACATGTGCTGTACCGTGGCGCGTTGCCCTTCACGAGGCCGTCGCGCTCCAGTGCGTGAAATAATTGAAAGTAGGCGCGCACGAGACTCCGCTGGAGTTCAGTGTACTTGATCTCGCGAAGGAAGCGCGCTCTCGCGCGATCCACAGGCTTGCAGTCGGCACTTGACGAATGTGTGACAGTTGCACCAGCGCTATGGTGGTGCTTCTTGTGTTTCATCTTGGATTTCTTGGAAGATTTAGTTGGCGCACAAGGTAGAGACAGCATCACGACCTCCTTGTCCTCGGGCTGCTCCATGCTTAAGGAGGACCCACGAGGCTGGTGGGGAAGCATGATTTCTTTCATCTTCTCCACAAACGTCCACGTGATATTTAAATTCTGAAGACGAGAACCTTCCAAGTAATCCAGATACCTACATCCGACGACAAGCCACTTGTTAGCATACAAGCTAGAGAGCAACAAGTCACGAGCACACACACACCAGTAAACTGTTCCAAACTCGGACGGAGCGTAAAGTTCAAGCTCAAGCCCGAGCACCACGTATTGTATCATCAGCAGCACGGATTCCTCGAGCGACCAGGCTGTAAAGTAACGCGGATACGCTGCTTTCTGCAAAGCATACCTGATGTGAGCAAGGTCAAGCAAGATGGATACGCCCATTGGGATCAGAAAAGAGGGGCTCGCTGTACCTGAATATTCATCTCGGTCGTAAACTTGTCATCCACAGCAGTCGCTTCCGCTTGAAGCACGCTCCACTCTTCCAGTAAATATTCAATGCGCGTACGCTGTCGTGACCGGTTATGCAGAAACACCTTGAGCGACTCGTACACAGTTTCGATACACCGAGTCGAATACAGCACGCCTTCTTGCGTCGACAGCAGCACAGTGGGCACTCCATTCAGTACCATGGCTGCGGATAGCCAATCCATAAAGTTGTATCTGGCATAGATCTTACTGTCAGCGTACAGAAAGAGCTAGGTTTGTACGTCAAAATGTAAGAACAGGTTGGACATACACGGCGTCGCACACGCAAAACACTCACCAATACATACGACCGCGCCACAATGGTCGGCTCTTGCCTTGAAAACTCGACCAAGAAAATGCGCAAGTCTTCCATGCCCTGCCACTCAGCAGGAGAGCATCCGATCAGCATTTCTTTCAATACTTTTTTCATCTGTTCTAGCGTCTCGTCAATGGGAGGGATATTCACATCACGGGGTGGGGATCCGGATAGAAGTAAGCGGCTGATGCTTGGATCGAACCCGATGGGTTTTCCACCGTAACATTCCGGGTCAAGTTCGAGTCGTTCCGTCGCCATGCGCTCCACGAGCTCGAAAGCACGATGAAACCCTTCCCTTGCGCGTTGCAAGTCCAGGACGCCCCCTGCGAGACCAAGACCTGCATACGTAGCAAGTAACTCCCTTCGTAGCCTAATTCGTCGAATGAAAGCTTCGCATATCAAGGCGCCAGCTCGAGCGTTGGAATCTAAGAATTCATAGCCAGGACCGCTACCACTGATCTTTTTGTGTTTCTTCTTGGCTGCTTTCTTGGACGAAGCGGCCTTGTGTTGCATAAGCAGCACCTCAAACCGTTCTTGTGTCACTTGCAACATTGTATCGAGTGCTTCCACTGAAACTAACGCCAAGCTTCCGATATCCATTCCATTTCCAGGCGAAAAGTCTTCCTCTTCGTAAATATCGGCGCGCAGAACGGCATCCCGTATAATATTTGCGGTTTGGAACGTTGCAAGAAACATTGTACACATAACAAGCAGGAGCGAGTCTTTGGCCGAATTGCCTACATGTGTCGTCAAAATCTCTCGAACATCACAATCACTTGCGAGAATGCAATCCACTGGCGTCACAAGCTGTGCAAAGAGCGCCGCTAACGGATCCCGGTGCAAGTACACGCTTGTGAGGAGAGACTGGGCCAGGGGCGATCCCGTGAGCCATGCAACCTCACAGCAGAAAAGTTTGTCGAGAGTAGCCAGCACGTCTCGCGCTGACGCGAACTCTAATTGTACACACCCCTTTTCAAGTCGAGCACGAATGGACGGCGGGGGGGCTCCATTCACGAGCATACCACAGTCCATCTTGGGATCCATGAGTTCGAGCGCCGACATGGAGTCAAAGAGCTTGAAATCATCTTCGTGCATCAATTGTCCAATCTTTAACTCCTTTACTGCAGCACGCATGAGCTGTCCACGCGGAATCGTTACCTCTCCTCTCGTACTCGACTATCCCATGGCCAACTCAGAGGCTACCACTTACCTCTGTCACATCTCGCCACTCGACGTGCAAAGGCGAATGCGACGACATCGCAAGCTTTGTTTCCATCTCGGTGTGGAGCTCGCCGCCGCCGTCACTGCAGCTACCGTAGCAGCATATGAAGGGAGAAAGCAGGAAACGGATTAGATCTCTGCTGTTTACGTACGCTTTAGCCGAATAAAAGCACTAGAGATAGAGCATGTGGAGAAAGCGTAAGTATCGTTGTGCCATCGCACCTCATCGTAGCCACGCGCGCGTTTGTTCCAGGCACTTGCAACGAGCGCGGTCCCGAGTGGTCCACTGATGGTCCGTCACCGCTTTTGTGTATGCTCTGAAACCTAAATTAGGATGTTTCCTTATTTCAAAAGAGGCAGCAGCGTCAATGCGAGCAACGTATGCCGACGAGCCCAAAATTCACTGATAAAACCCAAAATTCACTGATAAAACCCAAAATCCACTGATAAAACCCAAAATCCACTGATAAAACCCAAAATCCACTGATAAAATCCAAAATCCACTGATCACGTGATCATGATCACGTGATCATTCTTGTTACCCATCAAACGAAGACGACTAATCCCCCCCATCGGGAAATATCTCAAACTTTACAAAATTGACCCCATTTGGTATCAAATTTACATTGCCATCTACGAAGGAAAAGTAGTGTTGTTTGTGTGCGATTAGTTTCGCACGAGGCAGCACCACTTCCCATTTAATTCCAGTTTCTTTCGATGACTTATCATCATGACAGAGGTCACCAAAGTATCGCGTGCCATAAATTATACAGCTTTCAGGGAAGTTGCCTTTGAAATGGTACGTGTCCACTTCGACCTGGTGGATGACGCCTAAATGTCCCAGCTTCAGCACAACCCAATCTTTACCAGGTACCTCCAGTAGACCCGTGCTAGGATTTGAAGTCAAAATCGCAGGACGAGTCACCTTGCGAGCAGTTTCCCATCCTCCAGCCATCGTTTCGCTTCGTCCTGGTGCTAGCTAATAAATTGCGGGGATGGCCATAGTGCGCATCACTGTAGCCAATCACTTGTCCTCCGTGCGCAATACTCACTAGAAAATCATTTCTGAGCTCTTAATATGCATCCAATCAATCACCACTTCTCCAAACACACGCAAACGTGCGATTCCACCATCCGGGAGCATATTCAGTCGAATATGCGTCCAAGGCCCTCTCTTACATCGCGCAACTCTTAGCAGATTGTGACGGGTTTCAGGGTATCCAGCCAACTCCTGGCTTTGTGACCGAAACGATCGCCGTTCATTCGAGGGTGACTTAAGCCGCTCCACCAACTTGATTTCTTTGGACGTGTCGTTCGTCCCCATTTTACGATCTCTTGTGGCTGCAGCCGTTAGACCTTGAAACGCAATTTCTGCGTCGGCTTCATAGTTCTGTGCAAACTCTGGGGCTTGAATAGAGAGACGTGAGGGTAATTGCCCATAAAGAAAGCAGTGTCCACGTCAATGACATCCACGGCACCACGCATTCCTAACGCTAGTATGCACCAGTCATGACCAGGTGTTCATTGACGCCGAGACTCCCATCCGTCCATCCACTTGCCAAAATTCGTGAATCTATCGGCGATAAAGACCGGAGATCCAGGAAGCAGTAGCCGACTCGCAGGCGCGAACCACTCGTACGTGGCGAACAGCACACGGGCCCCGTAGGTGGAACTAGCCAAATTGGTCATGTTCTCTGTTTTGTCTGGCACCGATGCTTGCATAGTAGTAAATTAGAGCTATCGTAAAACTCGTCCCGAGGCGAAGAAATGTAATGTCGCTCGGTCAAGGATGATCACGTGATCAGTGGATTTTGGGTTTTATCAGTAGATTTTGGGTTTTATCAGTGGATTTTGGGTTTTATCAGTGAATTTTGGGCTCGTCTACGGGAAGGTAACATACTAAATACCCTGACCCGGCCCCGGGAGGTTAGCATTAGGCAGCGAGACGAGCCCTGCGACCAAGACCCGGAGTATGAGTTGATCTTCACCCAGAAGCGTACTCTGAGATGGCAGACAGGAGGGCAAGGTGACGGTAATGCGCGAGAGAGGAAGTAAGTTTGGAGATGAAGAGTGGCGTTTCAACTCTCGTCAGTATGGGTGGCGTTATTGTGGCTTCTAAGAAGCTCAACTTAATCAGGCGAAAGGGGACGCAGTTTTGCGACAGAGTAGAGCGTCACAAGTGTTACTATCGGTGTGCCTGAGAAGCGGTACGATCCGATCGTGCACAAGGCTCGTGAGAAGAAGTTCCGCTTGCACAAGAACCTCGAGCGTGTTGCTCCCGACTATGTCTGGATCCAGGCTTCGACTGCAAGTGTGCCCAAGGATGGTAATGTGAACTCTGCAGATCCCGAAGACTACCGCCACCGCCGCCCATGTGGTGTCCTCACAGATACGCACGCGATCCAGCTACATGTACCCACACAGACACCTTACACCCGCGACCAGGCCACCACTGCACGCACCCACTCACATTGGACTCGAAGGTTTAGGATAACACACTCCATCTTCCTCTCACACAATGACATTATCACTCTCCACTTTACCTATCCTTGAGTTAAAAAAAAAAAAATACCATCATGCCTTGCTCGTAATCAATCGGCCGGCCGGCTCTCATACAGTCTTTTGTCATTTAATGGGGCGCCTCACTTACTTTCTCGCATTCTAGCCTTTTCACGTCTTCCTATCAATCTACTAATCACCCTTCTATTTTTCCCTTTGGAGTGCCGTTACTACCACACACACCGTCCAGAAATCACTTGACGTCCAAGGAACCACTTGGGCTGTCGTCACAACAGATTTTATCACACTTGCCGCAAGACACAACGTTTTTGCCGATACGAACGACGCACAGCATCGCGTGGTTCAACACTTGGAACATTTCAAACATCCTGCTTCGTCCGCTTTTTCACCCGCGACGATGCAGCATCAACGGTCGAGGTGGTTTCGCCCTTTCGTCTCGCTCCTGTCAGATTCCGTCGCTACCGAAGGCAACACACATAATTACAGCTTCTGTTAAAACAGAACAGAGATAGGATAGACACATAAGTCGAACCACCTCATTGAACGACATGCCCTAAGAAATATAATACGCAATGAAATGAGGCTCTCGAAAAAACGCCTACTTCTGAGTATTCCCCCTCGCTGACAGCAATGTACAGCTGATACGAGGGGGAAACATGAAAGTGGTTCCATCTCCGTCAAGCTACCAAAAGCTATGGTAGGAGACAGATTTTCTAAGAATGGAATCCATGCTCCTTGCATGTTTCCTCACAATATATATATATACATGGGCAAAAACTAGAGCTTCCTTTGTCAGTGCTTTTGGCTTACCTGCTGTTGACTCTTTTCTTCGTCTTCATCTTCTTTTGCAAGAATTGCAAGGCGTCGACGGTTTTCCGACTTTTTGTAAATCTTATAGCCAAATACCCGCGGCACATATAACAGTGTCGATGGAGCCGGCTCGAGTTCTTTGTAGGTTAGAAAAAACAGGTGAGGGAATGTTGTACCAAAATACGCCCCATCAACTTCGACCAAAGAAACACATAGGATCCACCACGTGTTAGCCATGTATTCAAGAGTAAACGTACAACATCAATCGAGTAGGTTCAACACATACTTGCTGGGGTTTGGTACTCGTTCGCGGGTGTGTACAGATCCCGGCACTTTGGGCAGTAAACCTTCATCTCGGACTTTTTCCATTCATCGTGAAGGCCCGCCTGGATCAAACAAATTATTAGCCACCGTAACAAAAGGCATGATCTATACATATATCACAAACCGGTACAACTGACTGGCCGTCACAGAGCGCTCTGGGACAAACCCCGAAATCACCTTCTCGGTACTTCTTCATCTACAGGAGTCACGTAAGTCAACACTCCTCATGACAATCAGATTAGTCTATTTTTCACCCTACCATTGCATCAAGACCATGAGCCGTGATGATATATCTCGCGTGGATGAGTCCGTAGAGCTCCGCTGCATACGTCGGCACATCATCGTCATAGGGAATGTCTAGACCAGTCATCCCTTCATCAATCAAGTGCACACAAAAGACTCGCTACAACAAAGTACTACAATCTCTCAACCTGTCATGTCAAGGATGATGTTCAGTGCATCCTGATAGTTGGGCACCATGGCGCGCAGCCCGTAGAGGTTGAACGAGTCGTCGATGTAACTCTGCGCTACCTCGCAGAAGGGCTCGTTGCCCGACAAACTGCAGAACCACTGCACCCACTTTTCGTCTTCTTCTTCATAGTCCGACATTTTACGTCACGTCAGTCTTCTTTCCGTACGAGAGCGTGTCCACAGCGTCCAGTCCACTGAGGAGCTTTCTCGTCTTTTTAGTCCTCTGGGGGGTTCCCTCTTCAAAGCGATTACGAGCGCACTTAAATCCACTTGTGATGAAATGATTGTCATGTTCCACCATCGTAGTGAACGAAAATGGGCTCGAAAAATTATGATACGAAGATTTAAGCCCAAGAACGTGAAATGATTAGAGCATCTCCACTAGTCAAAGTTAATACCAATTTAACACCGAAATCTCCAAAATTGGTTCGCGACCGGTAAAATTAAATATGTGCTACATTAGAAATTTCTTAAGAACCTGGACACGCAGTGTCAAAGGAATCATTGTCGACGCGTATTAAATCAGTATCATGTGAGCACCGCCACCCAAACACTCCCGCCACACGCCCAACACCCCCGCAACGACCATATCCCCATCCCGTCAACTAATCCATCATGTCCTCTTCCAGCGCGCCCATTTCATCTCCCGCGCCTGTCTCTGTAGCGGGGTTACGGGGTTACATTCGGGTTAGATTGAGTGTTGGTGTACATGAGTACACCACGGTTGAGGTCGGTATTGGCCGGTTTGAAAGGTTTTGAACCTTTGGTTATTTTAACCAATCAGGGCAGGGGCCCTTGGTGTGGTGGTGTGTCAGCCATCCACGTGTCAGTACACAGGTGTGTACACTACATTTTAACTAGGTACGAATTAGGAATATTCTACTTAGTGTTACATATAGTTTATATTAGTTTAAATAATTACATATTAAATATATTCAGTTTACTTTTCACTCTTTCGTACAGACGCACGACCTCGACCGGTCGTGCGTGTAGTGAGTGCCTTAGCGTAAGGGGATCCCTCCCCTTAGCTACACCCTTTGTAAGGGAGCCTTGCCGTTAAGGCACTAGTAAAGGCTAGAGTAAACTAACCCGGGAATCTTGGCCCCGAGTAGGAGAGCTCTCTCCTACTAAGCCCTTAATAAGGGCGTATCGGCTAAGTAGCGGCGAACGCCGCTTTAAGGAAAGTCTTCCTCTGTGTGCTAGCCGCACCGTGCGTATACGCACCGGCTACATCTGGTAGCACTTGTAGTCAATCCAACACCTGTGTTGGTAGACTGGGCATCCTCTGCAAAGGATGAATCAGGACGATTGGGATAGTTTTACCCTCGTCCAGCAGGAAGCCTTTAAAAGGCTGTTACCCTTAACGGGGGAAGAAGGCATAAAGCTCCTAGTGGAGAAGGGCCTTGAGACCGTAAAGGCAAGGGTAAATGCCCTCATCGCTCATGAGGCGAGTTGTAGTGGAGGTCATTCCACGGGCGTGCGCCCTCCATTATCGTTTAAGATAAAGGAGTTCACCGGAGAGAAGGGTGACAACCTTTATGTTTGGTTGCGAGAGGTCGAAACGGCCTTCGACACAGCGAACATGACCGCTGATCACTTGCAAGTGGGACTTGCATTGACCCATCTTACGGGCAAAGCCCGTACATGGACGTTTACATGCTCGGAGTCAGTCATGGACGTGTTCCCAACATGTAAGGTCCTTAAGCAGAAGCTCATGGACATGTACGCAGCGCCTGATCTGGTTTTCCAGAATCAACTGGCGTTCCTGGGGTGCCGTCAAGGCACTAAGGACCTGGAGATTTATATCCAGGAGCTTAAGACCCTGTTGGCAGGGATGTACGCAAAAGCGTATTCGGACGATGTGTCCATCCCCGTCTTCATGGGAGGCCTGAGAGAAGGGCCAGCACGTTCGTAATTGTTCCGACGCCGACCCCAATCCCTGGAGGAGGCGTTCAAGATGGCGTTTAACGCCGAGAGGAATTTCCGTTCCTCTAAGGTGGGTCTCGAACCCATGGACCTGAGTCAGGTCGAAGCGTAAGAGAAACCTCCCGCTAAGAGTCATTCGGACTATTTTTCACAGAGCTTCGAGGCAGAGCTCTTAGCTATGTTGCAGCGGCATGGGCCGCTGAGATGATTCCTGTGTGGAAGCACGGATCATCTGAGGAACAGATGTCCGAAAAATACCCAGCGAGGCACTCGCTACAAGGGACCAAGGGTGGGGAAAAAGCCCTTGTCCAAGCCGTCGGGAAACGACGGCTCCCAGTAGGTGCGGGGCGCCCTACTGGGGGACCCCTCAGTGCTGTTAAGCCCCGGGGTAGGGGACGACAGCACAAAGCCCCGAGGGAAGCGGTGCTTTCTAGCACCGAGTTGGTGTACCAGCCAGGTTTGCTGGTAGTCCTTTCGGACGTGAAAGGCTTTGATAATCCTTGGAGAGTCTTGATAGACTCTGGAGCGTCTGACAATTATGTAAGACGGGCTTCTGTTGAGAAGAGTCGGCTGTATGCCGAGGCCCTAGAGGCACGTTCTCGTGACGTTGTCACGGTCCGTCTTGCGACGGGCGTACAGGTTTCTGTACCCAAGGTCTCGATTGACCTTAAGCTGAAGTTTGCAGACTTCGACAGCTTAGAACGTTGCCTAGTCCTGGATTTGGACTCGAGGTAAGACCTCATTCTGGGCATGAAGTGGCTGGAATGCCACGAGCCATGGATAGACTAGAAGTCTAAGTCCATGGGCTCAACGCACCCGCGGTCGGGTGAAGCATTGGCGAGTCATGAACCCACCTTTGCTTGATCGCAAAAGCCATTCTGGCGTGAGATGCCAGAGATTGGGATGTCTGAAATGATCATTCCCAATGGCGTTATGGAAGAGTTACTTAACGAGGGGGATTCGGCGGTTAATCCCCGCGCCGATATAGGCGAGACTGGTGAGTCGCCAGTGATAGAGGTGGATCCCTCTGAGAGTAAGCGCGAGGAGATTAGAGAAGAGACCCGAAGTTCGTCTCTTCTACAGGTCAGAATTGATTCCGACCACGCCGTATCCGGCGAACAAGTTGCGACTCCAGTGGTAGGGGTAGAGACCCCTGTGGTTAAGCGCGAGGCGCTTCCAAGCGAAGAGACCCGAAGTTTGTCTCTTTCGCACGTCGGAAATGATTCCGACTACGCCGTTATAGGTGAGACCGGCGAGTCACCGGTGGTAGAGGTAGATACCTCTGTGGATAGGCGCGTGGCGCTTCCAATAGATGGGGCAATTGACTCCCCCCATCTGGGCCTCGGGATGAGTCCCAAGGCCAGTAGTCAGCAGTCGTATCGGATGCTGAATAGTGTGACAGGTATTGTCACAGAAGGCGTAAGCCTGGAACGGTTGCCTGGGCTAGGCGAACTGTTGTTGTTGGAGGAGATGTCCTTCAACGAGTTTGAGACTGCTTTGAAAGCAGATGAAATCGACGAGGTCGTCGTGTTACGTCCGGAAGAGGAGTTGAACTCCTCATCCACGATGGACGAGTCAGTTTTGGTGCAAACCAAACAGGCATTGAATGCCCGAAGCGGCCTCAGGATCCGCGAGGATCCTAGGGACCCTTACCATTCCTTATTAAAGGAATTTGGAGATGTCATTAGTGACAACCCGCCGATGGGGTTACCACCGGATAGGGGGGTCCGACATGAAATTGATTTGGTTCCTGGACCCAAATACTGCGTCACTAGGCAGTGGCCTCTCCCCAAGGAGCAATGCGACGTCATCGACGCATTCTTCAAGGGGAAAGAAGAGGCAGGGATGGTACGGGAGAGCAAGTCTCCTCACTCATCTCCCACCTTTTGTGTTCGTAAACCGAACGGAAAGTGGCGCATTGTACATGCGTACAACAAGCTGAATGCAGCTACTGTGCCCATGCAGACTCCGATTCCTCGTAAGGATGTCCTCCAGAACAATATGGCGGGCTGTACTGTGTACAGTGCCTTAGATCTGGTGGACGGGTATTATCAGGTGCTCATGCGAGCGTCCGATATTCCGCTGACAGCGGTCAGCACGCCTTGTGGCATGCTGTGGGAGTGGCTTGTTATGCCACAAGGGCTTTCAAATGCACCAGCGACTTTCAATCGCTTGGTGACTCAACTCTTCCGCCCTCATAGGAAGTACGCTCAGACGTACTTCGACGATATATTCGACCATAGTCGTGCGGAAGGCGACTCGTCTGATGTTCAGACGCATCTGATACACCTTCGAGCAGTGCTCGAATGTATGCGAGAGCATAAGTTATATGCAAACGCATCCAAGTGTATCTTTGGTGCTGAGGAAATTCCTTTCCTCGGATGCTTCATCGGTAAGGATGGAGTGCGGGCGGATCCCGCGAAGGTGAAAGCCATTGTGGAGTGGCTTCGCCTGTAAATCTTAGAGATTTACGGAAGTGGCTTGGATTAGCCAACTATCTCCACAAGTACAGCGAGAAATACGCTGAAATGGCGAAGCCATTGACCGACATTCTTAAGAAGGATGTTGATTGGTGTTGGAAAACCGAACACCAAAACGCTTTTGAAGCGGTTAAGGGGAGCTTGTTAAAAGCTCCCGTTCTTGCTCTCCCAGATTCTTGGAAACCATTTAGTGTCGTCTGCGACGCCTCCGATTTCGCAATCGGATGTGCTTTGTTACAAGCAGACGATACAGGAAGGGAACGCGTAATTGCGTTTCAGTCGAGGCAGCTTAAAGCTGAGGAACTGAATTATCCCGTTCACGACAAGGAGCTACTTGCAATGAAGTATGCTCGAGTCAAATTTAGGGTTCACCTACTCGGCTCAAAGCCGTTCGTGGTTTATACTGACCACGCGTCCTTACGGACAGCGACAAAGTCGCATCATCTCTCGTAACGGATGGCCCGTTGGTTCTCCTTCTTTGCGGAGTACAACTTTGAGGTTAAGTATAAACCTGGCAAGCATAACGTGCTTGCCGACGAGTTATCGCGTCGTCCCGATTACGAGCTCGCTCACGCGACATTCATCACCACATCTGTGTTGGATCTCATACGCCAGGCGTATGAGAAAGACCCACAGTGTACGGCGCTAATCAGCGCGTTGGGTGAAAATGGTCTTGGCTCGTCTGAGCCAACCCTGTCAAGTCGAGCTAAAGCTCGTTTACACCGTTACAGGTACTGTGACGGTCTGCTATTTTATAGCACGAGCGCGGAGGACACTCCGCGGGTGGTTGTTCCTCATAATGAGGAACTGAAGTACAGATTCCTCTTTGAGGCACATGACGCCCCTACCGGGGGTCATTTAGGTCGGGATAAGACCTACAGCGCTTTAATCGCTTTGTATTGGTGGCCCAAGATGTATAAGTGGGTCGGTGCGTATATTCGCACCTGTGAAACGTGTCAGAGGGTTAAACCCTCTGCAGAGTCAGCTGCGCCTTTGGCGAGCTTATCCGTTCCGACGGACTGTTGGAAATCCATTAGAATGGATTTTATCTTCGATTTTACGAAGGATAAGGCCGGGAACACCGGCATATTGGTCTTTGTAGACCGTTTGAGCAAGATGGCTCACCTGGCGGCGGTGCCAGAGTCCATAGATGGACAAGGAACAGCGAAAGTGTTCCTAGACCGTGTCTTTCGACAGCATGGTCTACCCGATTCCGTTGTGTCGGATCGGGATCCCCGTTTTACGGGACAGTTCTGGGGAGAGTTGTTTAAGGTGCTAGGCACCAAGCTCCTTATGTCCACTGCGGATCATCCGCAGACGGACGGTCAGACGGAACGCGTTAATCGCGTTGTGGAGGATATTATCCGGAGTTTATGTCCGGAATCTCCAAAAAGTTGGAGTGAGATGCTTCCGATGGTTGAATTTGCTATCAACAATTCGGTACATGCATCTACGGGGCTTACCCCGTTTTACGTGAACGGATTAGTGAATCCGAGGGTTCCGTTGACGCCACGTGTGTGTGGCCCAGGGCTTGAGGGGGGAGGATTCCCCGATGTCAGCCCTGTATCCGTGCGAAAGAACATCGATAAGTTTTTATCGACGCGCCTTAGTGTCTTACGACACGTCTGCATGCCATGGCTGAAAGCAAAGACAAGCAGAAGGAGAAAACTGACCGCAAGGGGCGGCGTGACGAAAAGGTATACAAAGTAGGAGAAAGTGTTTTATTTAACGCTAAAAATCTTCCTACAGATGCAGTTTCAAATGTGTTGCGCAATAAACTGCGCCCCAGGTTTGTGGGGCCCTTTAAGGTGCTAGCCCGAAAGGGCTTATCGTATACCTTGGACATCCCGAAGGTGATGCGTACGCATCCAACCTTTTATGTCGGTATGCTTAAGCCATACCAGGACCCGGAGGCGGGCCCCCTCCTGGAGGAGGGTGGAAAGGTGGATAGCCGTAAGGCACCGCAGGGCGAAGTAAGCCCGAAAGGGCTAAAATGCGACCACGAAGCTCCGCAACGGTCGTCTAGAGAGAGGCAAGCCGCCTCTCGAAGCGATCAGTGGCATCCCGCTCATCGTGGGTCCCCTCGTGGAGATCATGGATGCGATGGCTGTGTCGATCACAGCGCTCGCGAATCTCATGTCGCAATTGCGCGACCTCCTCCTCCAATGCTTGATGCGGAGGGTACTCCACACTTTCATGTGGAGCGGCTGATGGCGCGACGCCATCATCGGGGTCAAACCCAGTATCTGGCGAAGTGGAATGGTTATCCACACTCAGAGAGTTCGTGGGATTTCGAGACTCCCCTACGGCAGGATTGCCGCGACGTCGTTGACGCTTTTGAGCGGGAGAATACCGCTGTAGGTCAACGACCAGAGGGGCATGAGAAGCCCCTTCACTCCCAATAAGTGGGAGTTCGCCGGAGGCAGATGTGGCGATCACACTGTCTTCGGAAACCATGGTGGAGACAGGGACGCTGGCGTAGCGCGTGCGATACGGAGCACGTAGTTGCTACATCGCTTTGGCTTTGGCAAATGTCAGGCGCAACACCCTCTCCACCCAAATGTCTCGCGGGAATAGCTGTCATGCAGCTCATCGAAGCTGGGGAGAAGCTTCTCCCCTTCCGCCCAATCGCAGAACTTCTTCTCTGCATCATCGGCACTTTCTCCCGGAGAAAGAACAAAAGGAACCTCGCGGAGGTTCTGAACAGGGGCAACTTGTGCCTGCCTTTTTAAGCGCTCTCGGTACGAGACGCTAGTGAACTGCTTTTGTATAAGCAGTTGTTGCCGGAGTTTCTCACGGCGTTCGCGTTGGTACGGCTGTTTAGCCACGGGTCCAGGGGTATAGGACGCTAGACTAGTCCTTACCAAACGCCTGGACCATCTTGTAAGGTCACGAGGACCATCGAAATTATAAGCCGTCCTTGACGGGCGTTTGGGGGAGCGTAACGTAGCCCTTAGTGCCTGTGCGGCAAGTTGGGTGTCTTGAGATGCGTCCAGCTCATTAGTGACGATCGCATTTGGCGATTCGGATGTATCATACGATACGGGCAGGGGTGTCGCACTGGTTAGTGCATTTTCCCCACGTGTGGGGAATGGATTAGGATGCCGACAACGCCGTTCGGCGCTGTCGGAGCGGCTCACAATTGGGGAGGTATCCC
Organism: Peronosclerospora sorghi; assembly: GCA_026184515.1. Classification (NCBI taxonomy): domain Eukaryota; phylum Oomycota; class Peronosporomycetes; order Peronosporales; family Peronosporaceae; genus Peronosclerospora; species Peronosclerospora sorghi. The sequence goes on from CM047584.1 coordinate 10,068,641, forward strand.
CAAAGGCATCCACCTCCGAGTTTTCGGAGTAGTCTACCTCTTCAAGAGGAGACGCCATAGCACCACTGGAGGTGTACATATGGAGGTCCAGAGGAACTGGCTTTGGAGTTCTCCAACAAGATTTTGATTATTGCGTAAGCAATAGTCTTGTTGGGGGAGGATGTAACGGGGTTACTGGGTTACATTCGGGTTAGATTGAGTGTTGGTGTACATGAGTACACCACGGTTGAGGTCAGTATTGGCCGGTTTGAAAGGTTTTGAACCTTTGGTTATTTTAACCAATCAGGGCAGGGGCCCTTGGTGTGGTGGTGTGTCAGCCATCCACGTGTCAGTACACAGGCCTGTACACTACATTTTAGCTAAGTACGAATTAGGAATATTCTACTTAGTATTACATATAGTTTATATTAGTTTAAATTAATTTAGGCTAATTACATATTAAATATATTCAGTTTACATTTCACTCTATTTTGCGGACGTGCGACCTCGACCGGTCGCGCGCGCAGTGAGTGTCGTAGGTAAGAGGGAGCCCTCCCTTTACTTACATCCTGTAAAGGGAATACATCCGTTAATGCTAAGTCGTAAACTAACCCGGGAATCTTGGCCCCGAGTAGGAGAACTCTCCTACTAAGCCCTTTACAAGGGCGTATCGGCTAAGTAGCGGTAGCTACCGCTTTAAGGAAGAATCTTCCTCTGTGCGCTAGCCGCACCGTGCGTATACGCACCGGCTACAGTCTCCGACCCCCATGCGCCCCTTCCCGTCGCTTCCGTCCACGATTCCACTTCCGATATCACGTCCGCTACTCCAAAAAAATTGAAAGGACGGAGCTGAAGGCCACGAGAGGATCAGCAACTCGTGAAAAACTGTTTAGAAGTTGCTCAGAATATGATCATTGGTGATGAGCATAAATCCACTACGTTTTCGGATAGAGTAAACAGAAGTTATGCTTCCGCGCTCCAGACCACCGACCGGACGCCGGACGCTATGAAAACACGTTGGGGGCATATTCAACGCAAGGTGAATAAATTTTGCGGCTGCTGCGTCGCTATCGAATCATAAAACGAAAGCGGTAAAACTTTTGAGGACAAGGTTCAGGGCGCTATCAAGCTGTTTGAGGAGCAGCAAAAGGCTGCATTCACGTTTCATCCTCCGGAATGCCCAAAATAGAAGGACTTGACCACACAAAAGGCCAAGCCAAAAAAGAGGACGATCGCCGAAGAGGAGGAGGAGGAGGCTGCGGGGTAGAAAGTGCGCCCAGAGGGTAGGAAGGTGGCAAAAAAAAACAGATCTGATTCAGGAGATTTCCAGCGAAAACTGCTGGAGAATCATCGTGTGCTTGCGGAGAGCTCACGACGACGCAGAATTGCGATTGAGAAGATGGCTGACTCCGAGCACACTGTCATCATGAATACAATCATTCTTCATAACCCCGCACAGATGACAAGATCTCGCCGACGGTACTTCGAGTTACAACAGGAACGAATTTTACGAGAACCGGAAGAGAAAGAGAACTAGATATACGATGGATACCTAGTCTGTAACATAAGGTCGTACAACTCATTCTATTTTACAATTATCCCTATTCTTCATTGCCTGCCTATCCCTGAGGTGCTCTATAAGTTCATTTCGCAATTCATAGTGTCGTGCTTCGGATCAAATGGCGCGGTTGTGGTGAAGTGCAGATGAAAATTTATGACTAGCTTGTACCAGTGTACCAGTGATCAAGTTGGAGCGAGCGAGTTGGCTGGAAAAGGGGAGTATTTTGGGCCAATCGTGTCTCTGGAGTGTTTAGTACGCAGATTTAAGGTGAAGCACACGGTTTTGCATGTAGTTTACATATTGGATTTTAATTGTATATTAAATATAGTGTTAGTTTTTCTTTGGTTCGCATAAGTCGCCGCTCCTACCGCAGGGGTTATTGGGAGCAGAGGGTTAACACGGTCCCCTCTAGCTCATTTTTACCGGCCAGGACACGTTAGGTCCACCGAAAGTCCCACGACGGGAAGTGCTCCACTTCGTTCACTCACCCCTCAAGCCTCACCCGTTTGGAACGTGTTATCGATATTTGTATTGGCTGGGTCCCCACATCGCGTCTAGCGATCTTCCCCAGATTATTGGTTGGGTTTACGCACCGTTCCGGTCTGCCCCAGATTTCTATTGGTTGGGTCTCCACACCGCTGCGCGGTCTACCCCAAGTTTCCTTGCATTTGGAGTGACGATTTCCGCTCCATTTGCCAATAGGTTCATTTGGGTTATCTTTCGTTGGTTTTTGGTACAAGTTACCCTAGAAGTGGTACCATCCATATCGGTACCTATCAAGACCCATACTGCGCAACGGTCCGCCGAGTGTGTTACCACCCATACCAATGGGTACACAAGGTGATATTATTGCGGCTAAATCGGAATCTGCGTCCTGCAGTGCTGATCGGTCACCCGATCGGCATACAGGCGAAGGTGCGCGGGGTACCCCTCCCCGTAAGTTGGTCGGCTGGGCACGATGGTGGCCGAGTTCCGGACACTTTGGTGTTCGATGTTGAACTTGACTCCACCACACGGTAACGGCGAACAATTCTTCGAAGGCACGGGCAGCATTGGCGGTGGCGGTGGTAGTGGAGGTCGAAGAGGTAAAGGGCAACGGAGGCTCCGTCGCAGTCTACTTCACCGAAGTTAAGGTCGCGTTCGTCTTCAATTATCATATTGTAAAAAATTACGCATGCGAACATGATATTTTGAAAATCCCGTGAGATCCAAAACTGTGCAGGCCACCAGCGAAGCGTGCTTGCAGAACGGCAAATGCGCGTTCAATATACATCCTGGTAGCTTCTTGCATTTCCGCGAGCAGTTTGCATTTCTGTCCCGGCGGTTCTGCAATAGTTTGGACGAGAGTCGCCCAAGCGGGATATATACCTATCGGGACGCGTTGGAACGTATTAAACACCGCGTGAGGCTCGACGAACAGCGAGCCATTTTCGATATCTGACCAAAGCTGGGGCACCTACCATCAGCAAGATAGTATCCCATATGATAATGATGTCCATTGATGACGTATTCAGCAAGAGGAGCGCGGCCATTCTGGATGTCTGCGAACAGATATGACCGGTCCAAAACCTTGATGTCATTGTGTGACCCTGGCATGCAAAGAAAGGCATGCCATATCCACAGATCATACGAGGCCACCGCTTCGAGCCCAATTGTTGGCTCTGCCTCCTTTCCAGTGTACTGCCCGGACCAAGCTATAGGGAAGTTTTTCCATGCCCAATGCAAACAATATAAGCTTCCCAGCGTTCCCGGGAAGCCGCGATTATCGTTCTCCCCGAGGAGACGGCGTACATGCTCAGAAGTTGGACTTCGGAGATATTCCTCCCAACAAAAACACGAATCACTGCTCGGTAAAAGTGCTGTAGCGCCTCGATTGCAGTGGACTCTCCAATACGGAAGTATTCATCCACAGCATCCGCGGGCATTCCATACGCTAATTGGCGGAGGGCAGCCTTCTATTTTTGGAGCGTAGAGAGGCCAAGTTTGCCAGTCGCGTCTGGTTGTTGCTGAAAATATTTATCGTGATGTTCAATAGAATCTAAGAGGTGTAAGAACAAGGTTCGACTCATACGGAAGCGGAGCTGGAATAAAAGCTCGCCGAAAACAGGACTAGGTGCAAAGTAATCCTTCACGAGCCGATCGTATCCTTGTAGCCTATCCCGGTCAATGTTGGTGGCTTTTCCCGTACAAGAACCACCGTGAACGTGAGTCTCCTGCTGCATCTCTAGTAGCAAGGTAATTTCATTTATATTCATAACTTCTTCTTCCTAGTCCTCAAGCAGCTGAACAAGAAAATTATCGTCGAGTTTTCCGTATTTGTCCATTTGGTCACTCGTGGTTTCAATAATTGTGGCGTTCAATAGCAATAACATGGGCGTTTGATAAGAATTTGATATGATATAAGATGGACACCGTACTCCGAATTTATTAATTAAATTGAGGTTGTAATACCATGGAGCTACAATTTGATATAAGATAAATTTTATAGAATAGGAAACGTTTTGGCAGTATTTCACAGAATAGGACTCTTTTTTTAATCTTACAGAATAGGACACTTTTTCACGTAGACTGTCCACCTCCGTGGAAAATTTGTAAAAGAGAAAGTAATCATAAACTTGGGAATTGGTGAAACCACGTACATTTTTGGTAAATCCACGTACTGAAACATTCCAATATTTAATTAGGTAATAAAATGGCTTTATAAATTGGGTCCACTAAACTGTACCGTGTCCAATAGGCTTATTAGAACTCGATTTTACTCGATTTTGATTGGCTGTTTTCAGCCTGCATTTTTTGGGGTCCCGCTCATTTTTGGCGCCTCTACGCTGTCTCACATATACCACCCCATCCCATCAAGCAAACAAGCAAGCAAGCAACCAACCAACCAATTGACCACGGAAACTTACCAAACAAACAAACAACCCTAAACCTTAAACCCTAAACCCTGCAGGCTGAAAACAGCCAATCCAAATCGAGTAAAATCGAGTTCTAAATAAGCCTATTTGGACACGGTACTGTTTAGTTTTTCCATTATATATTTGGAAAAACTTATTTTCCCGGCACTCTTGTCCTACCCCTACTCCTACCCATTCAGCAATACCAATATGTCGTTCTACTTTATTGTGATATTTAACCTTGAATGTAAATATATAAAGGCTTTTGCTTAGATGAAAAAAGTCTATTACCTGCATACATTGTGAGACGCTTAATATACGGCTTGCTTATAGGGTATGACCATACAGCGTCAGAAGTGAAATTTATATGATAAACTAATTAAGCGTACAAACACTAACACAATATTGTTTACTAGATAAGTCACTGTCAGCGTTGTCTTGGTGCTGTATGCCTATATAGCTCGAAACGAGTAATACCCTCGCACAATGTCTGGAAGACACAAGATTGAACATAATTACCATCTTTTCGAAATTGCGACAGCTGGAAAAATAAACTTGCGAACGTCTCTACATTGCAATACATGTTTGCTTGTCAATAATCTCATATGTACGTGGACGTTCATGAACATTGCGTTACACTATAGTAGCGTTGAAGACGATATATTCACTGTATCATTGCGGCCGCATTTCATACTGAAAGCGACGCGACCATCGTGCAAGAACATAGCAAGCGACTACACGACACTGAATCCAGCACTTAAACTTTTAACTTGTAGAAGAAAAATATTCTGTCCACCAAAGCTCATTCGAAAATAATGATAATTGTGCTACTTCAACTACATAGATAGCCGCAATGATCGCTTAGAGTTCTCTACGCAGCAACACAGAATATGCTTACGTACCGAGGTTGCACTTTTGAACAAAGTTAAATCCATCTTTCCGATTGTGCATTCGCAATATGGACGCAATATGGAATTAAGTTTGCTCAAAAGTGTTTCTTATCGTTTTGACAGAATCCCAGTCGAAGCTTGGCGTTTCTAGGCGCGCTCCGTAGTATATTAATCGTAGTATCGCACATCCCCTTAGACATACAGCACTAAGACAACGCTAACAGTGACTTAGCTAGTAAACAGTATTGTGTTAGAGTTAGTACGCTTAATTAGTTTTTCATCTAAGTGAAAGCTTTTATATATTCACATTCAAGGTTAAATATCACAATAAAGTAAAACGACATATTGGTATTGCTGAATGGGTAGGAGTAGGGGTAGGGCAAGAGTGCCGGGCAATAAGCAAATCAGGCGGGCAAATAAGTTTTTCCATAAATTTATGCAAATTAATAAAAAGGACTTATCCTAAATTAAAATTATGCGCATCTAATATACTACTGCGATTAACTCGTCCGTGTGCAAGCCGCCGCTCCTCGCGCCACGACACGAGCAAATCTTCTTCTAAAACACACAACAACAGGGGTTCGCTCTCCTCCGTCTTCCTAACTACTCCTCGTTGCCACACGTCGTAACTTAAAGATTTTGGCACATGCCCTGTCAAACGCTATTGTTAAATGAGTGCTTCTCTTGCTATTCAAGCAACGTCTTGGCTACACTGTAGTTTATGATCGGGTAGAGATTCACAAGGATACACATTGGACACCGCCATGTCAATTTTTTATGTATCCTTGTCAAACTCTAATCTGTTTATTTGCCCAATCTATCCTTGAAAAATTCAACAGCAACTTTTCACATGTGGCAATCAATACAACCAGAGGGTCTTACACGTAGAGAGAACAAGTACCTTTTATTTCTCTTAATAATTTTTGGGAAAATTACACGCATGCCCTCGTTTTTTGCGGAAATAACATGCACGCCCTAATTTTATGAAAATTACATCCATGCCCCTGCCACAGGTTAATGCTGCCAACCCAAAGAGAAAAAAACGTGCGGCTCCAGTGGAGTCTGTGGAGGTTGCAAAGAAGGCCAATACTGCTAAACGTGTACACAAGGGCGTCACCATCGAGAATATGTGAGTACTTACTAGTCTGATGTAACGAAAGTTCATGTTTTGATATATTATGTATTATGTACTATCGCAGTGCTGTTGGCAAAGGTCGTCCTGTGCAGCGTGGTCACAAAGTAGAGATTCTGTACCGCGGTCGTCTCATGAATGGAAAGCAGTTCGACGCAAACCGAAACCGCAAGAAACCTTTCACCTTCCGCCATGGTATAGGTGATGTAATCAAGGGCATGGATATAGGAATTGAGGGTATGCATGTTGGTAGTAAGCGAACAATTACTATCCCGTTGCGTCTGGGTTACGGACGCGAAGGTTCACCACCTGCCATTCCGGGCAACTCGGACCTTATATCTATGGGTTGGCAGCATTAATCTGTGGCAGGGGCATGGATGTAATTTTCATAAAATCAGGGGCATGCATGTTATTTCCGCAAAAAGCGAGGGCATGCATGTAATTTTCCATAAATTTTTCAGGGAGGTGGACAGTCTTTGTGAAAAAGGGTTCTATTCTGTGGAATTAAAAAAAGCGTCCTATTCTGTGAAATACTGCCAAAAAGTGTCCTATTCTTTAAAAATCACTCTGGATATAAATATTGCACAACCGGTGGAGATGCTCTTAGCTTTTTTTTGAAAGAACAACGACAAATTTAACAACGAAACTCATGTATATATACAATTATCAACAAATTGCGGGACCAAATTGTAGCACGAAACGATGACAGTGGAGCAAACGATCGCCTAGCGAGACAGCAGGTCGACGTAAGAGAAACATCTCTAAGATCAACGATTTTCCTGATAAGGAGAGAAACCAATTAACCCCCTCAATGGTTTTAGCATTGATTTAACGAAAGTCATAGCTGACTCGGCGTCCTGTCCGCAAAATCGGACAATCACGGCACCTGATCCTAATGGGCTTGCTGATGAAATTACTCCCGGAAAAGTGCAGGCAGTCTCGAGACGGCCTTGAGGCGTGAGATCCCGTGGATTGCAAAGCTTCTTGCGGGTACTCAGCTCTAGCAGATCGTCTATGATGCTCTTAACCTTATCGCCAATGACCACCATTATACCCAGCACGTGCATGCCATACATACGCTCACGAAGGCTAACATCTTCGTCGTCTGTCATGCAGCATCCAGTGAACACTCACAAGGGTTAATTGGCGACATGTACATACCTGCGAGACGAACGCGATCCGTTAGGAGTCGCTCTTCACCGAGAAAAATCTCCAACAACGTATCGTATTCGGTAAAGTCCCAATGCTCAAGTGTCTCGGTGCGATTGTGACGGATGGAACCCGTGGCTAAATAGTTTCGTTTCCGACCACTTGTTAACCAGTCGATGAACACGAGGTTGGCGTCTTTCTCGAGGTGGAACACTTGTCTTTGTCGATATTGAGCATTCTCAAAGCAGGTCACCGGATCAGGTAGAAATGCTAACGTGGCATTGCTTGCCACCTTAAATGAAAACGTCTGAGAAACAAAGTGACCGTTGTCCTTCAACTTGAAGACTTTCGTGGTCGCCTGCGTACCCAGTACAACTTGTAGCAATCATATCGATTTCATTAGTGCGCTTCGTAACGTTATTTGCGATGTAAATATGAACCACATTGCCTCACCTGTTGCGTCCGGGCATAGTTCACACTCTAAAACAACGGCATCGCCACCAACGAGGCCGCCACCGTATCCTAAAATATACTGATCGAACCCTTAGTCAAATAGAATAATCATGTGACAAACGGATTCACGCACGGTAACATAAGTGTCGATGCTCGGATGAATCGTACGAAGCGGATGCAAAAATTTGAGCGGATACGTTGCGTACACTAGCGTGGCAGACGTGCGGCCCTGCACAACCTCGTACTTAAGCGTGCCGGTCGCCTTTTCCTTGTTCGTCGCCCTAATATCAGGAGCCATGACGAAACGGTAGTAGTACTCGGTGGCTTTCTTGCCAATAACTTGTCGGGTGAAGTGTGAGAAAATGTGACAGGTATCAAAACCAGTATGATATTGCCAAATTATGCCGCGGTGTAGTAAACTTGAGCTACGGCGTCGCAAAACTGTTCAGTTTAAGTAAACTTGAACCACGGCGTAACAACAACCTAGTTCAATTTGAGTAAACTTGAACTACGCGCGTAACAAGTATCTACTTCAATATCTACTTCAATATAAGTATACTTGAAGTACGGCGTGACAAGCACCCAGTTCAATATTAGTATACTTGAAGTACGGCGACAAGTCCTTTCAACCAATAGGGTGGGCAGAATATACAAGATGGTAGAATATGATCATAGTACAAGCGTAGGTATCCGTTGTACACGACGAGCACTTTTACTGCACGTGGTCTGTGACAGGTCACGCTACTGCGCGTTGCGGGAAGAGGGTGGTGTGTGAGGTCACGTGACCGGATATCACCATATATTTAAAAAAAACTATCACAATAGCCAAAAACATTGCAGATTCTGCCGCTGCTACTGTTAGAATTAGTAATGAAACAACTTGTCTTATTGTGGGCGAGGCTATACGCACAAAACTTTTTGGTAATACCCACAATTTTGTATATATATCTTTATAGAAACAAATTTATATTTGCTCTTACTATTGCGCAACAACGTCGAAGGCGCGTATCCCTAACTCTCACTTTGATTGGCTAAAATGCCGTTGAAGTCAGGGATGGCAAAACACAATTTTTTCGGAGCCCTTGGGTTGGGTTATGGGTTTTAAGGCAATAAAACCAAAAAAAAACAAAAAATTAAGGGTTTCTTAAATTTAGTACAAAATAAGAACATTAATCATTTATTCAATCATCTGAAGTTATGCCTTCTGCTTCGACCTCATCCTCCTCACCATCAGATGCGCCCCAGTCTACTCCAGCTTGACCAGAAATGAGTTGAGGTGCGTTGTTTTTAATAAAGATCAACTTCTTGACCTTTTCTCCGGATAGTCGATTTCTCACCTTTGAGTGGACAAACGCGGAGAATCCCCGTTCTGATGCTGCACTTGATGCTACCATGCTGAAAACTTTGACAGCAACACCCCTAAGACTTGGATACGTAGCACCATCAACGAGCCAGTATTGCATTGTGGTCTTCCTTCCTTTCGACAGCATCTTGAAGCGAAAATCATTTTTTGTCCTATCCTGGTGAGCCTTGATGATCCAGCTCGTGTATTCAGCGAACAACTGTTCTTTCTTCTGTTCGATATCATTTCTGTTGATATTAGTGATGCTGATGCCTCGACTGATGGAATCTAGTAGTGCATATTCCGCCTGAACCTTATGTTCATCCAGCATACCATCGCCAATCATCACAGGGTCCAGGAGGTATGCGATCCCGATTGCATCACCATACACGAAACAAAGCCGCTCTTTGACTATATTGAATATGTACGACCGTTCCGCGTTTGATAAACAGATCATGTTCTCGTATGATTCTGGCATTGACAATGCAAAGTGCTTGTACACCATTGACAATGAGATTTGATCATTCTGGAAAGCGTTGACCCCAACCTCGATTGGTTCAAGAATAACAATGCTCTTGTCCATATTGGTGACAAAGTTCTCATCACAAATGGTGTCCATGACCTTTCGACGACTTTCCTTCTGTTTTTCTGTTCCTCTGACGAAATCTCTAGCAGAAACAAGCTGGTGGAGGATCGATTCACTCTCCTTGAGACGCATCATACAATTGATCAAGGATCCCCAACGTGTAGCGGCAGGTTGTACCAATTGACGTTTGTTCTCTTCATTTTGGCGTTTGACCAACCTGGCTTTATCCTGTTGATTATACGAAAAGAACGAAACGACATCCTTGCATTCTTGCGCGAAGTTCAACAAATACTCAAATGGATAGTCTTCAGGATAATCTGCAACAGATCGGCCACTTTTTGCTTTCGTTGCAGCGAAAATATCCTTGACAATCAAATGCAACCCATGATGTGTACAGCCATGAAAGTACATCGCTGGGTGTTTCTTGTGGAGTTCTTTCCAAGCTTTCTTATTCGCTGCAGTATTGTCGGTCACTGCTCCTGCGATTTTCACGCCATTTGTAGTCTGTGGTGAAGTAGAGTGTTCATTTACGTGTGTGAAGTGGAATCTTTATTTACAACATATAGAAGATGATCTGTGGTAGTTATCAATTCACGGTATAATTTTTACTATGCCAAAACTCTACATGCTAGCACAATGTTGCCTTGACTTGATGTGGTGTCTGCAAACATTGAACATCAACAACAAAGATTGTGTTGTACTTTCATCTTATGAACAATGCGAACGATGCGTCCGTCTCTAAGTAGTGTGTCTTGCATCCATACGGTGTCTCATTACAGTCGTGTTGGTTTTAGCATCACGGCAGTGAAGGCTAGGGCGCTAGGGAGCATGAAGTAATAAGCTCACCAGACTATGCAAACAAACCATTAGCATCATCAAAGAAGGTCAATACATTGGCGCAGCTTATAATCATAACAACGTGTTCATTTATGGTGGCAAAGCCAACGACAAGTCATGCGTCCTCAGCTGTATTTAATACTCTGTGGCTAGGGACGCTAGGGCACATGGGATAACAGGTGAACCAGATCACGAAAACAAACTGTCAGCACCAGTACAGAAGGCCATGACACAGACGCATCTTACATGCCCGACGGCAGGTTCGATCCTAGCAGTAAATCCAACAAGAAGCCACGTGCCCTCAGCTTCGCAGACTGTCCTGCATCTATGGGCGCTAGGGCGCGGGCTGCAGCAGACAAACCAGATCACGAAAACAAACTGTCAGCACCACTACAGAAAGCCAAGACACAGGCGCACCTTATAAGCATAGCGGCAGGTCTGGTTGTAGTGGGAAGCTCCCGGAAAGTCATGCGCCCTCGTCCGCCTAAGTTGGTTAATTGGGCATTCTCGATTGTTATCAAGTGGTTTTATTCCATTTTGGAAAAAAAATATTTCAGCCAATCAGAGTCGACCCGCGACGGCCACCTCGAGACGGCCACCTCGCGGCTAATTGATTTATGATTGCTATGAATGTGGAGATATAAATGGAACTTTTAACCAATCAGGAGCGACATGCGACGGCCACCTCGCGACGGCCACCTTGCGGCTAACTGATTTATGATTGGTATGAATGTGGAGATATAAGTGGAATTTTTGACCAATCAGGAGCGACATGCGACGGCCACCTCGCGGCTAATTGATTT
>CM047584.1:10080276-10170372 GCA_026184515.1 Peronosclerospora sorghi
ACCAATCAGGAGCGACATGCGACGGCCACCTCGCGGCTAATTGATTTATGATTGGTATGAATGTGGAGATATAAGTGGAATTTTTTACCAATCAGGAGCGACATGCGACGGCCACCTCCCTCAATCAGATTACAGAGGGTTTCTGAAGTAACTGTCAAGGATGATCAATCAGATTACAGAGGGAATCACTGGTAGCTCTCAAGGATGATCAATCAGGTTACAGAGGGACTAAGTGGTAACTGCCACGTATTGGAGTCAGCGCTGAAGTAACCAAAAAGTAGTGGGTGAAAAACGTGATTGATTTTGATGTAGGAGTTAGTAACACTTAATAGAACGAAATTTCCTTTGAATGTGCAGATCTCTGGCGGCCGTGAAAACATTCTTTTTTGATCCGATACAAAAACCAAGTGTAATACAAGGAAGTCGTTGAGCGAACGCCCTATCAAGTGGAGCAGCAGCCGTTTGAAGTGCTCTAGTGTTGGGGGCAGCCCGGAACCGCCTTTGGAAGTGTACCCCTAGTGTGTTTGACTGATTTGTTGGTTCGGACGGAAGTATTAAGTACCCGGGAAGTAAAGCAAGGAGGACTAGCTTATTACCTCTTTGTGTTGTTGATTAAGTGGATTTATAATAATTTTCAACTCCTTCACGACAAGTCAATGTATTGATCATTTGGCCCAAATCACCAGCAATAAAGTCAGATGTATGCGTTTGCTCTTCTGTAGCGATAGATTCGAGGAATGACGACAACCTATCCACAATTATCATATAGTTCACAATATATTCGTTCTTAACATTGCTGCTCGCATCCGATGTCATACATCCAATAGCATCAGATGCTATCGTGGATGTGGTGTTGCCGACGGCTGTAGTAGCCAAAACAACGAAGCCGCAGTAGTGTCAGAAGTTCACATTTGGCATCAAGAAACCAACGTAGGTGCTGAAAAGGACTGTGCAGCATCCTTGGTCAAGTCATTTCTACATCTATTTGGGATGGGGGACGACCCAGACGTTGCCACGTGGCTCAAATTATCCATGCGTGACTCCCGGACAGGAGATCGTGTGCATGCTGGTAAATTTACCGTGTCAGTGGAGATTCTACCGAGACCTCTTACAGACATACGAGCGGCTGGAGTGGTAGAAGCGTCTCCATCATACTGCGTTGTGGAATCCGTGCTGTGTATTGGAACCTGTGATGAACCCACGTATTACTGCACCTTGGCGTCCTTATTCCTTGCCACTATCTTGTCGATGCTGCTCTTGTTTGCGGGACCGCAATAATTTCAGACCGAGCCTTCGGGACGTTAGATGCCTTGCATGTCTGGAGATCACCACCGGTCAGCATAGCAGCTGTGACAGCAACGAGAACGGAAGTTAGATGCAACCCAGGAACTTTAGATGTAGTGACTGAAGCGAAAGAATGAAAATGAACCTGTTTTCGGTTAACGCACGATGCATGTAGTATGCACAGTTTTTTAAACAGGAGTCCAATTGTTTAGTCTATTTTAGAATTTGATTAAGAGATATTTGAGAACACCATTTAATTGGGACAGGTGTAAGCCATGTAAAGCGCGCGCTGTAAGCGTCTCTCCATTACAATTGGAACCCAAATCTACCCGACCTTGGAGTATTGTCCACTGCGAGACTCGAACCCGCGAACTCCCGGTCCCGTGGTGGGGCCTTAACCACTGCACTACAATGTAGCAGGTGCGTATACGCACGGTGCGGCTAGCGAACAGAGGAAGACTTTCCTAAAGCGGCGATGTGCCGCTACTTAGCCGATACGCCCTTATAAAAGGTCTTAGTAAGAGATTTTTCTCTTACTCGGGGCCAAGATTTCCCTTGGTTTACCAGTTAGAGTTAACTAACGCCTTGAAACAAGGCTTACCTTAGAAAGGAGTGGCTGAGGGAGGTATTACCTTTGGCTACAAACACTCAGAGCACGCGCGACCGGTCGAGGTCGTGCGTCTAGTTGGATTAATGTGTTTTGTAAACTGAATGTATATTTAATATATAATTAGCCTAAATTAATTAAACTAATGTAAACTATATGTAATACTAAGTAGAACTTACTCCATTCGTACCTAGCCGAAATGTAATGTACACACCTGTGTACCAACACGTGGCAGGCTACCACGCTTCCACCAAGGGCTCCTGCTCTGATTGGTTAAAATAACCAATAGGTCCAAACCTTTTGGACCGGTCAATACTGACCCCAAGCGTAGTGTACTCACGTACACAACATAACTAAATGTAACCAAAATGTAACCATGTTACATCCTCCCCCATCAAGACTATTGCTTACGCAATAAATCAATTCTAGTTGGAGAACTCCAACTGCCAGAACTTCTGGCTAGCTATGAGCACCTTTAGTGGTGCTGAGGATTCACCTCGGTAAGAGGGTGGAAACTATTCCGATAACTCGGAATCGGATGCCCTTGGGGATATCTCCCCAAAGGCTGACCGCTCCGACAACGCCGAACGGCGATGTCGGCAATCCAATCCGTTCCCCACACGTGGGGAAAATGCACTAACGCGTTCGCCACCTCTACCAACTGCGGATGATGCATCCGGGTCGCCTAAGGCGACCATCACCAATGATACAGACGCGGCTCAGGAGGCCCGACATGCCGTACAGGCACGGAAGGATCCTCGTGACCCTCAAAAGAAAGACAAAAACGAGGTAAAGAGGGGTTTAGCCTCCCATATCACCGGCCCTGCGGCTGTACTGCCACGTGAAATCGCGCACCGGAAACAACTCCGGGCAAGACTGCTAACACCGAAGCAGTTCACTGTCCAATAGTACCGAGCACGCCTCGGGAAACAGGTACGGGGTGCCGTCGTTGAGCCCCTCCACGAGGTTCCCTAAGTCCTCCTGCAAGACGAGGATGTCGAGGAGGCAGAGCGGGCATTCCGCGCTTGGGCGGAAGGGGAGAAGCGTCTCCTTAGCTTTTACGAGCTGTACAACAGCTACTCCGAACGCGACGTTCGGATAGAGAGCGCGTTGCGCTTGACGTATGCTCAGGCCAAAGCGCTGGGGCAATTACCTGCCCCCGGTGTGGTGCCGGAGATCAATGCAAAATCTGCATCTGCCTCCGGCAAACTCCCAGCTACTGGGAGTGAAGGGGCTTCTTCCTCCCCTTTGGTCGTCGACTCTCATCGGTGTTCTCCCGCTCGAAAACGTCAACGACGTCAGGGCAATCTTGCCGCAGGGGAGTCTCGGACTCCCACGAAATCTGTGAATGTGGATAACCTTTCCACTTCACCAGGTATTGGGTCTCACCCCGATTATGGCGTCGCGCCATCAGACGCTCCACATGGTAATGTGGAATACCCTCCGTATCGAGAACTGGAGGAGGAGGTCGCGCAATTGCGACGTGAGTTTTCGAGCGCTGTGATCGACACAGCCGTCGCATCCATGACGCCCAGGAGGGACTCCGCGACGAGGGGAGTGCGAATGAACGCCCCTAGAGGCGGCTTGCTTCCCTCGAGTCTTCCGTTGCGGAGCTTCATGGTCGTATTTCGACCCTGTCGGCGATGTTCCGACCTGTCCTGCCTTTCGGCTATCCGACTTCCCAACCTCCTCCAAGAGGGTACCCGCCTCCGGGTTCTGGTATGGCTTAAGCATACCCACATAAAAGTTTGGATGCGTACGCATCGCCTTTGGGATATCCAAGGTATATGCCAAGCCCTTTCGGGCTAGCACCTTGAAAGGCCCCACAAAACTGGGGCGCAGTTTGTTCCGTAACACGTTGGAAACTGCATGTGTAGGAAGGTTTCTAGCGTTTAATAAAACACTTTCTCCTATATTTGTACTCCCTTTTGTTACTCCGACCCTTGCGGTCGGCCTGTTCCTTCTGCTTGTCTTGGCTTTCCGCCATGGCATCGCAAACGTGTCGTAAGACACTAAGGCGCGTCGATAAAAACTTATCGATGTGCTTTTGCACAGACACAGGTCTGACATCAGGATATCCTCCCACTCAAGCCTTGGTCCACACACACGTGGCGTCAACGGAACCCTCGGATTCACTAATCCGTTCACGTAAAACGGGGTAAACCCGTCGATGCATGGACCGAATTGTCAAAAGCAAACTCGGCCATAGGAAGCATCTAACTCCAACTCTTTGGAGAATTCGGACATAAATCGGAGAATATCCTCTACAACGCGGTTAACGCATTCCGTTTGCCCGTCCGTCTGCGGATGATCCGCAGTGGACATAAGGAGCTTGGTGCCTAGCACCTTAAACAGCGCGCCCCAAAACTGTCCCGTAAAACGGGGATCCCGATCCGATACAACGGAATCGGGTAGACTATGCTGTCGAAAGACACGGTCTAGTAGCAATTTCGATATTCCTTGTCCATCTATGGACTCTGGCACCGCCGCCAGGTGAGCCATCTTGCTCAATCGGTTTACAAAGACCAATATGCCGGTGTTCCCGGCCCTATCCTTCGGAAAACCGAAGATAAAATCCATGCTAAGGGATTTCCAACACTCCGTTGGAACCGATAAGCTCGCCAAAGGCGCAGCTGACTCTGCGGAGGGTTTGACCCTCTGACACGTTTCACAGGTGCGAATATACGCACCGACCCACTTATACATCTTGGGCCACCAATACAAAGCGCTTAAAGCGCTGTAGGTCTTATTCCGACCTAAATGACCCCCAGTAGGGGCGTCATGTGCCTCAAAGAGGACTCTATGCTTCAGTTCCTCATCATGAGGAACAACCACCCGCGGAGTGTCCTCTGCGCTCGTGCTATAATATAGCAAACCGTCACAGTACCTGTAACGGTTTAACCGAGCTCTAGCTCGACTTGACAAGGTAGGATCAGACGATTCAAGTCTCTTTCCACCCAACGCGTGATATGCGCCGTATATTGTGGGCTTTCTCATACGCCTGGTGTATGATATCCACCACAGACGAGGTGATGAATGTCGCGTGAGCGAGATCGTAATCTGGACGACGCTACAACGCGTCTGCAAGCACTTCTTCTTGCCAGGTTTATACTCAACATCAAAGTTATACTCCGCGAAGAAGAAGATCCAACGGGCCATTCGTTGGGAGAGATGAGGCGACTTTGTCGCTGTCCGTAAGGACGCGTGGTCAGTATAAACCACGAACGACTTTGAGCCGAGTAGGTGAATCCTAAATTTGACAAGGGAATACTTCATAGTAAGTAGCTCCTTATCATGAACAGGATAATTCCGTTCTGCAGATTTAAGCTGCCTCGACTCAAACGCAATCACGCGTTCCCTTCCTGCATCGTCTACTTGTAGCAAAGAACATCCGATTTCGAAATCGGAGGAATCGCAGACGACGCTAAATTGTTTCCCAGAATATGGGAGAGAAAGAACGCGAGCTTTTAACAAGCTTCCCTTAACCGCTTCGAAGTCGGTTTGGTGTTTGGTTTCCCAACACCAATCCACGTCCTTCTTAAGAAGGTCGGTTAATGGCTTCGCCATCTCAGCGTAGTACTTGCTGTACTTGTGGAGATAATTGGCTAATCCAAGTCACTTCCGTAAATCTCTAAGATTTACAGGCAAAGACCACTCCACGATGGCTTTCGCCTTCGCGGGATCCGCCCGCACTCCATCCTTACCGATGAAGCATCCGAGGAAAGGAATTTCCTCAGCACCAAAGATACATTTGGATGCGTTTGAATATAACTTATGCTCTCGCATACATTCGAGCACCGCTCGAAGGTGTATCAGGTGCGTATGAACATCAGACGAGTTACCTTCCGCGCGACTATGAACGAATATATCGTCGAAGTACGTCTGAGCGTAATTTCTATGAGGGCGGAAGAGTTGAGTCACCAAGCGATTAAAAGTCGCTGGTGCATTCGAAAGCCCCTGTGGCATAACTAGCCACTCCCACAGCATGCCGCTAGGCGTGCTGACCGCTGTAAGCGGAATATAGGACGCTCGAATGAGCACCTGATAATACCCATCCACCAAATCTAAGGCACTGTACACAGTACAGCCCGCCATATTGTTCTGGAGGACATCCTTCCGAGAAATAGGAGTCTGCATGGGTACAGTAGCTGCGTTCAGCTTTTTCTACGCATGCACAATGCGCCACTTTCCGTTCGGTTTACGAACACAAAAAGTGGGAGAAGAATGGGGAGACTTGCTCTCCCGTACCATCCCTTCCTCTTCTTTCCCCTTGAAGAATGCGTCGATAACGTCTCATTGCTCCTTGGGAGAGGCCAATGCCTAGTGACGCAGTATTTGGTTCCAGGAACCAAATCAAATTCATGTCGACTCCCCGATCCGGTGGTAACCCCATCGGCGGGTTGTCACTAATGACATCTCCAAATTCCTTTAATAAGGAATGGTAAGGGTCCTCAGGATCCGCGAGAATCTTGAGGCCGCTTCGGGCATTTAATGCCTGTTTGGTTTCACCAAAACGGACTCGTCCATCGTGGATGAGGAGTTCAACTCCTCTTCCGGACGTAATACGACAACCTCGTCGATTTCATATGCTTTCAAAGCAGCTTCAAATTCATTGAAGGACATCTCCTCCAACGACAACAGTTCGCCTACCCCAGGCAACCGTTCCAGGCTTACGCCTTCTGTGACAACACCTTTCACACTATTCAGCATCCTGTAGGACTGCTGACTACTGGCCTCGGGACTCATCCCGAGACCCAGATGGGGGGAGTCAATTGCCCCATCTATTGGAAGCGCCACGCGCCTATCCACAGAGTTCTCTACCTCTACCACCGGTGACGCGCCGGTCTCGCCTATTACGGCGTGGTCGGAATCAATTCCGACGTGCGAAAGAGACGAACTTCGGGTCTATTCGCTTGGAAGCGCCTCGCGCTTAGCCACAGGGGGCTCTACCCCTACCACTGGAGTCGCAACTTGTTCGCCAAACACGGCGTGGTCGGGAACCCCGACCTGCAGAAGAGACAAACTTCGGGTCTATTCTCTAGGAAGCGCCTCGCGTTTAACCTCAGAGGAATCCACCTCTATCACTGGCGACTCACCATTATCGCCTATATCGGCGTGGGGATTAACCGCCGAATCCCCCTCGTTAAGGAACTCTTCCTTAACGCCATCGGGAATGATTACTTCAGACATCCCAATCTCTGGCGTCTCACTCCAGAATCGCTTTTGCTATCGAGCAAAGGTGGGTTCATGACTCGCCAATGCTTCACCCAACCGCGGGTGCGTTGATCCAATGGACTTATACTTCCATTCTATCCATGGCTCGTGGCGTTCCAGCCACTTCATGCCCAGAATGAGGTCATACCTCGAGTCCAAATCCAGGACTAGGCAACGTTCTAAGCTGTAGAATTCTGCAAACTTCAGCTTAAGGTTAATAGAGACCTTGGGTACAGAAACCTGTACGCCCGTCGCAAGACGGACCGTGACAACGTCACGAGAACGTGCCTTTAGGGCCTCGGCATACAGCCGACTCTTCTCCACAGAATCTCTTCTGACATAATTGTCAGACGCTCCAGAGTCTATCAAGACTCTCCAAGGATTATCAAAGCCTTTCACGTCCGCAAGGACGACCAGCAAACCTGGATGGTACACCAACTCGGTGCTAGAAAGCACCGCTTCCCTCGGGGCTTTGTGCTGTCGTCCCCTACCCTGGGGCTTAACAGCACTGAGGGGTCCCCCAGTAGGGCGCCCCGCATCTACTGGGAGCCGTCGTTTCCCGACCGCTTGTACAAGGGATTTTTCCCCACCCTTGGTCCCTTGTAGCGAGTGTCTCGCTGGGGATTTTTTGGACATCTGTTCCTCAGATGATCCATTCTCCCACACAGGAAGCATCTCAGCGGCCCATGCCGCTGCAACATAGCTAAGAGCTTTGCCTCGAAGCTCTGTGAAAAAGATTCAGAGTGACTCTTAGCGGGAGGTTTCTCCTCCGCTTCGACCTGACTCAGGTCCATGGGTTCAGGATCCACCTTAGAGGAACGGAAGTTCCTCTCGGCGTTGAACGCCATCTTGAACGCCTCCTCCAGGGATTCGGTTCGGCATCGGATCAATTTCGAACGTGCTGGCCCTTCTCTCAGGCCTCCCATGAAGACGGGGATGGACACATCGTCCGAATACGCCTTCGCGTACATCCCTGCCAACAGGGTCTTAAGCTCCTGAATATAAATCTCCAGGTCCTTAGTGCCTTGACGTCACCTCAG
The DNA here is from genome assembly GCA_026184515.1 of Peronosclerospora sorghi. Classification (NCBI taxonomy): domain Eukaryota; phylum Oomycota; class Peronosporomycetes; order Peronosporales; family Peronosporaceae; genus Peronosclerospora; species Peronosclerospora sorghi. Next base: position 10,088,422 of record CM047584.1, read on the forward strand.
GAACGCCAGTGGATTCTGGAAAACCAGATCAGGCGTTGCGTACATGTCCATGAGCTTCTGCTTAAGGATCTTCCATGTTGGAAACACGTCCGTGACTGACTCCGAGCATGTAAACGCCCATGTACGGGCTTTGCCCGTAAGATGGGTCAATGCAAGTCCCACTTGAAAGTGATGAGCGGTCATGTTCGCTGTGGCGAAGGCCGTTTCGACCTCTCGCAACCAAACGTAAAGGTTGTCACCCTTCTCTCCGATGAACTCCTTTATCTTAAACGATAATGGAGGGCGTACCCCCGTGGAATGACCTCCACTGCAACTCGCCTCATTAGCGATGAGGGCATTTACCCTTGCCTTTACGGCCTCAAGGCCCTGCTCCACTAGGAGCTTCATGCCTTCTTCCCCCGTTAAGGGTAACAGCCTTTTATAGGCTTCCTGCTGGACGAGGGTTAAACTATCCCAATCGTCCTGATTCATCCTTTGCAGAGGATGCCTAATCTACCAACACAGGTGTTGAATTGACTACAAGTGCTATCAGATGTAGCCGGTGCGTATACACACGGCGCGGCTAGCGCACAGAGTAAGACTCTTCCTTAAAGCGGTAGCTACCGCTACTTAGCCGATACGCCCTTGTAAAGGGCTTAGTAGGAGAGTTCTCCTACTCGGGGCCAAGATTCCCGGTTACGACTTAGACTTAACGGCTGTATTCCCTTTACGGGATGTAAGTAAAGGGAGGACTCCCTCTTACCTACGACACTCACTGCGCGCGCGACCGGTCGAGGTCGCACGTCCGCAAAATAGAGTGAAATGTAAACTGAATATATTTAATATGTAATTAGCCTAAATTAATTTAAACTAATATAAACTATATGTAATACTAAGTAGAATATTCCTAATTCGTACCTAGATAAAATGTAGTGTACACACCTGTGTACTGACACGTGGATGGCTGACACATCACTACACCAAGGGCCCCTGCCCTGATTGGTTAAAATAACCAAAGGTTCAAAACCTTTCAAACCGGCCAATACTGACCTCAACCGTGGTGTACTCATGTACACCAACACTCAATGTAACCCGAATGTAACCCCGTTACATGCAAACTTCAGCTTAAGGTCAATCGAGACCTTGGGTACAGAAACCTGTACGCCCGTTGTGGTAAAGCGGATGATTAAAGTTTTTGACGCTTGATCAGGCGTTACCACGGCGCCCGAACTGCCGACTAACGAAGGGGGTCCTCCGGTTGTCTCTTGACTGCTTGTGTTCCTGCTCACCTTGTGTACCCGACGGCATGGGCGTGCGTCGCTCTCCAGGTGGCGGGGATGACACGCTGCAATTACTTGTTGCAAGATTGAGTTAACTTGTGATGAAGCGACTGCTGCGATCAGGCTCGATCAGGCGCAATCAAGCCTGAATCAGGTGTGATCAGGTTTGATCAGCAGTGATCAGGCTTGATCAGGCGCTAAAAGTCGTTGATCATCTGTGATCAAACTTGATCAGGCTAGATCAGGCGCTAGAAGTCGTTGATCAGCTGTGATCAGGCTTGATCAGGCTTGATCAGGTGCTAAAAGTCGTGATCAGCTGTGATCAGACTTGATCAAGCTTGATAAGGTGCTAAAAGTCGTTGATCAGCTGTGATCAGACTTGATTAGGCTTGATTAGGTGCTAAAAGTCGCTGATCAGCTAGTAGGCGCGAGTTGCGAGCAGATGAACGCGGATCGCGAGTTGCAGAGTGTCGATCAGGTGTTGATCGGCGAAGGGGGTACTTGATCAGGAAGCGGAAGTCTTCACTGCCTGATCGCGGAGCCTCTGGGGTCTTACACAGCTAAAGAAACACCCAAATATATGTATTCCTATCCTAGACCTACGAGGGGGGTAAATTTCACTAAATCCACATAGAGTTCCCGTGGGGCGCTTACAGCAGCCGAACTCTAGGGGCCAAACGTGAACTAAACGGAGAAGAGGTGAGAGCACTGCTCGATCACGTTCCTGAGACCAAAAACCTTTAAACAGAAGAACCGCTGACACAGCGGGCGGAGTTGCCGAGAGTTCTCACACTCTACGCTTACCGGTGGGCCAAAAACGCACAAAGTGCTCCCGCCCGGGACGTAGAGGTATTTACTAACGAGGGAGGCGCAAGGTGCCGTCCCTCAAACGATCTACTCGATCGTACGCAAAAGGAGAACTTCATTATTACTTATACCCGTAGATCTACCATTTCCCTAATTTCAGCCAATCAGAACCGTCCATTCAAGCGTCCTCCGTCCACCAGTCGACCTGATTTGTCCGTTGTTCGTCGGTGTTCGTCGGTGACCTGTATGTAATCGTCCCATCTTCCCAACCCCGTCTATGTCCTGTCTATGCGCGCACGATTGTACACGTAACTGTGTACACCGTGATACACACAATCGTACACGAAAACGTACCCAATTTGCGTCCGCAGTCAGACCCCTAATTAGGCCCTTAATTAGGCCCAATTTATAGCACGCTTTACCACACCCGTCGCTAGACGGACCGTGACAACGTCACGAGAACTTTCCTCTAGGGCCTCGGCATACAGCCGACTCTTCTCAACAGAAGCTCGTCTGACATTGTCAGACGATCCAGAGTCTATCAAGACGCCAAGGCTTATCAAAGCCTTTCACGTCCGCAAGGACGACCAGCAAACCTGGCTGGTACACCAACTCGGTGCTAGAAAGCACCATTTCCCTCGGGGCTTTGTGCTGTCAGCCCCTATCCTGGGGTTTAACATCACTGAGGGATACCCCAGTAGGGCGCCCCGCACCTACTGGGAGCCGTCGTTTCACGACGGCTTGGGTGAGGGCTTTTTACCCGCCCTCAGCCCCTTATAGCGAGTGTTTCGCTGGGGATTTTTCGGACATCTGTTCCGCAGATAATCCGTGCTTCCACACAGGAAGTATATTAACGGCCTCTGCCTCTGCAGCATTGCAAGGAGCTTCGACTTGAAGCTCTGCGAAGTTGAGTCAGCATGACTCTTAGCGGGAGGTTTCTCCTCCGCTTCGACCTGACTCATGTCCATGGGTTCGGGACCCACCTTAGAGTAACGAAAGTTTCTTTCGGCGTTGACGCCATCTTAAACGCCTCCCCCAGGGATTGGGGTCGGCATCGGAAGAGCTCCGAACGTGCTGGCCCTTATTTCAGGCCTCCCATGAACACGGGAATGGACACATCTTCCGAGTACGCTTTCGCGTACCCTGACAACAGGGTTTTCAGTTCTTGGATGTACGTCTCCAAGTCCCTAGTGCCCTGACGGCACCTCAGAAACGCCAACTCCAGCTAAGTCTGGAAAACCAGATCAGGCGTGACATACATGTCCATAAGATTTGATTAAGGACTTCCCAAGTTGGGAACACGTCCGTAACCGACTACGAACACGTGAACGCCCATGCACGGGCTTTACCCGTAAGATGGGTCAGTGCAAGTCCCACTTGCAAGTGATCCGCGATCACATTCGCAGTGGCGTAGGCCGTTTCGACCTCTTGAAGCCACACATAAAGGTTATCACCCTTTTCACCGGTGAACTCATTTATCTTAAACGATAATGGAGGGCGTACCCCCGTGGAATTACCTCCACTGCAACTCTCCTCATGAGAGATGAGGGCATTGACACTCGCCTTTACGGCCTCAAGGCCCTGCTCCACTAGGGGCTGCATGCCTTCGTCACCCAGTATGGATAACAGCCTGTTAAAGGCTTCCTGCTGGACGAGGGTTAGCCTCTACCAATCGTCCTGATTCATCCTTTGCAGAGGATGTTGTCTAACAACGCAGGTGTTGGTTTGACGACGAGTGCTACCAGATGCAGCAGGTTCGTATACGCACGGTGCGGCTAGCGCACAGAGGAAGACTTTCCTAAAGCGGCGATGTGCCACTACTTAGCCGATACGCCCTTATAAAAGGGCTTAGTAAGAGAGTTCTCTCTTACTCGGGGCCAAGATTTCTCTTGGTTCACCAGTTAGAGTTAGCTAACATCTTGAAACAAGGCTTCCCCTTAGAAAGGGAGTAGCTAAGGGAGGTATTCCCGTTGGCTACAAACACTCACAGCACGCGCGACCGGTCGAGGTCGTGCGTCTAGCTGGATTAATGTGTTTTGTAAACTGAATGTATATTTAATATATAATTAGCCTAAATTAATTAAAATAATGTAAACTATATGTAATACTAAGTAGAACTTACTCCATTCGTACCTAGCCGAAATGTAATGTACACATTTGTGTACCAACACGTGGCAGGCTGCCACGCCTCCACCAAGGGCTCCTGCCCTGATTGGTTAAAATAACCAATAGGTCCAAACCTTTCGGACCGGTCAATACTGACCCCAACCGTAGTGTACTTACGTACACAACATAACTAAATATAACCAAAATGTAACCCTGTTACATACAAGGTCGGTTACGATTTGAAAAGCTAATTAAAGTAAATCTACTAGATAAATGTAGCAAAATAAACTAGAACTATTGTTAGGAGCACCTTTCACAGAGTTCGGACTCAAACTCCGCTTAATGTTAATTTCGCTACTCTGTGTGCAAGTTACAAAATTGTGGGCTACAATTGTGACAATTAGAAAAGTTTTGTGGGTGATAGCCCCGACTTCTTATTGTTCTAAGCATCAACTACTCGACCTAAAAATTCAGGTACTACGGCTACACTAACAATTGAACGAGTTCGGGGTTAAGCGCTTTGTACATATATATATATATATATATATATATATATATGGTACACTGTACCAGGAGCGTGCGTCGCACCGGAACACACCTTTTTCCGTTAAATTCAAACCTTGTCCGAAGTTTTTACTAAAATAGCCCCAGGACCAAAAATATATAATTACCTAAATTCATTTTATCATTTCCAATTCAACTCTATATATAATTAAAAGCGTAAGCCCCCTTGGGTGATCTTTCATCCTCTCAGCCAATCAAATACCGCCATGCCCGTCACTGGCCAATGAGAGCACAGGAAAGTGATTACAGTAGAGAGGGCACCATCGCGTGAATGACAAGAAGGGGGCGTTCCTCACGCTACATATTATCATAAATTATATTGTCCGTCCCTCTAATTATATTTGTCGTAAGGTTATACACAACTTAAAAATTGAAACACACACATCAAAATGGATGAAGGGACCATTTGGGCGAGGGTGAATGCGCTCATAGCAGAGCAAGGAGGTGCTGTGGTGGAGTCAAGTTCAAATTCGAACACCGAAGTGTCCTGAACCCGACCGCCATCGTGCCCAGCCGACCAACTTACGGGGGGATACCCCGCGAACCTTCGCCTAAGCTCCGATCGGATCGGCTGTCGCTGTCTGACGACCGATCAGTGCTGTAGGACGCTTGGTCCGATTTGCGTTCACGTTTCTCACCTTGTGTACCCATCGGTTTGGGTGGTTACACACTCGGTGGACCGTCGCGCAATATGAATTTGCTAGGGATCGATATGTAACGATCCACTTCTGGGGTAGGGTGTACCTAGGGAGGAAATCGTCGAGCTAAATACGTGAACATATGAAATATACTTAGTTTCAGTATACTTCCTGGGCAGATCGCGTATAGTCGATCGCAGAGCCCAACCAAAACGAGAGATCAATAATCCAATCGAGGACAACCAAACAAACGTATCCAAAAGCTTGAGGTTTCCACAAATGAAATCTCCACGTATACCTTTCCAAGTGATGTAAATAACACGTTCCAAACGTGTGCGATCTGAAGTGAGTGATGAGCCAAGTACGCGTTCCCGTCGAGGGACTTCCGGCGCGCCAAGAGCGTCTGTAACGCGTCCTGTCCGGGCAAGTTGAGATGAAGAGGACCCCGTTAACCCTCCGCTCCCAAACACCCCGCGGCAGGAGGGGGCGACTTATGCGTAAGTAATAACTTGGAAGCAAGAAACACAGACACACTTTATTTATATCCATTCAAAAATATAATATGTAAACTACATGAAACATCGTGTGACTTACCTAGAACTGCACACTTGATACTTTTAACACACGATTGGCTCAAAATCCCCTTCCCTTTTAACCAACCCGATATCTCCCCAAACGATCGGTGATATATCGATATAAACAGACCGTACAATTTCTTCTTCGCTTCACCACAGCCGCCCCTGAGTCTGGTCGCAGCCGCACAACGTAACGGTCCGATCTTACCAACAGTTTCCATTATACCCATGCACCAATCCACGAGATCATTGCTATCGGTATATATCCATATCCTTAAGTCACTCTACTGCCATCGATATATCACTCCAGTTCATCACAGATCGTTGTATACTCGTAATCGTAACCATAATATAAACATCTCACATATTCCACGCCAATAGGTATTAATCCATGCCGACTGATGTTACTTAGAGTCTTGATCTTCAACTTCATGAGTTTGAATCATTACTAAACGATTCCGGCTGACTCAATTTCGCTCGAACTCTCGCAGAAGCGCATCGCAATTCAGATCAATTTTGTCGATACAAGTTGTTTCTTCGTGATCTTTCCAACGGGTATTCTCTGTGAGTCCGACCAAAATGCGTTCTCTTGACCGATCTGACATCCAGTGCTCCCTCCACATCGAAAAAAAAAATTCATCGTTATCCAGTGGTCTTTACCAACTGTCTTCGGGCAATAGAGATTCGTCAAGGTCAGATCTGGCCGATTCTCCACCATACAGGGATTTTTGGGCCGATAGGGGAACTCTCTTACCAGCTTCAACTTGGAAACATGGACGATAGGGAAGACTTTGTAATCCTTACCGGTCGTGATCAGGCGGGCAACATGTTTGCCGATCAGCTTTGCTACACGGAAAGGACCGTGCCACATGTGAACTAATTTCTTCGCGTATCCTTCCTTGACCCGGTCGAGGTATAGCCATACTTTCACCCCTGTTCAATACCATGAGGGCGGACCTGATCGTTGTTCCGTTCGACTCGTTACTGCTTCGCTTGACACAACTTCTCATTAACCACTTCTTTCGCGTGTTGGTAATGTTTCTGGATTTGCATGCGCCAGATACGGGCGTACCGATCACGGGTCGAGAATAGTCGATCGGTGCTGTTGCTTTGAGTGTCGATAGTGGATCCCATCTATACGATAGATAGAAAAGGCGTTTCCATCTGACTCGATCAATCGAAGAATTCAGCGCGAACACTAATTTCTCGGCATACTCGTCCCAAATCGAGCTGATCCGGATCGGCCACATGCATCTAAATAGCCCTTGTTATTGTTTGCACCATGCGTTCATCCATTTGTTTGCAGGAGATACGCCAGCGTCGCGCTTTGCTTCTGGCCTAACATGTTGTTAAACGATCGGAAGACTTCGGACATAAAACCGGGGTTCACGATCGTATCTGATAACTTCACTGGCACCGAATCTTCTGAACACACACTCTTCATAGCTTTTGGCGATCTGCTCTGCGGACCGGGAGGCGCTGGATTTTGCAATTACTGACCCCATGAACAAGTCGATCCATATCAATAATTCGGTATTGCCGTGCGGCGATCGGGGAAGTGATGGTATATGGTCCATTGCCATTACCTGGAAAGGGTATGTAGCTTCGATATTCCCGGGATATCAGCCCTTAATAATCGGTCTCCCCTTTCCATTTTCGCAATCCGTACAACCACCCACATATTTCTGCACGCTTCGGAAGAGCCCTATCCAGTGAAAATGCGTCCTGATCTTATGGTACGTTCTGCCTATTCCTTGATGTCCCTCCTCTAGACTCACATAATAGTGATGGAGGACATCCGGCTGTAGCGTCTCAGGAATAGCCAATATCGCCAGTAGATCCCGATCGGCGTTATCTCGATCGGTATCGCGACAGTAGTACAACAGTCCGTTATCATCCACATCATAATCCTCGGATATCTTCGCACATTCGTTTGCCTGATCGTTTGTCAGCTTGGACAACTCTCCACATACGTAGACCTTTAAGTTAACAATCCATTCTTATTCATCTTGGGCCTTGAGCATTCGTTACTCCATCATCTGTTGCACGATATCTTTACTTAGACATTCTTTACCCGACTGGAACTTAATTTAGACTTATCTTGCTTTTTCACTGGTGCGCGGTCCTCCCCACAACTCGTTTTGCCTCTTTCATCCCATGAATCAGTTCCGGGAGCCTGTTTATTTCCATTAATTAGTGCAAAATGGCCTCCTCGGTGATCGTTATCCCGATCTGATCACGCATGGCTTGGGTCGCAAGACGAACAGCACTTCGATTCCAATCCCGTTTCACATGAAGTAGTTCGTGATTAGGATGATCGTTAAGTGCTTTCATCACCCGATCGTTAAGGAACTTTAGACGAGGCGCCTTACAGTCGATCTCTCCAGTGATATTTCGGCTGGTAAACAGTTTCATCGCCTATGCAGAGGTGATCGATGCTTGTCTAACTGGCCTGTGAAGATGAAGCATTAACCGCAAAGTGCAATTAATGTGCAACTACATACAATGCAAACCATGGAACAAAAAACCTCTGGAACCACCTGGAGAAGTGCACCAAATACAAGAAGGAGGTACCAAAGAGTCAACAGATGTTGACATTTCACAAGACTGCTACTGCATTCACCCTTTCCAACTGTACCTTCGACCAGGAGCGCAGCAGACGCCAGCTTACGGAGTTCATCATACTGTACGAACTTCCATTTCAAACTGTTGAATGTGTCGTATTCCAGCGCCTGATCAATGATATGAACCCCCAGTTTGTAATCCCAGGTCGAAAAACTGTTTAGGAAGATTGTCGCAAGATGTACTGCAACATGAAGGAAAACATCCACGGCATAATGGAGCAGGGAACTGGAAGCATATCCATTAACACAGACCTGTGGACATCCAATCAGAACCTCACGTAAGTCACACTCGTGCGACAATGGAGATCCATAGGGTTAATCGGGTCCAGGTAATTTTAGGTATATGGTTGTGACTAGCCATTACATCACAAAATATTGGATACCGCAGAAACATATTCTGTCGTTTAATGCCCTACCCGGCCCACATACAGGGCAATGCATTGCGGAGGCCTTGGAAGGGACTCTGGCAGATTGGAACATTGCAACCAAGGTAAAGTAAGCATGCTTACTTCATTCCAAACCTATTTCCTTACTCTAATAATACGTTGGTTACATGACAGCGTATGTGCTTAACGTTGATAAAGCATCATCAAACAAATCTGCTGTGCGGCGATTGACTTCAAGTCTTAATCGAACTCAGGCGCTTTTCTTTGGCGGAGTGTACCTCCACATACGGTACTGCTCTCGTAATTTGAATTTTGTTGTTCAGGGTGGTGTTTCCCAGATCAAAGAAATTGTAGAAAAATTATTAGACTTTACTCAATTTTTTCAGCTGGTTGGTTTCAGCTAACTGCTGTTGTAAACTGCTACTGCAGATACGGCAGAGCATCAAGTATGTGTCTGCCTCTCCGATCCACCAACAATTATTTCAGAAAATTAAAAACAGCTAGACATCAAGGAAGGACGGAAGCCAACTCTAGATATTGTTACCCGTTGGAATTCGACGTTGAAAATTTTGGAATCACTGGCTCCATATCATCATGTATTTTGTAAGCTATTCATCCATGATACCAACTATAAAAATAATCCATATCCTGCTGATTGGACACGAGAACAAGAACTCTTCAAGTTTCTGAAAGTTTTTGATTAAGGTGAGCTACTATTGAAGTGCCAATTGCACCTACTATACCGATATGAATCACTGTGTTGACCACTTTTCTGGATCAAAATATCCAACGGCGAATGACTTTCTTCTCGCAAGGTCTACACAACACTGGAAAATGGGATGCAAGACCCTGATGAATTCATCTGATTGATGTCACGTCAAATGTTGGAAAAATTCAAGAAATACTTGGCCAAGTCCGAGACCATCTTCGCATATGCACTTATTCTTGATCCAAGGTACAAGATCCAGGGAGTACAGCTACTGTTTTGCAAAAAATGTAGGAACCTATTCTGATTTGTGGCATGAGCGGGCTGCTGAAGTTCAATAATCGTTAGTAGTCATTGCCACATTGCATCTGGTTCATTAATATGTTCCATCAGGATTTTTGACTTTATAACCTAGAATATCTTCCGGTTATCCCTAACCCAGCTGCAACAAGTGTTCCATGATTACTTTCTGCTGCCATGGTTGATGGTAATGATTTCAACCAATTTCTAGCTAACTGCAAGAGTTCAGGTTAACAGCAGAAGTGACTGTACCGCTACATGGCAGCTCCTCTCACTCCGATGGTTAAGGAATCTGACATCCTTATCAAGTGGAAGTTGCAGGAGCAACATTATCCCACCGTTGCCAAAATGAATAAGGATATTCTTTGCATTCCAGCTTCAACTGTTTCCATCGAATCGGTAAGAATAGTGTAAGGGTGATTATCTACAGTATTGAACTAGTAAATTACTGTAACGTTTAATAAATATCAAGGCATTCAGTACTGGAGGGAGGATTCTGGATGATTTTCGGAGCTCTCTGTAGCCAGAAACTGTCGAGGTGCTTGTTTGCACGCAAGACTGGATAAGGTATGGAAAAATCTGTGACAAGTACGGTTTTCATTTGCCCCCCCCAAGGGTTTGGAAGTTTTCTCCAATAAGTATAATACTGTACTTTTTGTAGACCAGGACTAGCTCAATATCAGTAAATTGGAAGCGGTACAAGTCGGGGTGCGTCCACATTAATAGGCTCAGGGAAGTTGGAGATCAGTTGGAAAATGGGTCAGGTCTGTGTTTTTTGAAATGGGTTGGGTCGGGTCTGGGTCTGAAGAACAAGCGTTGGGTTGGGTCACGGTTTTCCTCAAACCTGACCCAACCTGACCCATTTCCACCCCTAAAGAAAATATACATATACCCGGTTTTTGATGCAAACCGTAATAACGAATAATTTCAGCACAGTCACAAAGATGAGCACCATATCGAGGAGGGGAAGCAGTTGGAAAGTGCTGCTAATTTGGACAATCCCACTCTGCATTTAGGCTAACCATTTGTTTCTTATCTTCGAGATGCTATACTTAAACCTAGATGAATTAGGCTCTCGCCTGTCTTTTTGGTCTGTACACCCCAAATTCCAAACCGCTCATCAGTGAAAATCATGCGCTTTCTTTACTTGATGGTGCTATCCTTTATCTTGGCCAGTTGTTGTGCGTAGTGTATCGCTTCTGTAAAGGAAGCGACGGCTTTCATTTCTCCTAACGGCGATGGGGAACAAGTGCACACAAACGTTTCCGATACTGATACTTGAACATTTGTTGTTTGTTACCACATGATATGCAATCGAAATTAAGAATAGGTGCTGTACCAAAGAAGACGAGATGGCACGATAGCAAGACGGTCTTGCGAAAGGAAGGGTATGCTCGTTATTAAGTTTTGAAGGAGAAAACTGGCATCGCATCGTCCAACTCGGATCTCAAGTGGACGAGATGCGTCGTGACCCAGGTTATGTCAATGTGCCCTATGACATGCTGATCGAGATGGTTTTCGGGAGGACATATTTTAACCAATTGACCCCCGAATAACTCCAAACAGCCACGAAAAAAGCCGGCACGTTGACCACGTTGCGGATGGCGGCACAAATTTTTATAACCACTACAAGCGTTGTACAAAGCAGCTTCAGCTATTGAAGATCGATCCTGATCCAGTCTTCTCCAAGATGTTCTGGTTGAAACAACAACCCGGTACCAAGATGCAAGGTATTGTGGCCGCTAGAATGGCTTAAGGAAGCGAATGCTTAGGATAAAACAACGAGTCACCTTGGGGAATCTTCCGTGACGCTGTCAGATGATGAATCTTCCAAGACGCTGTCAGACACTGAATCTACCCGGACGGTGTCAAACGAAGGTGTCTAGATGGATCCGTGCGTGACAATGCCAAACGAAGAAATGCGGTTTTCAGTGTCATATTCCTTACTCTTCAGTAACCGACCCGTGACAGGGAGCTATCCATAGGCAAACATGCCTTGCATGTATGTAAAAATGTATCCTTGGGAAGGCTTTCGTTGTTATCGTGAAGCAACACGTCCGTTTGTTTCATGGGGAAAAACAATCGCGTACACGCCGAGTTTGCGAAGAAAGAGACTATTGGTAGCAGCGGGAAAAACCTCCGTTTCCAGCTTCACTCCCATGCGAGCACACGACCGTTGAAACAGCTGCCACCAAATGTTGTCCGAGGTTAACGAAGTAACGTAGTGCTCGTGCAAGGACATGTCGAGGGGGCATGTTCCCAAAAAACGCCCTCATCTGCGTACCATTCGTTCAATTTTGCTTACATGGCGTCGAAGTACATTCCAGACGACACCCAGATATACAAACCGGCAATGGCTTCGCTTGTAATCACGTTCAGGGTGTGATTGTTGCCACCATCGATTGAAATACCGCTTTGAAGCGCTGTAATGTTAATTGTCGTCACGTCGTCAAGCTTATTCTTCATGTCAATATACTGACATCCGCTGTCTGCTTTAAGGGATCACTCTCGCATGGCCAGTTGTACGTCGCCTTTTCACGGTCGACAGCACCGGAGAACATCTCTGTCCTTTTGGAAGCTGAGTCTGTAGAACTAAAACCAACGCGCGACGTCGTTTATGACGAAGCACTACGTCGCAATGATGGGATCAGTCAATATACGAGATTGCACGCGCAGTCGACGGCTTCAAAACACTCCTTTCTTTTTGTTTCAAGTAAATGTAGATATACTGTAATTTTAATGTTATTTCAATGAAACAATTCGTCGGAACAACGAGTACTATCCTCGAGTCTATATAATAACAGAATCCATGTCGTCAACGATGATCCCGTACCTAATTGAATATATCGATCTATGTATATAACAGAATGATGGTTGCGATACCGTACCTAATCAAATTCGATTATAGTATAAATCGGACATAATTGAAATCGATTTTATAATTGGTTACAAATAGCGCTTTAAAGTTAAGTAAGAAAAACTGTTCGACTTTATCATTAGTTAGAGATAGCGTTTTACATCTTCTACCTATTTTTTTCCGTCCATCTCCCTGTCGCGTGACCCGCCCCTGCCCCGTTGGTACTACGGGTACCTACACTTGACGTTTTCCGTCTGTCCGTCAGTGTGACGCTCCTGGGCAAGACTAGCTATTGTTTTCAGTATATATACTATTTGGAACACCCTTTCTTACTGCTCAGGTATTAACCAGCTGCCGGGATTGTTGAGTTCAAGTGTCCTTGTATGTGGAGAAACCGTCACAGGTAAGAGCGATGTTCAGCTCGAACAGGTGCACGGAAAGAAGCGGCCAATGTGCACGAATGAAAAGGGATACAGCTTACGCAAGCAGCAATGCGAACAGCAACACCTGAAGTGCTGAATGTGAAATACTGAAAAAACGCAACCGCCTATTAAAGGCCGGCTGAACAGGATGTACCACAAGTGCGGCGTGTATTCGACGGGATTGATCAGCGTCCTCGGCTAAAACTCAGTCAAATGGAAGCCGGATGCAGTGCGAAGCGCTACATTGGATTGAGGAACGCGTAACAGGATCTTCGCTGTGCTCTCTAACATTTCTCAACTTGATGCAGTTGTGGAAAGGTTAAACTACCATTGACAGCTCCACCGTAACCAATGTTGGGTCGTCTTCTTGAAGACCAGACTTGGCGGGGCAAAACCTTTCGTGAAAATACAACAATTCCTTTGCTTGGACATCCGTTGGTGCGGAAATATGGCATAAGCGGCTTTTACAACATGGGGAACTTGACCATCTTAACGGTAGCCTCCTACTTGGCAATGAGAATGCGCCCAAATTTCACAGATCTATATACATAACCCGCAACACAAGTCGATGGATATCTTGCGCTTGCAGACCAGCTTAATCTGACATCATGGAAGATTTGCAGCAGATGCTTTAAGAGACGCTCGAGTATACCAAGGCACGGTGAAGACAATACGCCGAGCCTGTAGTACATGTCCTTACGTTTGATATCATTTCGAGAAAAACATGCGCGCGGCTTTCATTGGCCGTTGGAGTGTTATAGTGGCGGGATTATCCTCACTATTCGTTTCTTTTGTACAACGGGTTAACTCACATGAATGTCTTTCCGCATATGGATCGGCGCATCATGGGGTAACATCAAGCCATGCTCGAACAGCAAAACCCGTACGTGCAGTTGTACGACATGTGCGGCAGCGGATGGAGGGGGATCCGGTGGTGGATATGGAACTCCGTCTTCTTTGACTGAAATCGAAAGACCGAATCAGGTACAACAACTCCACAGTCATCGAGGTCGGCGCCAAAATGGTGGGAGATAGTTATGACGGCAGTATCACCGATCGCGAACCTGTAGAACGACGACTAATGGGTAACGTCGTTTATGATGAAGCACTACGTTGAATGAGGTTGAAAAATCTCAGAATGATGGGAGCAGTCAATATCCGAGATTGCACCCACAGTCGTTTACAGCGAAAAAACTCTTTTTTCAAAGTAAATGTAGATATATTGTAGTCTCAATGAGATTTCAATGAAACAGTTCGTCGGAGCGACGGGTATCATCCCCTAGCACTAATGATAGAATTATCGACCGCTTTGTCCCGCTTAATTATACTTCTACAAATTGGTGGCATGCCAACAAATGTTGGTCTTCGCTGGTTTTTTATATTTAAGTTTAAGTTAGTCTTTACATTTTACACTGCCAACGACCGATGCAAACGGTGATCTTATGCTACAGCTAGCGGCAAGCAGCAACAAGGTAAACGTAGTGTTTTTACCATGAATGCACATGCTAATAGACGTTTTCTGTGCTTTGCACAGCTTCAAGCAACAAATGCAGTGCTGGGGACGTACTTGGAACGGATACAGCAGGCTTTACCAAAGTCTGAAATGCCTCAATTGATGTATAAATTAACAGTGGTAGCTGCTAATGAGGAGACAGATAGAGGAAAAATTTGAAGAGATTCTGAATCAAGGAGCAGAGACAGCAGAGCGGATGCAAATGTCAAAAACTTTGGATGGAGAAGGAGTTGCGCCGTTGTACGGAGAATGTTAGTTTTTTGTGGATGCCAGATAAAAACGGAAGAGGGTATTGTATTAATCTTGGAATACTGTGCAGTTCATGATCAATACAAACACTCTGGAAGAGTGTGCGCATATGTTGAAGGAATTGGATGACAACGAAAAGTGGCTGAGCCAGGAGATCTCAAAGTAGTTAAAGAAGAAGGAAGCAACAGCTGATCGAGCGAAGAGGTAACACGAACAAAATTCTATACAGAAAAAGAATAAGCGGAAACATCTTAAAGATCAAATTGCAGTCTCGAAAGCACGATTGGAGGAGTTTACGCATAAGATTCGAAAGCAACAGGTAGTGATTGCTATGTTAGAGAATGATTGTGGAAATAAAGGAAACGAGGATAGTTTAGACGATCGCCAGAGTGCAGAGAAACGATGTCGAATGGAAGAAGAGCGAACTCAGCATGAAATTGTTGAACTTCAGCAAAAGATTGTCCTGCTGAAAGAAGTCCACATGGAAACCGCGCAAAAAGATGACGTACGTGGTTCAATTGTTGTGCGGGTTTATCTCTGTTTTTTAGAAAAAAATCTTTATAGGCTCAATACACGGAAGAGTGCAAGAAGTGCTCAAAAGAAAAAAGCCCAAGCAGTGTTAATACTTTTCATCTTCGTAATAATTACCAGATTTTTCACTAATAAAAGTCTTCCTCTGCGACGCTCCAGATCCAAATAGCGCTAAAGAACTGTTCTACCTCGAAGTTTTATCGAGATGCATTACTATTGTTTTAGATCACAGTAATTTCGTTCACTACACATCAATATCAATACCATTGTTAAACTATTTATTGAATTTGTTTGTGTATCAAATTTCTTTTTCTGATTGGCTGACGCAAAAGTGCAAACTATGTGATAATAACCAGAAAAATAAGTTTCGGCTTCAAAAATCATCGCTCTGTTGAGACTAATCCGCGTTAGTACTATAGACATCCAGATCAGTATTATCGAGTATATCATTGTTTAGAAATAGCGCTTTTACTTCTACGTATATATAAAAAGGTTTCCGGCCGTGCGACGCTCCCGGTCACGTGACACCGGGCACCTACACCGGTATATAGTAAAATGTTGTCCGTCGTGTCCACCGTTTTGTTAGACAATTAACTTTCGCAATAAAAAACGATCTTAAGTTTGAATTTTGAAAAATACTTAATTTATTAATGTCAACTTCAATTCGATGCTAGCAGCAGATAAAAAGGAGTTAAATATCATTCCTCAAAACCAATTTAGATGCCAATCTGAATTCCTGGATCTGCGTCAGGGTAAGCTTGACATACTTACTGATAGAAGGCACAATATTTGCTTCAAATAATGAGTCAACCTCGGAACTCAGCAATCCAGGTAGCCGTGTACACGAAGGGAATAAATAACGGTCTGTCTAGCGGTATCCCCCCTCATCAGCCGAAACGTTTACAGGATGATATCTTTCAAAGCATACGGGAAGAGTTTAGTAGTACGGGCATCAAGCCAGTTAACTGATAGCAGTCGGAGATTTTCTACATTAATGTGCAGCAACAGGTGCCGCACAGTGAAAATCAGAGGCGAGGGTATTCACATTCCGCCGTAATGCAACCAGCGGCAGAGGTCCAGAACCGATGAACATAATTGTTGCGGTTACTTCGACACCGAAGCAATTGAAAATAACTATAAGAATCTTGTCTGCAATAGATGCGCGAGGTTGGAGTACTTTGCCCATGAGTTCATGGCACTGCGTCCAGTCAGTCGGTAGGCAAGTAGGCTGGAAAACGTAATCAACAGGGAAGATTTAAAAACGGGAACAAGCAGTAAGTTCAGTTGAGAAGGTCGGTGGATCAATGCATGCCTTTCTAACTTTTACTTTCACCACATCATTGAGTTCCTAGTTCCTCTGTGATCAAGCTCTTACAAACAACCGCCTCCATAGAATTGCGTCGGTTATACCGTCCTTTACAATGGACTTGACCAAGGTAAGTTACATGGGAGATTACACAAATTAAATGCGATATATATATATATATATATTAACACCATAGTGGTATCATCAATAGCATTTAGGAAATAAATACTTCAGAAGTAAAGCAAGGCATGACATGCTAAGCAATCAAATACGATTTTCGTTTTTATTCTTTAGTGTCCAGAAGCTTCTTCGGTCACTTCAATTTAACTGGTTTTGAGAAAAAGCGCGTATGATTTGTATGGAATACTCCGCGAAGACAATTACTTCGTGTGGAAATTTAACACTCGTATCAACTTTTCCAAGAAAAGTATAAAGGAGCACATTTATGGACTAAAGGCTCCTGTAGAGGGAGAAATATTTGCGTCGACATGGACGTCAACAATCGATGGTGGGAAATGGCCTAGGCATGGGAAATTTCGGAGCGTTTCTTACTTCGCCAATTAGCACAATCGGGCGCAACTGGGGTCACGAGCATGAATTTAAAAATTGAGATAATATTTGAATTTCTTTCTACGTTTCAATGCACTTTGCATGTCTATATATATTAATTTAAATGCAATCGACGGACAAGACATCTTGGTGGACGAACAGCTGGTTATACTGAAATACCGTTTATCGGAATACTGAGATCAAATAGTTAAGATTGCTGAAAACATGACTAGACTGACTATATTAAAAAAAGGAGATGATCAATGCAAATATGAGAAGACGGCGAAAGGATAGGAACGAGATCGCTCTCAAATCAACATTTTACAACACAATTAAAAGTGACAAGACGCTAGGAAAGGAAAAGTGTTTGCGGGAAGATGTTTTTCTTATGTAACAAAATTGGTCATAAGAGACAATACTATCGGAGCGGAAACATATGCTGAATAGACAAGATGAGCAAGCGTTTACAGCATCAGATCAGTCTTAATGATGATTATTGGACATTGGAGCAAGTAGCCACATTTGTCCACAAGGACATGATTTTTCTGAAATGAGAAGGCTCAAAAGAGATTCTAACGCAATCACGATTGCAAATGGCAGCAAGGTGCTGGAAAAAGTCAAAACAGTGTGAGTGGTGCTAAAAATAAGAAGTCCATTAGAATTGAAGAAGTTTTATTTGTTCCTGATATAAATCGAAGATTCTTACCAATTACGTCATTATCAAGATGAAATTGACACGTGATATTATCGAAGTAAACATGTGTCATCAGAATGACAAATATCCATCACCATTGTATCGAATATAAGAATAATACACACATTAGAGTGCGCGCCAACTGAATGAGAAAGGCCTTGTGCAGAAGTTGAATGTAAAACAGTGGTACTTAGACTAGGCATGCTCGACTTTGTCATTTTCAGATGAACAAGCTAAAGGCTTGAACAAATCTTTCATGGGCAGCATCAACGAAGATGGGGAAGAATTATGTGAAGGGTACACTACGGTAAAAAATCACCAATCGAGCCTTTCCAAATCAAGTGAATACGACAAGCCCACTACAAATTATACAGAACGATTTGATGGGCCCAATGGGAACAAAATCAGAAGGTGGTGCAAGGTTGTTGCAATATCTATCGAGACATCTCAAGATATGTAGTTTATTACTCATTAGGCAATATGTAGAAGTGGTAGTTGAATTTTCCGAATACAAGGCACTAATGGAAAACCAAGTAGATTTTAAGATCAAGATAATAAGGAGAGATAATCTTACGGAGTATATCAACGACTGGATTGCGGATATTACAGAAATCTGGAATCATCCATCAAACAATCTTACTCAATAAAATGAAATGGCTAAATGGATGAATCAGACGGAAAGACCTCGAATTATGATGTTTCACATGAAAGTAGAGAAGAAATGGCGGACAAAGGCCATGACAATGTTTCGTTTACAGCTTCCTCCTCTGTGCTTTGAATGCGCATTTACTTGCGCAACACACACATCCCTGAGAAGTTTCCATATATGACTTCATGTTTTTAGATGTGCTGCGCGTGGAGTACGGCTTGTTATAATTGTTATTTATATATAATTGGTATAATTGTTATTTATATATAATTGGTATTTATATAATTGTTATAATTGGTATTTATATATAGGAAAAATCTAATGCGCCCCCCCATTTGGCTAATGCGCCCCCAAATGAGAATTTCGAATATTTTTTTCACAAAAAGTTAGGAAAGCGCTATTTTCCCCCGAAAAAATTATTTCCATGGATCAGCTTAAAAGATTTAGGGGATTTTTAACAAATCATTGTTGAAAATAAAGTGAATAGCGTCAAAAGTAGCGTAATCATGTCATCGGGAATTCGAGTGCGTTATGCAGCTGCAGCTAGCGAGACGTTAGTGGTTTGCATCTGGCGATGGGTAAAGAAAAATTTCTGTACGCTGATTCATTGTCCAGTTTTCCAGTAGGAATGAATGTGTCTGATTGTTTGAATTTGAGTAACGACATATGTTTTACGGGCAGAACTAGTGGCAGCGTCTATGCAGTCGAATGGAAGTGGACGAAAAAGAGCGCATCGTGCGCTTCCGAACGGAGATGGCATGTCTCCCGATATGGTGCAGATTTGCAACGTTGTGTTCGACTCGGAGCCGTTTCCGGTACGTGGCATGCAACTAATCGGGTTCGGTACTAAAGAAATTACTGAGTTTAGATGGACGCGACATTGCATGATGTAGCCGTAAAAGAAAAACTGGACGAGACTGATGCAAAGTACGTAAAGCGAGGAATTTGTTTGCGTACTTTTCTGGAATGCTTTTGAATTAGGTTGATGGCAAATGTGCGCTCGTGTCTTCAGAGCTTCAACTTTGTAAACAAGGTGTATGCGCGTGTTTATGCATTAAAGAATGATAGGTACGACTCCTCAAAGCAAAAACATGAAGAAAGATGATCGAACAGTTATGTACAAATCTGAAACCCGATGTAAGTCGCAAAGGCGGGCGCATCACCAAGGAGTGGGGAGAGATTGGCTTCCAAGGTTATTCTTGTCTAGTGTATTTAACTTTTAATATGCAATTGACCATATCAAGACTTTGTAATGCAGGAACCGATCCAATGTGAGATTTTCGAAGCATGAGCATCTTCTCGCTCGTCCAACTCAATTACTTTTAGAAACAATGTAAAAGCGAAGCGTTACGGTAAGTGGTTGACGAGCTCTTGTGTCATAAAAAGTTTGCGGACTTCGTATAATTGTGCTGTGTGGTGCAGTGCCTTAGTATAGTTGAAGCACCCGGTGCGATGGTACCCGTTCGATGTGACTGGAATCAACGTGACTGCATTTTTTATGGATCTTGTTGAGGAGCGTTTACTGGACATAAAGTAGTATCCTCTTGTTGCTAAGGGCAACGATAATGACGTGAATGCTGGTGTAGTGCAGCTTCATGACGTATATGCTATGTTTTTGGCTTCGGGTAGTCATCCAAGCAACGTTTTAACATTCTTTTCCACTTTTGGTAGCCTCAATTTTTACTCGCTTTAACAATATATGGGTGAGCTCGAACTCTCGCGATGTAATGGCGTTTCCATCCATTTTCCAGTCTCTAAAAAACGACATTCGTGCTGAGTTGACTCGCAAATCTTTCAAATACTGAGGGTGGATGCGGCGTGTGACAATTAGAAACCTACGGCCCACCCGAAAATACCTGGAACTGTCGGAATAGTTTAGGTTGTGTCTTATCCGGCTCGATTGAATTAGAAAAAACTGGATCAGAAAATTAGGTATAGCCCCATATTACGGACTACAATACCACCTTACAGGACTATCGATTTCTATAGACCTTCTTTTCTACTTGATACAAACTAAACTCTTCACCAGTCAACTATACTATGGATGTAATTGTTAAGATGGAAATAATTTTTTTGGGGGGGCACATAGCGCTTCCTAGATTTTTGTGAAAAAATATTCGAAATTCTCATTTGGGGGGGGGGGCGCGCATTAGCCAAAATGGGGTGGGGGCGCATTAGATTTTTCCTATATATAATTGGTATTTATAAAAAACCGTATTCCATGCGCAGCACATCTAAAAAACATGAAGTCATATATGGAGACTTCTCAGGGATGTGTGTGTTGCGCAAGTAAATGCGCATACAAAGCACAGAGGAGGAAGCAGTAAAAGAAACATTTTAAGTTTATATTCCTGGGATAACGCAAAGAAGTGAAAAGGTATCAAGTCTGGAATTACGACGAACTTTTACAAGGTCAACAAGATTTGATGAATATAAAAAATATATATTGTGTCATCGGTGATGTGCATCCACCACGATGGGTTGGACGAGAAGCGGACGATAACGTGATACATATGGATGCGGCTCAAGTTGAAATATTGGAGACATGGATATTGATGACACAAATCTTGTGAATAATCAAATGAAAGAAGGGAAAAGTGATAAAAACTACAATAAACAGTCTTGATATCAATGTCGTATACATGAATAAGAGGTCGATTTTGAAGATCAATTTGAAAGCCAGATAGAGCAAGTCAAGCCCTGACTCAGACAGAAAACACGCAACAATTAACTGGCATTATATAGTTTGAGTCAAGAAAAAATCCGCGATAATACCAATGAAATTTGAGGAGAATACCGACTACAAAGATTCATAATCAAGACGAGTGTTGTCAAGAACAAACGAAAAAATGAGTTTGAGTTTGCATTGGATACGAGCAGGCATGTACGGCTTTCGAGTCACTGACATCATACAAAGAAACGTTGGACTCTCCACAAGAAAACGAATGGAACGAATCATTGAAGCAACTCAAAGTGAGTTGAATGCGCTAAAAGAAAGAAGACTTAGACTGTAGAAGACGCGCCAAACAAGAAAAAGACGATCGGAGCACAATGGGTTTTCACATCAATAGGAATAAGCTTGGTGAAATTAAACTCGTCTTGTTGAAGTCGGATATTTACCAACGTATGGTGTCGACTATATGGATACTTATTCACCGGTGGTGAACCTTAATTCAGTACAAATTTTCATGGCAGTATTTTGTCATGAAAAGATCTTTTTTTTTTACAATAGTATGGCACTGAAATGGCATTCGTAAATGGCGTGATGGAAGACGAACTTTACATACATTTACCACAAGGTGTGACGCAAACGAGGTCACGTATTAAGGCTAAATCAAAGCTATATGGATTGAAACAAGCGGCGGCAATAGTCTAAAACCATAGTTTTTTTTCGTGAATATGGTATTTAATTCGTGCGTATCCGAGTCATGTATTTTCAACCGGGAACACGGCAAATCATGGATACATGTTACGTTTTATGTCGTTGTTGGATCATATTCTATTGGAGCTATAAGAGAAGTAACTGACGATTAGATATTGGAAATATACAAACGTTTCAAGTTGAAGCTGCCGCAAGCTGTACGTTTTATTCTCGGTACAGAAGTCGATTACAGGTGCGTGCTGCTATGAGTTGGTTCAGAAAGAAGTTTTTAAGCAGTGCAAAACGGATAGGCGCAGTACCAATGTTGTCTCCAAGAGAATCGAATACAGCGACAGTTAGGTAAGGATCTAGGCTATGCGCGCAATGAAGACATATGTTCAAGAGCACTAAAGGTTATACCAGACTCGGGAAGACTTTCCGAGGAGGAAAAGAGACTCCTGACATTATCCCAACAGGGAATCGATGAAGCTGTACCTGATTCCCAACTTTGTGACTAATCAATAGAGAAGAAGTCTGCGGATAAAAATGTGGAAGTTGAGGGTGAAGTGGACGCGCTCCAGAAAGAAGCGTAAAACTTTAGAAGAAAGAGAGAAATGAGGTCTTAGTAAAGCAAATGGAAACATATAACAATAGAAAACCCCTCCAAAACGAATCTTCCAACGGACTTAGCGTAGGTGCTGATCTACTACCTTCAAGACACCTCGCAGACCAAACCACTGCTTCTAAACGTGGTTAGAATTCATGAAAAAGTTATTATTAGGAATTTATAAGCAACAGAAGGGACGCACTATTAAAGAACCGACGGGGAGTAAGTTACCAAATCCAATGGTAACGGAACAATAAAGATAAATTGATTAATTTGAGTAATCTACAAGTTAAGTTGGACAAAATGTAGACAGAAGGTAGTTGATTCATGTTTTATGGTGCGCATCCAACAGTATCTAGAAAACATACTTCCAAAATGTTGAAAGTAATAACGAGGAGGAAGTGGCACTCCAAAATTGTTGACCAATGCAATGGGGAGAACGAGTTAATTCTTCAGGCATTGCTCAACTAGATCTTTTGTTTAATCGCTCAACTATATTGAATCAAATATGTCAAAACAAATGGAAATGAACACGTTAGCGGGGGACGAAATGTTAAAAGTATTCCTAATACCGGGCTTTATTAAAGCCGGGTATGATTGATACGTTTATTGGTATAGCAACATTCATATCGCACTTATCATTAATCTACTCTATGTGTTTGTACTCATCTGAGTACATATGTTTCCCGGGAACTAATAAGTAGTGTGTAACACACAACACATGGAAGTTTACCACAACTTCAACATCTGGTACATATTTCATGTTAGGCTAGCTGAGAACTTCTCAATACACATTCCATTGTAAAAGTCCCTGGATTGGTTATTTCTTCTTCTCTTTACGAACTGTCTACGGGAGTAATTTTCACCACGAACGGATATTTAGTTGTGGAGATATTGACTTCAGTTACTTTCGTTATATTTGAAGATATTATCTAACATATACGACCCAAGTTTTCGACTATCTGTGCAAGCATGAATAGCTACAACTTCCAACACGACAAAATACGAAAGGGACGTAATAAGACACAATTCCTCTGGAGTATCATGACAGTGCAGATCGATTGCGGCTTGCCGTGACAATCGGGGTACTTGTTGTGGAATGTACGGTGGCGTGGATATCTAAAAATCCAAACTCATATTGGACGGATTGGCGTGGTCGATCCGACTTTCGTGATCCCGGCCGAGATCTTGACCGGGCAGGACTTCATGATCTGTGTTTTATACTGTCTCACTTTTTATACCATTAGATCACTAACGAGGTGGACTGTAATAATGAATTGGATTGTCGGCCAGGTCGGATCTGTAGATCTTTGCCTGGTCGAGACGAGGGGTGTGTCCCGTCAGAACCCTCACGTGGGGACGGGTTAAGATGGTACTAAAATAGTGTACCAAAAAAACAACTCCGATCGCGAGTTTCCTCGATCGATCTGGTCAAACCAAAACGTGATACAATCTAAAACCACGAAAGAAAGGTAAACTCCACTAATAGCCACGATTTCCACTTAACAACCAATTACCGTCTCCTTACAACAATTAAAGTAGATCCTTATTCGAAATACGGTTGATCTGCACTTGAGTGTGCGTGTGTGCTCAGAACAAATTCCATCGGGGAACTTCCGCGAGCAAAAAAACGAGCTTGTGCGTTTCTCGTCCTGGGATAGCTTGAACGAATGGGGACTCGGTTAACCCTCGTTTACCAATACTAAGGTATAACGTATCGCGACTCATTTTTTTGTTAGAGGTATGTACACAATCAAACACTGGTATTTAACAAGATAAGATCTTATTCCTACGTTCACCTCACCATAGCAAAACTTTATATCTTCGTCTTCTGTCACGTGATTAGTAAAATCACATTCTGTAAATCACTTCACCTATCATGGTTCTAATACGCTTCTTGTATATGACTCGGCCAGGTCGATTGATAGACCGATCCGCAAACATATCGACGATCACTTTCCTGATCCGCTCTTATCGGACGTGTGGCCGATCAGTAATCTATACTGGGCCGATAACCACATCTTATCATTTGCATTAATCCACCTTTGTTATTTGCCCACCCCAACTGGCTTGAATCGGTCTCGTCACCCGATGGCGTTGACCTCGAGATCTCATTACATTCCAACCCATAGCCCTTAAACATAATGTCATAAAAATTTCTTGGAAAGATCCTATCAGTAAACGGGGTGTAAATATTTTTACGGCCAATTAGCGTCGATTCCGATCCCATTTCGACCAAGTAGCTTCAATATGTGGACCACAGAGGAAATTTTCCCACTTTATCGCTTTACCAGATGTCTAGTTAGGTCTTGATCAGTGAGTCTCCGATAAAAGAAGCAGGAAAAGATTCCAGAAAAGTATCACGATGGCGGGAAAGACTAGAGGCACAGGAACTCGTAAATAGGGAAAATTCCCTCAGGATAAGTTAATCAGCTATTATCAGTCGAAGCATTGTTTAATGGTCTATTTTTCACCAGAGAAGCTGTGTGAAATTTTGCGGTGCCATATTAAAGGCTTGGTTAATGAGCATTAAAAGGTCGGTGGTGGAGGCAACACCATGGGAGAGATAGATCGAGACATATTGAAAGTTGTTTCCGTCCATCGTAGCACAGTAGTGTAGGAAACTCGAGTCGTAAACGTCGTATAATATAGGTAATAACACCAAATCGTCTCAAGTCTATATATCGACAACCAATTGCAGCTAGGTTGCGAGAGCGACACCTGTAGAGAGATTATTAAGCGTCCGACAAAGTGAATACAACTAGATAGTTATCCAATGAAAAGTTTATTGAGAAGTAATTAGCTAGCCTAACATCGATACGCATGAGCAGTTGAAGGTGTGCTATACTTCCAACAGCTGTTTTGTTGCCTACACTACTTATCTGTGCAAAAATAGGCAGTACTAAAAAATGAGTAAGGATACCGTATTTTTAGCACCTAAAAGGTAAGAAATACAGATTGCTAACTAAAACAAATAGTCCTACCTAATTATAATAATTAAGTATACAGACTATTTATAACAAAACATGTTACCGTCATCATCCGGAATGTACACGGAACATTCATTTCACCAAAATACACGGATATGTATATCGATGCTCTTTCAATTGGAAGAGTTTAACGAAGGGGAGGGTCTTGTCAAGGGCGGGGCTATATCCAAAATGTTATTGAGTACTGTATATTGACGTTGATTGATTAAATTTTGATTAAAAATTAAAGATTTATAATTTAGTTCGTTAAGATTTTCCTAAGGAAAATTAATTGTTAATATTTAAATTTTTAAAACGAAATAAATAAAATAATTTATAATTTTGTACAATTTTTTATTTGATATAATTCATATTTCTTAAAATTTTGTTTTTTTCTTAAGAGCCTGATTCAAGTAAGAAATAGAGGTGAAAAAATAGAGATCCAAAAAAAGTGCGCTGCAATTCTATTGGTCAGCTCCAGAGGGTGACCTCTATTAATTAAATATAGGTTCCAGAGGTCTATTTCTGACTGAAAAATTAATAGAGATGACGAGTCGCAGTCGAAACGTTGGAGCTGCTGTCGTTTCAGCAGCAATTCTGGCTACAACAAATGCCCTTGCTGTGGTGCTTGATAGCGACGATGATGAGGATGGGCGTAGTCATCGTCGGCCTAGGTCCAGACGATTTTCTGTGCGTCGATCCTTGTTTGTGGTTGCAGATCACAACACTCTGTTTGATGAAGGCTGGTTTCGCAACCAGTTCCGTTGCTCCAAGGATTCATTAGATATCATTTGCAACATGATCGACGCACACTGGCATTCAGTGAATGAATCTATCGGCGGAAATGCTGCGTTTTTTGCTCGGGATAGAACGGCTGTGGCAATGTTCTATTTGAGACATTTATGTATTCATGTAAACCAGGCTCTTATGCAATTCATGTGTTTATGCATTTTTACCAATCCGGGCTGAACCACCGACACGGCGTGAACAATTCCCTTGTTGTCAGCTGCACTGGAAGACATGACCAGTTACTGAATTTTAATATCGATATTGATTTTGGTAGCTATAGTCTGAACCACGCAGTTTCCGAGACCTCTGTTTCTTTTACCTCTATTTCTTACTTGAAACAGGCTCTAACACGTTAATATATATTGAATTAAAAATGTTTTTCCTTATTTTCTACTGAAATTTCTTTAAACCAATTAATAAAACTATAATAATTAACGGTATAAAATGAATAAAAAATAAAGCTATTTACATTTAACATTGTCCAATAAAAACATGCAATTAGTGTTAATAAAGTATGTCCTGCCATCATATATGCTGTTTTTCAAATTTTTAAGAACCACCCCATAGTTTAGCTAACCAAATAAAAACTTTAATACCGGTTGGTACAATGATTATCATGTAGCAGTTGAAAAATAAGCTCTTGTATCTACATCTAGTCAAACTGAAAACATATGATGTGCCCATAAAATTGAACCTAATAAGCCAATTTATTAGGTTCAATTATACAGGCAAAGTTTTACTTTTATATTTTATTATCCAAATACTTTAGGTCATCCAGATAATTATATTAGAGAAAATCCAATGAAAACTTCTTTACATATTGTATTCCGGAATGCTATTTTTTACGTTTTTATGCAATTTTAAGATCTATCCTCAATAATTATAGCTATTTTTGGTTCATTACTTATTTTATTAACAATTCGTTTAACAAATTCATCAAAAATTACAAGTACGGCTTTTAAAACTATTTTTTTAGTTTGTTATTGGTTATTAGTTATAACTTTTTTATCATTAGGTTGGGTTGGACATTGTCCTGTTGAATATCCTTTTACAGAAATTGGTACTGTAAGTGACGATGGAACCCCTAGGTTCTGCTATTGACAAAGGGCATCTATATTGTCATTATTATTTCGCGATGACTTCCGTTTCGCAAGTTGTCGAGCGTTGAAGAATAAATTTATGGAATACTGAAATTAGTCGTTGGTACTTAGCGATCCAGGAGATTTTTGCAGTCCTCCAAGACATCGACATCGAAAAGCGTATGTCGATAGTCGAGGCTGCCTTGTACAAAAGTCTAGGCAGGGTCCAATCCACCTTGTGCGCGTGTTCCTGACCAAGTCGGTATGGAACGTCGTCAACATCGGTGAGACGCCGACGTTCTCGGACCCGCGGGTCATGGACGAATACGTCCGGACCAACAATATCGCGTTCGGCTTGATGCTCCTCCACATCGACGCCGGGTACCATCACATCGTCGACGATTGTGAGGAAGCTCATGTGGCATGGAAGCGACTCCTCGTTGTACGAAGAATCGCAGAAGGCGGGTCGAATCTACTTGAAGCACCAGCTCTTCAGTTTGGAGATGAAGGAAGGCGCGAATGTGTTGCAACACTGCAACGAGATCCTCAACATTTACGTCAAGCTTGTGGCTATCGGCGCGAAGATGGACGAAGACGTGGCAATTTGTTTGCTACGCAGTTTGCCCAATAGCTACGAGAACGTAGATCTGCACGTCGATATGAGCAACACCGACTTGAAGACTCAAGAGGTGATCAAAGTTCTCACAAAATAGCGCGTGAAGCGTGCCGGTGAGATGAAGACTGCAGCCACCAAGCCCGACGAGCACGCCAAGGCGTTTGTGTCGGAGAAATATCCTCGCGTATGCTCGTATTTTGGCAAGACCGGTCACTCGGTTAACCGGTGCTGGACCAAGAACAAGCAACAAGGTCGCAAGCCTAGCAGTGGTCGCATTGGCGCAAGGCGCGCGAACCACGTGCAGCGCGACCACGAGGACGACGATGATGCCATCGCGTTTGCTGATTCAGTGGAGACCAGCATTGTACCGGACACTCCCATGATCGGGAAGTGGGCGATTGACAGTGGTGCCACGTACCATGTCTGCAACGACCGCTCGATGTTTGCCAACTTGGCCGAGGGCGACCACGGTGAAATTGTGGTCGCGGAAAGCACGAAGACCAAGATTATCGGTGTCGGCACGGTATACGAGCGTACCATTCTTCACGGCGGACAAGTTCGCGATCTCGAACTCCGCGACGTGTTATACGTACCTGGGATCAAGAAGAATCTGCTTTCGATACCGCAGATCAACAAGTCAGGCAAGTTCCGTGTCATCTTCGATGGGCCTGAAATGAGCGTGCTCGACAAAATGCGGAAGGTAATCGCAACTTCCCTGCTAGAGCTCGGCCTGTTTTGGTCCGTTGGCCCCCGCGCCCCGCTCCAGCCTCAGCTTTGACAGTTTCAACGGAACGTAAGATCTCGATTTTGCACGAGCGTATGGGTCACGCATCGACTCCGGTATTGCGCTTACTACTCGACAAGTCGATGGTGAAGGACGCCGACCTGCATGCAAGCGCCCTAGGTACACCGGTTTGCCAAGGGTGAAACAATCATTAATAGAATCAATTGTATCAAGGATTGTTTCCAACAAGGTAAAATGGTCCAGCAAACCGTTCAAGTACAACACCGAGAAGCGCGAGTTTCGCCCATCTAGCTCATCCATCTCGACCTTCGCGGCCCGATAGAAGTCGACAGGAATGGCGGCAGCGAGTATTTCCTTATTGTGGACGAGTCTAGCGGTTTGCTTCACAGCTCGTGCATGGCGTCCAATTCCGACAATAGGGTTCTGATCATGAAGCTCAACAAGCAAGTCGGCAACCAGTTTGAGCGCCGTTGTCAAGTTCGTGCGCCACGACGGTGCCAAGGAATTCGCCACGAACGCAATCAAGTCGTTTTACGCTGATCAAGGCATCTAGCAGCAAGTGACGGTGCCATACGCGCATCAGACCAAGAGTACAGCTGAGCGCAGCACCCTCAGCATCGTCACGATGGGTCGAAGCATGCTTCACCACGCTGGCCTGGACAAGGCCTTTTGGACGGAGGCCTCGATGACCTCGATCTGCATCAAGAACCCCTTACCGTCTCCCAAGTCCGATGACAAGTCGCCATACGAGCTGATCCACGGAGTGAAGCCCAGCATCAAGCACATGCGCGTCTTCGGTTGTCTCGCGTTCGTACTCACGCCGATTGAGATGTGCAAGAAGTGGTATGCCAAGCCTCTCCCCGGACTGTTCGTCGGCTACCAAGAGTTATCGAAAGCGTATCGTATTTTTGACATTGAAGCGAACAAGATTGTGATCAGTCGCGATTTCAACTTCAACGAGACCAAACCTGGCAGTTGGCACCTCGAACACATCGCCCCAGGCATAGGCGATCTGCTGGAGCGTCTAGATGACATAGACAACGAAGGCGGCCTCAACTTGGCCAATTTCAAGTACAGCAGCAAACGTCGTTCAGGCGCCACACAACCAGTTGATCCATTATCCTCGGATGCAGACGACGGAGATAGCGGCTCCGAAAACGACGGTCAACTCGACGACGAATTTCCCCGGTTGAGTGGTGGCGTGTAAGTGCGAACTTAGCCGAGAACAACGATTTCGCTGAACCAAGAAAGCTTGAAGAGGCTGTCAGCGGCCCTGATCAAGAACACTGGAAGCGCGCGATTGATACCGAGTTGCGATCCATGCAAGAACGAGAAGTGTTCTCGCCAGCCAAGCTCCCAAGCGGTGAGTGAGCCATCGATACCAAGTGGGTATTCAAGATTAAGCGACGTGCCGATGGTTCGATCGACAAGTACAAGGGTCGACTTTTTGCTCGAGGATTCAAGCAGAATAACGGATCGACTACACTGAGACTTTTGTACCAGTGTTCAAGTACACGGCCCTTCGCATGGTGATCGCACTGGCAAAGTCATTCCGTTGGCCAGTTGAGCAGCTCGACGTTGTGACAGACTTCCTGTACGGTGTGATGAAAGAACAAGACTTCATCCGGGTCCCCGAAGGCATGGAACTCAAGGGAGATCACAACTGTCTCAAACTGCTCAAGTCCATCTACGGTTTGAAGCAAGCTTTAGGGAGTCTGGAACGAGACATTCGACGAATACGTGCGATCGATTCGCTTCGAAGTGTCCGAATTCGATCCGTGTCTGTACATCAAGTGTGTCGACGACCAGTGTGTGCTCCTTATCGTCTACGTTGACATTGTAATTGTTACCGGAAGTTCGTCTGACCTGATTGCTGCGGCGAAGTCTCAGCTCAAGACGCGGTTTGAGATGACCGACAATGGTCTATGCAAGTTTTTTCTCGGCATCGAAATCGTCGACACTGCAGATGGCTCAGTTACGCTGTGTCAACGTCACTATCAATGACATCCTGAAGCGCTTCAACATGAAAGACTGGAAGCCCGTGGCAAGCCCGGTAGACATCAGCACCAAGCTCACTGCGAAGAATGAACAAGAAGTGCCAGCCATCAACGCTCCATATCGTGAAGCAGTCGCTGCTCTGATGCATGTGATGTGCTCAACTCGCCCCGATATCGCGTACGCCGTAGGAATGGTCTCGAGTTTCATGGAAGCACCTCAAGAGACCCACTGGGTTGCAGTCACACGCATCTTCCGTTACCTCCAAGGTACCAAGTCGCACAGCATTTGATTCAGTGCCGACGCCGACGTGGAGTTTCCGGTTACTCTGATGCTGACTGGGCCAGTGACAAGTCAGACCGCAAGTCAACATCGGGCTACGTGTTCACACTCGCAGGTGGACCCATCCGCTGGGGATCTAAGAAGCAATCAAGCGTTTCCCTGTCTACTACAGTGAGGCCGATTTTATCGTGTTGAGCCTAGCGATTCAAGAAGGAAAGTGGGTCCATCGTCTATTGTGCGAAGTGTTTGATTCTGCGCAAGTCCCAAGCCCGAAGCTGGTAATTCTCTAAGGCAACCAGTCGTGCATCAAGATGACCAAGAATCCATTGAACCATGGTCGTGACAAGCACATCAACATCAAGTACCATCACATCCGTGAGTGATGAAGTCAAGTCTGGTGAGGTTGAAGTGGAGTATTGTCCAAGTTCGACCATGAACGCCGACTTGCCCACGAAGGGTTTACCCGGCCCTCTTCACCAAGATCTCACTCAATCCCTTGCAATTCAAGGTTGTGACCATTGAGGGGGGGCTATTGTGGGTACGATGGATCACAACATCCTTGAGTTGAAGTTGAAACCGTGGAAGATTCTCACCCTGTGGAAGATTCTCCGGCTGGGAAGATTCCTCATCTGGTTCTGGGTTGAACCCAGTTCAACCCATCAACTTTGTTGAAGTACCCACGAAATTCTGTTTATTTATACATATGTTCACGATAGGGAGGACATGGATATGTTTACGATAGCGTAGGACACATTCGGCTCAGAGTTATTAGCAGCGAACTAAGTCCCGATCAATTCACTCAGCAATTTTCCATCTCCCACTCGGTCAAGTCTACATCTCTCCTCGATCACGTGAAATTTAACACTGGCCTATTATTTCAATGCGGGTCGGGTGACTGGCCGAGAAATCTATCTTGGGATGGACTTCATCATTCTCACCACTATTCGTCTCGACCTGTCAAAAGGAATGGTGACCTTGCCCGACGAAATCTATATCCAATTGGCTTGACGACCGCTGTGTGGCGTTGATACACAGATCTTAAGATACGGAAATATAAGTTGACAGGTCAACAGATGTCATCTTGCGTCATCGCGATCGTCGGCATAAATTGTGGTTGGCTTGTGGAGAGAGATGGGTACCGTCAATTTTTTAATCATTCGAAGGGGCCACGCTGACTTGATATGATATCCAATCAGCCTCTATTTTTCCATAAATACACGTTTCTCCAATGTGTTGTCGGATGGCAAGTACTCAACAAATCAGGATGTATAACTGTGGGTTCGTGACGGTGTGTGGAGTGGCAAAATTTGACCTATCAGTTGACCACCGACTTGGTCAGCGAAGAAGGGTCAGTTTTAGAAGATATGTCGCCGATCTAAGACTAGCCGAAGTAAAAAGTTCCCACCAAAATTATAACTCGCAGTTCATCATCTGCAACATGCTACGTCATCCGGTACCGTATAATCGCAGTACGCATCGTACTCTCTCTTTATCAATGCGCGTGCACCGTTTGGACACGGAGGCACTTAAATGTTCGTGGACTCCACAAGACACTGCTGCTTCAATACAAGCATAGTGGAACTACATCTCCACTTTGCCAAAAATAATTCTTTTGAGAAGTGTTAGCGCAAAGCTTGCACCTTACCCAAGTAATTTATTGAAATTTTCAACAGAAACATTTCTAGAATGACATTGCAAACCTTTATTTTTTCCTATTCTTTCGTACTGACTTTTGGCCCAAAAGCATAGAGCCTCGAAGAATAAATCAACTAAGTACCGACGTGTATCATGGGTAATTGGATTAAATCGACGATCTAAGCGGTCCTGGCATCGAATAACCTATGTCAACAGCTGGATTATGATAACCTGTACACCACCCTGCACGGAACACCAGGTCGCGAAGTTCTTGCGCTATGTGGTTCCGCATACATAGCACTGGTTGTGCCGATACTTGGAGCAGAGCCTGCCATAATGTCCGCGCACGTTTGTTGACAGCATAACCTTCCCTTCGGCGCTGCTCAATTAGTCTTTCTTTATCAACTCGACATCGCACTGTGATGCCTCAGTGTCGCTATTATCGACAGGCATTATGTCACTGTAGTCATAGAGGGCTTTGTCAATCCGATTACGAGCAGCTTGAGACATGAGAAAATGGCTTAGCAACGTCTATAACAGGAGTTGCGTTGTCTCCTTCCTCGAAAACAGGATACGATTTAGCACTCTGTGTTCTTTCAGCTCGCGTCTTAGCCTAAGCCACTGAGACCATTAGCTTCAAGCTAGCAGCAGTATTTGATGCACCGCCGTCTTTACCGCTCATTCTGAAATGTAAGAGCATTGTGTAAGTTTTGGGGAAGTTGCCTTGTACAGCAAGTGCCACCTCCGATTGACCAATAATACTAACCAAAGACCAAACACCTTAAGGGGTGGGAGAGGACTCTATTACATAAGATCAAATGATATTTAGGTTGAAATTCTATTGTATTAATTAGAACATTCGTGTATCCTAGATTCTTAGAATTCTTTTGATTCGGTACGCTTTACCAAAAGGAATTAAATTTCACAATTAATCACTTCAAGTAAAATCTTGTGTAAAGACTAAATTTGGGAATAGGTATAGTTAATTTATCCAATACAAGGTTAACCATATAAAAATTAAACCTTTTTCCGACCTGTAGTGCGCTTCATCACGCAATACAGAGTAAGGACACCTAGACATTTACCCTGGTACAGTTTTGTCGCTCACCACTCCTTCTCCATTCGGCACAATGAAGCCTGCCTTTTCAGACAAAAAGAAGTTTCGGTTCTTAGACCAGACGGTTTGAAAATGTATTTGTTGTGAGCGGTAGTTCCAAGTTGCAATGCGGTTCCCACACCTGGTTTGGGGTGACTTTTTCGAACCAGGGGAGAATCAACTGGCATATATGGGTATTAGTATGAGATCGGATGTAAACACGGACATCTTTTTGCGAAGAATTTATTGCTGCTATATTGCAAACATCAGTGCCAAAACAACTTTTCAACTGGATAACCCAGCATGACACCAGATCAAACATACAATGCAGCGGCTTTCAGTGCCAAGATCGATGTTTTACAATTGCGAGAAATTGTTCCAGATCTAAATATCATGGAAATGTATATAGTAATATATATCAACAAGATTATAAGCAAGTAAAGCATTATTCAAAAGATCAAACTCTAATTATAAAGAATTAAAATATACCACTGTAAAATACGAGCCCATGCGATAGTAATATTTTACCATGTGCAACTTATAGCATTTATTAAATTGGTTAAAAAGTAAATTAGGGGATAAATCAATTGAGACAGGGAAATTTTGAAAATTAGACTGCTTAATGCTTTAATCATTCGAGTATAGTTCTAGAGACATAAGTTATCCCTTCAATCGAAGGAGAATTAATTAGGCGCAGTTTGTGTGCTAGAAAATGGAGTGAGAAAAACAAAACTAAGTGTTGCTACTTTGTCGGAGCACTAAGTAATACTTTGAAGTGTGTGTTTCTTCGTCAACGTGATCCGAATTCCGATTGGACGAACGGGCGGGATCGGTCCAATCTTCATGGTCCCGATCGAGATCGAGATTAGTCGGGACTTGATGATCTTCGTTTTCTGTTTTCTTACCATGTGAGCGGTGGTTACACTCACGAGGTGGCCATGATGATGAATAGTCTTGCTGATCGGAACGAGGGGTGTACCCGGTGGAAACTATTCAGGAAGGCTCCCTTATTGAGGAAGTTCTTCGATTCTTATTAAGGAAAAAGTAAAGGATATTATGTAATATTCAGAAATCCAGAATTGCTTAACTTGAGTTTTGTATGTAACGAACCACTGTAAAATTTTGTTTGACATAAATATTTCACTCTAAACCTTCGATGAAAGCCATCTCCATATATATATATATATATATATATATATATATAACAGAATTCCGTCCGTCCGTCCGTCCGTCTGTCTGGTGGACGTAGCTCTCACTCATTTTGATTGGCTGAAATTGACTGACTTACGTAAAATAGCATCCAGCCTGACTTACGCAGAATCGGATATTGATCTCAGTCCATTGGTTAGGAAGGATTAAATGACGGCGGGGTATAAAGTGAATTACGTAGAATAGCATCCATCCTGACTTATTTACTGACTTTACACATGGCAGATAACACAGAAACTGAAGAGGCGCTCAATTAGATAAAATGTAGAATATAGTGTATATATATTTGCCGTGGCTTCGCATTTTTCTCAGGTCAACCCCAATTTACATTCTGCAGTGTTACAAATATTGAATTTGTTGCCCCGTTGGTACAACGGGGCTCTATGATAGTTTCAACATATTAAACAATGCTATTGTACCGTTTAGTCAATCAAAATATGCATGAAAAATTTAAAAAGAACGGATTAGAGGAACAAAAATGATCTGTTTCAAAAATAAGGCATAGAGGAATCTCACATATCGCAACGTCGTGCTTTTCCTTGAGATCGAGCGACTGGCGAATCACAGACGAAGATGGAGACGCAGCAGGCAGAGCGGAAGGTGGGTCGATGACCTGACCAGAAGGATGTTATACGCCAGGAACACCGGGTAAGAGAGATATGGCTACCCGAGTTTGCTCCACGATAAGTTCTTCATCGTCCTCGTCTCTCTCGTCCCGAGGTGAGCGGTTGCTCATGTCGACCGCCGATTATTCTTCACCATCATCGAGCGATAAGTTCCCCGGGACCAAAAAAGCTAGATTCGTCGTCGGAAAGCAAACAATATCTCAGATGCTCATGGCTGCTGAACCTTTTCTTCTTGCCAAAGCAAGTTTGGGAAGGTGCAGCAAGAGGGAAGGCAGCCGACTGCTTGCGCTAATCCTACCCGATTCCATATGTGTCGCCGGCCGAGGATCGTAGACTGGGAGATCAACCTGGGAAGGAGCCGGCAGTTCGTTTGGGCGAGCTGTACGTTTGAAGCCACGTCCAGTGGAGTGACAAAGCACCCGAAAAGAGAAGTGGATGGAGTACTTGATAATTAAAAGAATCAAAATCCCTTTGCAACAACCTAAATCTTTACGTTGGAACAATGATATTTCAGCTTAATTACCATTGGGGTTTTGTGTAATGGAGTCCAATAATAGATGTCGCGTACTGCGCTATTGGACTCAGGCATTGGTGACAAACAAAAGTGTAGGACGCTATAAACATTTTGTGTGCAGTAGACAAAGCGCTTTCACTAAGTCAAATGGGGCAGAAGGAAATTATCTTTTACGGACCGGTCTTAGTGGATCAGAACTTGTTTTATATATGTGAGGATTTGCCGTGCACTCTGTGGTATGGTTCCACAATCAAGTCACCTATGACAAGCTCACATGGAAAGAATTTTAACAAACATAGTATGCATGGCATCAATGTTACAACAACCTACAAGCTGTAGCGCGATACGAATGATCCGGCTCTACGACCAAAAGTGAACGGCTGAAAATATTAGCAGATATGTCTGTTGGAAGGACCCGCGCCCCGGCTGCAGCCGACGATGGACGCAATTGGGTCAGATGCAACTTTTCGACAAAATGTATTTTGGGTAAGTACCCAATTTTATGGGTCATATCCAATTTTATACTTGTATTTATTAGGTTAAGTATAAAACTCAATTTAATAAAGTCACTTTTTGCTTTTGTTCTTCGGCCTCAAGTCAAGTTCTTTCGTTTGTGGAGTTAGTACGGCCTACTGAGGGCGGAACGCTATAATTTCTCTCGTGGAGCAATTTAACTACTGTGAAGACTGTGGTTACTCACGTTTTACTTTGTGGAGTGTTACGAGTGGTAATTTGGAGTTAATAAAGTTGCGATTGCTTTTATTACTGTGTTATCACGTTACCTTCGCTGTTACGCTATTGTTTGTGCTTGAAGTACGTTTGACTACTGGAACCTTGCGCATATAAGCGGCGATGGCAGACGAGGATGTACACAAACATGTTATGAGCCCAAATGTGGGGCAAACCGACCTTGGGGAGAAGCCTAAGGCTCGCGAAAACAGCAAAGAGTCAGGGATTATGGATATGCTCGCTACCATCATGGATCGACTAGACAAGATCGAGTGTCGAAGGAGGAGCAAGCGCGCAAGGATAACGCGGCGCATCCTCATAGGGTTGACACGAAAATGAGTATTGCGTCGCTAGGCGACAGCAATGAGAACAAGCGAGTTTTTCTGACTGGTCTTCAAGGAAGACAAAGTTTTGAAGACATTTGTCACGAGGCAAGGATGCCTTCTCAAGGGAGAGGGTGCCTGCAGGTGCCGCGAATTATATACAACATGGAAATGTGAACGGCGGGCACAACGTCCAAGGTGGACACGCAAATGTGCCTCCGAGGTTTTTTGGTTTGGTCAGAGAACCAAGTTTAAAAAGGAGAAACAGATTCAAATAAGGCATTTAGACGGAGCTGAGACCTACAAGGGACTAGGATTGGGTTTCCAAGCGTGGGGCAGTGAATTCCCGCGGCAAGTAAGTCTAGCAGAGGCCGAGTGTGGATTTCCGTGGCCGGAAGATGTTAAGGTGGATCTGCTGGGCCATTACCTGGAGGGCCCAGCAGGGTCCTACTATAATAGACAAGTGGAAGGGTGGTGGTGTGAGACACCCGCCGTATGGTATGTCATGGATAAAATGATTTCCGTGTTCAACATACAAAGCATGCCTGCGCAATGCATCAAGTTGTTGATGGCGCGAAATATTCCGTCCAGATCGTGGTCGGATCACTATTTATACTTGACGGCAGTGGCAGAGGCGGTCGGGTCCAACTGTGAATCGTTGGTGCTGAAAAACGTGATTTATCACGCAGCACCGGAGATGAGGAAGATCCTCATCTCCAAGTACGATCACACCCGACCGGATTACCTCAGACAAGCCGAAGAATTTTTCCAATTCGCACAGGCTGTGCAGTATGAAGATAAAGGACCAAGGGCATATGGCGGCGTCACTGTAAACGCTGTGTCAAATAAGGGCAAAAAAGAACCGAAATCAAGGGCGTGTTTTGGGTGCGGTGAAACGGGACACATGCTGAGAAACTGTCCAAAAAAGAAGCACAAGAAAGAAGATTTTGTGCTCATGGTGTCAAGGCGCACGCGTGATAAAATTGATGATAAGTGGATCTTGGACAGTGGTGCCAGTATGCACCTGACCAATGATATGACGTGCTTGATGGATGTGGAAGGGGTATCTGGCGTCTGATACCAGGCAGATGACCAGCGCTTAGAAATAAACAGAAAAGGCTCTGTTTATTTGAACGTGATTAAAGCTGGAAGAGAAACTTTACTGAAGGTTACGAACGTCCATTACGTGGAATCGCTCACGAAGAACATATTATCATACGGAATCCTTGAAGAAAAATGATGCGTCTTGTCATATGTTAATGGCAGAAGGGCGCTGATTAAACGTGACACTGGAACGGCTATTGTTGATGTCATGATGACAAATAACGTGCTGAGAGTACACGGAAGAGTAGATAGAGACCGGGTCAATTTCGGTGACACCGTGATGACAGTGGTTCGCCAAAACGAAACCGATTTTCAAGCGAATAAAGACGTGCAATGCGGAATGCTGATGCGGTTCCATGCACGCATGGGTCATTTGAACTATGATCGGTTCATAGCAATGGAAATAGATGCGAAGTACGGCATCAGGATCACAGATTTTACTCGGCGTAATTGTTTGACCTGTGCGCAGGGAAAACAAAAAAAATGAGCAGTCGAAGAGGGACACGGGTGAACATCCATCGACCGTACAGGTGGAGTGATCTGCTCCGATCTCAAGGGACCAGTCACACCACGTGACAGACTGGGCAACAGCTACCTGGTCAATTTATTGACTATAAATGTAATTACGCGCGGATTTTTCTGGCCAAGACCAAGGATATGGCTGCGAAAAACTTCGAGCATTTTCTCGCTTTTTTCGAACGAAGACTCAACTGCAAAATTCACGTATTGCGCACGAACGGTGGCGCAGAGTTCAATACTATGGATTATTTTGCAGAAACACGGGAATTTTAAGGAAGATTTCGGAGGCAGTAAATAAAGCGAGTAACGGGAAGGCTGAGCGCATGCATCGGACGGTCATGAACATGGCCCGATGCATGATGTTCGCGAGCGGTTTAAATTTGTCTTTCTGGGGAAACGCCGCATAGTACGCGGTGTACGTGCTGAACAGGACGCCAACGAGCGCTAACGAGAGAAGAATGTCGCCGTTGGAAGCTTTAACAGGTGTGAAACCGAACCTCGGGGAGATTGTAACATTTGGAACACCATGCACCTCCTACCGGAATCCTGGGACCAACACGCTGGCGCATCGGGCGCAGATAGGTATTATCATCGGAAAAATCAAAGATACCAAAGGGTACAAGGTGTACCTGAAGCGTGAAAACGAGGTCACGGTAACCCAGCACATAAGGAATATTAAAACCCTCGATGAGACACATAACAAGCAGCTGAGCGATCTTTTCGAGGGTGGTACGGTAACTTTACGATGGAAAACGATGGTAGCAGGACAGAAGGAGCTGCTTCAAATGTGAATAATGAAATCCAAGGTGGAACGGAAGATGCAGCGCAGTTGAGGCAGAAGAAGAAAGGTACTGCGAAGAAGGGCGCCAAAAAGAAGTCCAGGTGGACGCGCGATCGTCACCTGACGCGTGGATATGTCGAAATCACGAGTGAAGAAAAGAGAAATGAAGAACAAAATGGAACTATGGAAGACGGAGTTCAAGAAGTCAACATGATTTTGGAGAGTGATCCAAGAAACTATAGTGAAGCAGTCAAGAGTAAAAATTACGCAAGCTGGCTGAAGGCCATGAAAGAAGAGCTGCATGCACTAGAAGAAACCCAAGTGTGGAACGTTATCGCAAGACCGAAGGATGTGAAACCACTTCACACGAAGTGGGTTTACAAAACGAATACCATTGCTGATGGGAAATTGGAACGTTTTAAAGCCAGGCTGGTAGCCTTGTGGAAACGAAAAAAAGTATGGAGTAGATTACGAATTAGCATTAGCGGCAGTGATGGAAATGACCGCTGTAAAATTTATACTTGGTCTAGCCCGGAAGTGGAAGGTTAACACTTTACATGGAGATATACCAATGCCTATGTAAAGGCATTGGATAGGGAGCACGAGATTTTTTTTTGTATGTGCCAAGAGGCATGGAAGTTGATGCAAAGATGCTGGACAATTTAAAGGTAGAAGACGCTACTAAGCTGGTTCCGCGGTACAAAACGCTATACGGCTTGAAGCATGAGGACAGGCTTTGAAAACGCCTGCTACACGAAAAATTGATGGATTCCGGTTATGAGCTGAGTATCACGGATGGATATCTATATTTTAAAAAATTAACGATGATATCGTGGTGGTAGGCGTCTACGAAGATGACCTACTGGTTACAGGGACTAATGGTGTTCACGTGGACAAGGGTTTTGACGAATTAAGTGTACTTGAAGTAAGGAATCGAGGCGAAGTCTCAAAATTTCTTGGTATACGCGTGACTTACGATGTGAAGCATGGATATTTGCTTGATCAAGAAGTAATGATCAAAGATTTACTGAAGTTGCATGGATTACAGAATGCGAACAGCACAAGGACGCCTATGGTAGATGATAACGAAGATCAAGTGATTCAAGAAGAAGAAAAATGAATGATGAAAAAGGACCGAAAAATGTTTCAATTAAAGACTTCCAATCGCTAACTGGAAGCTTGCTGTGGATCGCGCGATGTACGAGACCTGGCATCGTATACGCGGTCCACAAGACAATGAGGCGTGCGCATGCACCAACGATTTTGGACTGGAATTTGGTCAAGAAAATTTTGCGTTTTCTCAAGGGAACAATGGGTTTGAGGTTACGAGTGGAAGTTGTCAAGGAAAAGAAGGAGATACAGAAAAAATGATTACATTTGTGGGTTATTCAGATGCAGATTTATCTGGGTCGAATACCGACAGAAGATCCACAAG
Source organism: Peronosclerospora sorghi (assembly GCA_026184515.1). Taxonomy (NCBI): domain Eukaryota; phylum Oomycota; class Peronosporomycetes; order Peronosporales; family Peronosporaceae; genus Peronosclerospora; species Peronosclerospora sorghi. The sequence goes on from CM047584.1 coordinate 10,129,571, forward strand.
TGGCGGTTTGATTACGATGTATGGCATTGTTAATCAGTGGATACGCAAACGTAAATCATGCGTGGCGTTGTCGACGATGGAAGCGGAGTTCTACGCAGCCTCTATCGTGGAATGCGAGCTACTGGTACTCAAAGAGATGGAGTGCGAAATTGGATTGAAAGTGAAATTTCCGATGACGCTCAAGTGCGACAATCAAGCTGCAATCAAGACGCTGAATGGTGAAGGCAAAGGTTCTAGAACGAAGCACATCGATGTGCGCATTAAGCTCGTTGTGTGTAAGGGGTGTGATGGACAGAACGAAGTTGTCTAAGAACATACGGAAATGATGTTAGCTGATGTTTTACGAATGCTGTAAGCGGACCAAGGATGAAGTATATACAGGAAGCTTTGGGATTGCAAGCGATTGAAGATGGTTGGTTTCGTTTTTCGCAGAGTTGAGAAGGAGTGTTGGAAGGACCCGCGCCCCGGCTGCAGCCGACGATGGACGCAATTGGGTCAGATGCAACTTTTCGACAAAATGTATTTTGGGTAAGTACCCAATTTTATGGGTCATATCCAACTTTATACTTGCATTTATTAGGTTAAGTATTAAACTCAATTTAATAAAGTCACTTTTTGTTTTTGTTCTTCGGCCACAAGTTAAGTTTTTTCGTTTGTGGAGTTAGTACGGCCTACTGAGGGCGGAACGCTATAATTTCTCTTGGGGATCGATTTACCTACTGGGGAAGACTGTGGTTACACACGTTGGAGTGTTATGAGTGGTATTTTGTGTTGAAAATCCACTTAGTAGTAATATCCACCTTGCCAGATCTTATAATACCCTGTCTGAACACTTTTGACCAGGTAGGATCTGTAGCAGAGGCAAGACAGTATGGACAACTTCGGTATCTTGTGTCCGGCATGGCCATAAACCGGCGCATGCACTTGAAAGGCAAGAATATTAATGCCGCCCGCGCCCGGCACTCCGGCTGGTGCCATACGAAGTGCTGCATTCAAATTTGGGCGTGGCCCAGCGCCGACTTCTCCCCCTTCGTCCGCGGCCAGATCATTCAAGGTCATCTGGTGGCCGAATGGACGGTAGTTTCGGAGGCTTGCACGAAACTCAGTGTCCTTCGCACGTACCGGGGAGCCCTTCCTCGACCCGGACAAGACACTAGAAACTGACAGCTTGGCTTGCTTATCTTCCACGGCAGTCAAGAGCGTCGTTATTTCCTTCAATCCTTGCATGATAGCCCTCAAATCATTTGGGGAGGGAACATCATTTTCCTCGGAATTACTCATGGTTAATTAGGTCAAAAACCCTCGATATTCTACGTCACACCACTAGCCCTTGTAACAGGGGACTTTCCACTAGTTCCACGTGACGTTATCACAAAAAATTCCACGAAGCACACACGTAACGCCAAGAAAAATCCATGTGATACTTGTGCGAGCCTTGGGCTCATAACCTGTAGAAAAACCACTTAGTAGTAATATCCAACTTGTCAGATCTTATACTACCTGGTATGAAAACTTTTGACCAGGTAGGATCTCTAACAGAGGCAAGCCAGTATGCGCCGATCGTCGGCCGCGGAAGGTTCAGCTAAGTTGTGCTAATAAGCGTGCAAATTGAAAATTGTATTATGTAAAGTTATTTAAGTAGCTATCCGTAGCTAAATGGAACTTAAAATGTAACTGCCAATATATGCAGAAATATATGCCCTCATACCAGCAATGGGCTTTCACCATCTTGTAAGAGCGCCACATGCAAAATGGGTACACGAACATCCAACAATTTGGAGTTAATAAAGTTGAGATTGCTTTTATTACTGTGTTATCACGTTACCTTCGCTGTTACGCTATTGTTTGTGCTTGAAGTACGTTTGACTACTGGAACCTTGCGCATATAAGCGGCGATGGAAGACGAGGATGTACACAAACAATGTCTCGATTGCATTTGTGACGTCGAGCTCAAGTTCTGAGTGACAACGCAAGAGAGGACGTAGTTGCCTCAACAGTGATTCAGCTAATGCTATTTGAAGTAGCTAAGTAAGTAACTCTAAAAAAATAGACTACGTTTTACTCTCTCTATAGTAATTTTAATGGTTACAGTATACAAAACGGATTACAACTTTAAAAATGTGACAAACAGAATCAATAGTGAACATTTCTGTACTTCTCTTCTCGTATAATTAAAATTTTTAGAGACGAATCCGGCGGTCTTTTTTTGCTCGTTGGTATTTTATAAAGCCATTAAAAGATAGATACACACATTCCATAAGCTACACAAGTATGCTTGGTGCCTTATAGACACTTGTTTTTTTTTCTGCTGCCTGCCGTTAACAAGCACCACGAAGAATGGACGACACTGATGCAGAAGAGCTGCGAGTTGAGGTGGTCGTTGTGGACTACTACATGAGCAAACCGCTGCCACTCAATGCCATTGAAAAGCTCCCACCCTCTCCTTGTTATGCACGCGCGCATGCCGTTCCCGTCGTACGAATTTTTGGGGCCACGCCCGCGGGTCAAAAAACGCTCGTGCATATTCATGGGGTAGGTGTTTTTCGCTTAAATTTTTTTTCTGCACGGAATTGGCAACAATGGATTGCACGACATTCCATTTTTTGTCTAGATTTTTCCGTATTTTTACTTTCGAGCCGAAACGCATGCCGCTTTTGACGACCCCGAGCGGTTACGATCGTTTTTGCCTCAATTGGCCAAAGAGATTGAAGCTGCTCATGACTCGAACCAGCCGCAACGACAGAAGGACAAGGCCACGTGGTCGTGTGGGAAACTCATTGCCAAAGTGAGTACGGTGCACGAAAAAAACCAGTCGCAAAATTTTTCCCCCGATCCGATCATTTTTTTTCGTCCTCACGTGATGCTGCATGCTGAGGTAGATGCTCATCGTACAAGGTACACCATTTTACGGGTACCACGCGACGTCGAAACTGTTCGTCCAAATTTTTCTGTACGATCCACTCGCCGTGAAAGCCGTCGTGCACGTGCTGGAGAGCGGCTGTCTTGGTGGCGTCCGTTTTCAGCCATACGAGGCCCATGTGCCGTTCCTACTACAAGTAACAAAACCCTTTTGTTGAACGATCGACATGCTCGATAAAAAAAACATGGTGCACTCACACATATGTACGAACGTGCTTCTCTTGTATCTATCTATCAAGGTCTTTGCGGATTACAACATCGAAGGAATGAATTACGTCGCGTTCAGTAACGTTCACGTACGTTCCGTCCACGTGCTTGTCGTACATTGGAGCTCGTTCACTAACTAACGTCCGTACGGCCTGCGCCTCGTAGTTTCGCGCTCCGCTTCCCGTCGTACAAGATCATCTCGTGCACGACGAGTCGGGACAGTATCACGTGCGACTCAGTTCCACGGTCCCCGCACATCGCATCCACGGCGTCAAGATACAAACAACGTCCTGGACTGGACGCTACGTGGCCGTGCCGCGCGTGTCCACGCAGTGGTACGATCGCCACTCGACTTGCGCACTCGAAGCGGACGTGGCCGGTGCGTGCATTTTGAACCCACAGCGGTTTGAATCCATGCAGCGCAAGGCAGCCATGGACGGTGAAGTACGCCATGTACCAGCGTTGGCAGCGATTTGGGAGGTAAAAAAAATGGACGACGGGGCGAGACGCTGCCCGACTATCAAGTGTGTATGTGTGTGTGTGATGACAGGAAGAAAGAGGACGACGGAGTCGACGTGGCGAGAGGGCCACACCCACAATGTCCTGCAGTCTGTCGCGCCAGGAGGTGGCGCCAGCCCGTGCGTCCAGGAACCGGTCGCCGACGCACGACGCGACGTCGTCGTCGCTGCTCTCGCAGTCGTTTTTCCAGCACACCATGGAACAAGCGGTGGCGGCCGTGATGAAAAACGTCGAGGCACAAGCGACACGCGCCGCTGCGTCGGCTCTGACGCCAGCGGTTTGGGATGTATCATGCGGCAAGTCCATTGCCGCGGCCAGCGCGTACTCGTATAGTCAAGCCGAGCACGCAAGCACGGACACGCGAGAAGGTGGTGAGGACGGGCGTGGACGTGGTGATGGAACGAGCACGGAGTCAGATTGTTTTCGTCCGCCAACAGCGGAAGAAGACGAAGCGATTGTGAATCTTCTCCTTGCCATGCAACGCGACACGAGTCGAGCGGAGGCAGGGACGACGGCACGTGCACGTGGTCACGACGCGCGCGCGGGGTACGAAAGCGTCGACGAAGCGAGCGACGACGGAGGCGACGATGCCCACACGGACACGGATGCCCATGACGAAATCCACAACATCTTGGCGTCGCAGCGGCTCGTAGAAGACCAGCGTTTACGTGAACGGCGTGGGTTGCCTGGACAGGAAAAGGTGTGGGGCCCGCTCGCTAGTCCAGGAAGGGAACGTGACAATTGTCGCGCGATCCTGCCTCCTCGACAGGCGCACGCGCATACGGTCGAGACCACGCCGTGTGCATCATGCTGTGCATCCTCCCCGCGGTCGGACTCTATTGTCCAGACTCGTGCTAGGGCCGGGAGTCGAGAGGATGTTCCGTTGGTCGGTGATATCGAAGATCTGCTCCCGCCACGACCACAGGCACTCGTCCACGTGTCTCGAACGAGAAGCGACGCATCCGAGCCCATGCAGGGCGCTCCGCTGTCGCGCACGCCACACCCACCGCCACCGAAGGAAAGCCGTGCCACCGTTGCTCCCGTTCCATCCCTCGCAGCAGCAAGCAACACTGGAGACAAGACCCGGTGGTGGCGCTTTCGTCCCGATCCTCCTTCGTATACTCAACTGCTTTCCTCGTCCCACGCCGTGGGCGTGACGCGCATCCAGGTGAGAGAAACACGCACGTGACATGGTCTGTGGATGATGCACGGGTGCCTTTGTGTGTGTTTCTAACAACAACGTGTCGCGACCATGTAGTACCAAGCTGCGTTTTACAGCAAGGCGGCCGATATTCCGCCCAAGCCACTCGTCTTTGGTGGAAAAAAGTATCGTTTTACCCCACAGGATCGTCGCCATCTGCCCACGTTTGATACCACAGCGACGCGTGCGCGCTTGAACGCACTCGAGACCTCTCGTCCTTCATCGTCCTGGGGGAAGCTTGCCCAGTGCCAGACGGCTTCGATCGGCCGTGAAGGAGAGGAAAAGGTACGACCGTGTTTCCACTCGGTGCTCTCTTTCTACGGACAGAGCGAGCTCCTGACACGCAGTCACGTTCTGCTAGCAACGACGATGGTGGACGCCCGCACGCTTGCCGCCCGACGCGACGGTTGTCCACGCGTGGGCAGTGAAAACCCCCAGCAGTCCTCCCGAGGTAAAGAAACAAACATGGACGCTGTTGTCGCAAGGGGTTGAGGCGAGTCCAACGCGTCATGTGTTGCGTAGGTTTGTCGACGCAAGCGAGCTCGATCGTCCGTGGTTCTCACACCCACGTCCCCGTCCACGCCTCGGAGCGCGCCGACGACGCGGTCGAATCTGACCATTCTCTCCGTCGAAGTGTTTGCCCCGTCGCGGGGCACCATGCTCCCGCATCCGCTCCACGATCCCGTCACGGCCATTTGTTATGCCATTGAGGCGCAAGAAGGACCCGTGCCGGACCAAACCCACGAGCGTGGCGTGTTACTGGTGCAGCGGGACGACGACGTGGCGCCAAATGCCGCCACGCTCCAAAGTGAGGGCTTGTGGAGGGACCATGATGAGGACAACGTGTCGGTCCTTGTGGTCGCCGACGAGCGGGCGCTCCTCCATGCGTTCGAGGACGTGGTACGACGATGGGATCCCGACTTTCTGGTCGGGTTTGAAGTCCAGAAAGCTTCGATTGGGTACCTTGTCGATCGAGCCGCGCAGATGGATGTGAGCCTTTTTTTCTATATGTCCATGGGTTTGCCACGAGCAAGACGACTCACGGTCCATTTGTTTTCCTCGATGATGATGATGGTAGATGAACCTCATCCAGTCCCTGTCGCGCCTTCCGTCGACACCCATCGATCGTCGAAATGCCACACCCACGTCGGAGCACGTGCGCGACAGCCAACACGACGACGCCTCGATCGGGACCACGTGGGGCATGCACAAGGCCGCGGGGCTCTGGATGCACGGCAGACACGTGTTAAATCTGTGGCGACTCACGCGCTCCGAGGTACCGTGTGTGTTTTTGACTACAAGGTGATGACGGGGGCCTGATGAAAGCACGCGTTGTCTGTCGTCCATGCTTGTGGACGGTATCTCTCCTCTCAGCTCAAACTGTCGCGCTATGCGCTCGAAAATGTCGTGGCGGCCGTGCTCGAGCGGCCGTATCCCGTCTACTCGGCTCCCGACTTGACCTGCTGGTTTCGCAAGGGTGGGCCACTGCGATGGAAAGTCGTGCGGTACGTGCTCGAGCGCGCGACGCTGAATCTCCACCTGCTCGCGAAGCTGCAGCTCATTACACGCACGAGGTACGTCTTGTTGTGTGGTTTGGGTCGTCGGACACGGTGGCCAAGCAGCGGTGGTGTCTCGTGACCAACGACCTCGACGACTCGATGCATGGTAGTGAAATGGCTCGACTCTTTGGCATCGACTTTTACTCGGTCTTGTCGCGCGGGTCCCAGTACCGGGTCGAAGCCGTCCTCTTGCGCGTCACGAAGCGACACAAGTTTCTCTTGGTGTCCCCCAGTCGCGATCAAGTCGCGGCGCAAGCGCCCATGGAATGCATTCCACTCGTGATGGAACCGCACTCGAACTTTTATCCCGACCCGGTCGTGGTGCTCGATTTTCAGGTACACACCGACGCAATCGCGTGTCTTCTTGAACCATGGCACGTGCTGCTAACCCGACGCGCTAGTCGCTCTACCCGTCCCTCGTCATTGCGTACAATCTCTGTTATTCCACCTTGTTAGGACGTCTCAAGGATGGACTCAAGCCGGAGCTCGAGCCCTCGCTGGGGGTCGTGGATTTCGTCCCCGACGCCACGGGACTCTGGCACTGCCGCGACGATGTCGTGCTTGCACCGAACGGGACGCTGTTTTGTCCGAAACGCTATCGACAGGGCCTGCTGCCGCTCATTCTCGACGAACTCTTGTCGACGCGGATCATGGTCAAGCACGCCATGAAACGCGCGCGCGAGGCGAAGCAGGATCGACTCGCACACGTGCTCGATGCGCGTCAGCTCGCGCTGAAATTGATCTCGAATGTCACGTACGGGTACACAGCAGCGGGCTTTTCCGGACGCATGCCCTGCGCCCAACTCGCGGATGCCATTGTGCAGGTCGGTTTGATTGTTGTTGCCTCGTGTGCCGTGGCGTCGAGTCAAGAGTTTTTGTTTTTCTTTGCTCTTGTGCGATTGCAGACTGGACGATGTACGCTCGAAGCGGCGATCCGACTGATCGAGGAGCAGCAAGAGTGGCAGGCCAAGGTCGTGTACGGGGATACCGATAGTGTCTTTGTGCTCTTGTCGGGCCGCTCGAAAGCCGATGCGTTTCGGATTGGGCAGGAGATGGCCGACGCCGTCACGCGATCGAATCCGAGGTACGTACGGTTCTTTGATGGATCGATGCTACGCACGCCATCGCTTGGTGCGCACGTGGTGACTCTGTTTCTTTTCTCTTTTCGACGTTGATGGTGTTGTTTTCCTAGCCCCGTGACGCTGAAACTGGAAAAAGTCTACATGGGCAGTCTCCTCGTGTCCAAGAAGCGATACGTGGGCAACAAGTTTGACTCGTCGCGTCAAGCGAAGGGTGTGATGGAAGCCAAAGGGCTCGAGCTCGCGCGACGGGATTCGTGTGGCGTGGTCCACCACGCCATGCGCGCCGCGGTCGAGACGCTCTTTGCGTCGCGGGATTTATCCAAAGTCAAGCACGGACTCGAGACGTACTGGCTCGCGATTTTAGACCACCGCGTCCCGTTGAAGGAGTTTATCTTTGCCAAAGAAGTTCGGTTAGGGACGTATCACGCAAGTGGAAGGTGCGAACAAAAGGAAGAAGATCAACACACGACCAACCGCATGCGCTCGCTCATGTAGTCGTTCGAACGGTCCTTGATGCTGCTTTTCTTTGTTGTTCGTAGCGTTCCGCCTGCCGCGCTCGTGAGTCTCAAAGCTATGGAGAAAGATCCTCGCGCCGAGCCGCGGTATGCCGAGCGCGTCCCGTATCTGGTCGTGAACGGACCGCCCGGGGCTCGACTCATGGATTTGGTCGTGTCGCCCGACGAGTTCGTGGCGACTCGAAAGCACTTTGGACTCAACTATCACTATTATATCGAGAAACAGGTACGAAAGAGAGATCGAGAGATCTGCCACTGCGCTCGCGATAGAGTTGTTGTGGCGTCTTGTCTCCTAAACGCACGCCCGTCGTTGTTGCAGATCCTTCCGAGCCTGGAGCGTCTGCTTCTCTTGACTGGAGCCAACATTCGAGCGTGGTACGCGACGCTGCCTCGCCCGTCCGTGAAAGCGCATCATCACGTGTCCAAGGGGACGCCCCCCACACGTCGTCGCGCGGGTCGATCCATTGATTCGTTCTACCTGAGTCAGCACTGCCGCCTCTGCGGCGCCGTGGGGAAGGAGACCTTGTGCCAGACATGCAGTGCCAACCCCCAGCCAAGCCTCCTCGCGATTCACACGGCGTGGGCTCGCCATGAAAAGGCCATGATGGCGCTTCAAGTCGCGTGCACGGCGTGTGCCGATCGCACAGCGTTTACGAGCTGCGGCAATGTCTTTTGTCGCGTCTGGAACCAGATCCAGCTCTTCGAGATGGACCGAGCCACGCTCTTGTATCAAGAACGACAACGATAAAGGTGGTAGGCAGGCATGCGAGAGAGAAGAAAAGCGAAACGAATACATGACGCCCTGAACCAACAAATCCAAGGGCGGGGTCTATTCTAGCACCACGTCACGCTCTCTACTTCTTCTTCTGTGACCGGCCTGACTTGATCTTCTTGCCCTTCCCACCAAGCGTCTTGCCTTTGGCTTTTTCTCCAGCCGGCTGCTGCTTGCGTTTCTTGACCTCGTCCTTGTCTGGTTGAGTTTTCTGCTTTTTCGCCGGCTGCGTCTTGACCTCTTGCTCCTCGGCATCACTCTCTTCTTCCTGGACGACCTGGGCCTCGACATTCTCGGCAGCTTGCTTGCGTTCCTTTTCGATTTTCACACGCTCTTTCTTCGTCAAAACGTCCTCCTCGGTCTCGTCTACTTCCTTGGCCGTCTTCTTTTCCTTTTCATCGTCGGACGGCATCGTGTTTGCATACTTTTTGAGCTTGGCAACGTAGAAACCATCCATATTGTGCACGTGCGGGTAGAATCGGCGAGTCAATTGCATGGAGGGGTGAAAGCGCTGATGCTGGTAACGTGTAAAACCCGGCTTGCCGTGGTCCAATCCAGCTTCCACCAGCTTGACGCAGCGCTTGCGCAACGCGTAATCAACCACAGACTCATTCTCATCAACCATGACGGAGCACGTCGAGTAAAGAATGATCCCACCCGTCTTGGACTTGGCATCCACGGCATCAATCGCAGCGAGAAGCAGCTCCTTTTGCAAGTGAGCAAGACGTTGTACGTCCTTCATGCCTTTTTGCGTCTTGATGGAGGGATCGCGAGCGATGACGCCCATACCGGTGCACGGCGCATCTAAGAGCACACGGTCAAAACCCTTGAAAAGCGACGGCACCTTGCGACCATCGTAGCACGCCACTGTCGTGTTCTTGACGCCGAGACGATGGAGATTGGCAACCGTCGCCTTTAACCGCTGTTTCTTCAGATCGTTGGCAATAATCGTACCAGTGTTCTTCATGAGCTGAGCAATATACGTCGTCTTTCCACCCGGAGCACAAGCTAAATCCAACACACGCTCCTTCATCTGCGGCGCAAGGGCCATGACAGCACATATGGAAGACGCTGACTGCAGCATATAGTGACCCGCCAAGTACTCAGGCGTAGCACCAATAGGCACGGGCGAGTCGTAGATCTTCAGCCCTACTTTCGACCACTTGGCCAAGGGATCGAGGTTCACACCACGTTGGATCAGTGCTTGGGCGAGATCCCGACGACGCGCTTTCAACGTATTTGTACGAATGACCAATGGACGGGGTTGCTCGTTCGCCTCGACAAACTCAAGACACTCGGCAGGTGAAAACATTTGTAGGAACAGGTCAATGAGCTCCCGGTTGTACCCAAAGTATCCCGCCAAATCTTTCGCAAGCGTCTCCATATAGTCAACGCGGGAGCGACCAGCCTCCCGACGAGCACTAAACTGAGACAGCACGTCCACGACATCCTTAATGCGCTGGTACACGTCGGCAGGATCCGACATGCCGTCGTCGCCCTCGCCTTCCTCCACCACCAACTCGTTCTCCGTCGGCAAGTGGTACGACTCGTTGTTTTGGATATGAAGACGCATTTCATCCTCGGCTTCCTGTGCCTGTAAAGCGTCCTCTTTGTCCAACAGACGTGCCTTTCGCTCAATCTCCATCTCTTCCTCCTCTTCCTCTTCACCGTCCTCGTCTTCACTCGCATCTTCCTTCACTTTCTCGACGCTAGTCGTCTTGTTCTTGACCTTGAGCCATTTTTTATTGGCATCTGAAAAACCGTCGTCCACTGCGGGTTCCTCCTGCTCGCGGTCGTGCTCGTTCGGGGCCTCAACGTCGTCGTCTTCTTCCTCCGAGTCAAAAAGCTGCGCTTTCTTGCTGCTCTCGACGCTACGTCGCTCCTGCTTGGCCGCTTCCTTTATATACTTCGAAGACTTGGAAACCTTGTCGACCGATGTCGCGCTGAGCTTGCGCTTGCTCGGTCTCGGCATCGTTCGGCTCGCTCGCTCCACGTTTGATTGGTGCGCAAGTGTGCTAGCGTGTAGGTTCACGTACGCCACACGAAAGTAGCCATTTCTGTTGACTTTTAGAAACGTTCGGTTTTGCGCACAAGTTGAAGTGACCTTCACTCTTTCGTCAGATAGGAAACACCACGAGCTGACCGCAACAGTGGACGAAGCAGCTGGAAGCAAAGAGGCGCGAGATGGGAGTCGTTGCAAGCGCGGTTTCGTTCGCGCCACTACGAGAGATCTCGAGCAGCTGCGTATCAACATTCAACACGAGCTGGAAGGGCCGGAGCAGCAGCGTAGTGCCACGTTGCAAGATGAAGTGGAACGACACCGACAGATATGAGTACTCGATGGACGAGGTGAGTGAACTACCTTGAGATTCAAGAAGGAACTCGCCGGTTGACGAACGTATTGCTACAGCGCAACGAGATGGAGTGGGTGTGGATGAAACGTACCAAGTTGACGCGGAAGGATCTCAAATCGCGCAGGTTGCACCAAGTCCAAGAATTAGCAGACAGCTCGCAGCACCAGGCGGGAACAATTCCAAGCCTTGACCACTTGCGGGAGGTAGCGCAGATTAAGATGAAAGCCCTTGGGGACGAGAGTCGAGTACGGTGAAGCAGAATGCGGGAATATGCTATATACAAGACTGGAAAAGACTTCAACGTCACATCTATATTGCTGCAGGATGTCCGAGAAAAGTACAAAGCTTAGCGGAGAAACGTGACAATCAAATGAGCTGCTCATGAACCGCGACTAGTTCGAAGCTCGAAAATGATTTGAACATGCAGCTGTACGACGAGAGGCCTGTGCCACGTCGTAGGACAGCGCAAAATGTGGAATTCGTTTTTAAATTCACAATTTTCGTGTCAACGCAGGAACGCGACGCTTGGAAGTGGAAATTCACAATAAGACAAGACTACAGAGTAGTGTTGCACCAGGGCGGAGAGTGAAAAAACGGCACTGATGAAAAGCCAAAAAAATTTTGAGCTTGAATTATTGCCGTCAGGGCTGAGGCTATGCATCCGACTACAAAGTCAATGTATGTGATGACGTGATGGGTGTTTCCATCGCTTACGGTTCCAGAGCCAGACAAACGCAGCCATAGTAGAAGAACTGGAGTGGATTAAATATTTCACACATACAGAGATTTAAGTACATGCACGGTCGGTGGTCCAAGAGTCAATGGGCGTGATCCTGTTCTGCATGTGTGCTGATACAAGTCTTTACTTCATCACAAAAAAGCACGAGTTTTGTCTCTACATCTTGCTATTAACGGCTGGCTGCCATGGCTTCTGGGCACGTCGCTGATTCCAGTTAAGGTTAGTGAGCATAGATTCAAACCAGTCCTGATTCTCGTTCACCTGGCAAATTGAAGGCAACGGGTAGGACGATACACGGACGACGACACTATCGCCACGATCCATACGCACGCGATTCTTGCCATCGAAAGACACATAGCATGATGGAGACCGACTATTGGTGGGAAACTCAATCTTGAGCGTGGCGCTATCGTGAAAAATCAGTGGTCGAAAGCTTAATGTATGAGGGCAGATCGGAGTAAAGAGCATGGAAGGCACCGAAGGGTGAGCCATGGAACCGCCGGCTGAAAGTGAATAGGCTGTCGAGCCTGTCGGTGTAGCAATGATGATGCCGTCTGCTGCAATTTTCGTGATCTCTAAGCCATCGCAGTAGCAATTCAGTTCTACGAGCGCACCCGATGGGCCGCGGTCAATCACGATTTCATTCAGTGCGTGCAAGTTTCCGGTAATTTCACGTTCCTTGCCACCACGATAAAGCGTACATACGAGACGCGAGCGCAAGGACATGCAGAAACCACCATTGATGACAGAGGTAAGTTGTTCCATGGCATTGTCAGATTCAAACGGAGTTAAGAAGCCAAGCGATCCCATAGCCAACGAAAAGACGGGCGGAACACTCTTGCTGAAAAGCGATGAAACCCACAGCACGGTTCCGTCACCTCCAAGAGAAATAACAAAGTCGATTTTCCCTTGACACTCCTCCCAGTCCCCTGGTTTTCTGCCCCATGTAGCCGTGTTTGGTAATGCAACCTCTTCGTGCACAGGAGGCTCAAGCAAAACATCAATGTGCTTTTCTTTTTGTAGCCAGGGCACCAGTCGCAGCAACATATCGGTTGTTTCGGGTTCATTAGGCTTCTTCACCATCAGCACAGTCTTGGGCGGCTCATCCCACATGAGCTGAACGTTGTTACGCGAGCGATGCTGCGTGCGAATGCTGCGCTTCATCGGTGTGAACACCTCACACTGCTCGTCAGAGCACTGCAGCAATCGGAAACAGGAGCGTGTCGACGTTCCATCCTCCACGCACTCAGTCTCACTGTAGGAGGAGGATGCGTCGCTTTCGACGACACTGCAAGTGCCTTCGCTATAAATCCCGTCACGTCCAGGCTGGGCCCACGTGTCCGCAATCAAGATCAGCTCCGAATTCGTGCGTTTGCGCGGCTGCTTCTTTCCACATTGAAGATCCACCTTGGCGACCGTTGTCGCGGGCGGATGATGACCTGTAAGATCTTTGCACCGCTTCATCCAGTAATTTTTCTCGGCAATCGCTTGGTGCAATTGCTCCTCGAGACTCGCAATCTTGGCCTGCAAGCGAAGTGGATTGTCACGCTGCGATTCGCAAAACGCCAAGACACGTTTCATCTGGTCGTTCATGGCCCGCAGATCGTCCTCCAACGTGTACCCATGTTTAACGGACGGACCGTACGACGACACGTGTGGCCCACGCGTCCCGAGCTGCTGCTGCTGCTCCACGTCCGCCACGTCCACGAGCGCGACAGAGCCGGAAGCCACGGCGGCGTCGTATTGGCTGTCAGTAAACGCCATGCGGACCGGGTTGAGTTCGTTGATGGAGCGTATGGGTAGGTCGGCGACCTGCGTTACGTGAGGAAGCGTGAGCTCCTCCGCTTCAGGGACGGGCGGCAGACTGGAGACTGGCGCAAAAGTGGCCTCATGAGCTGAGTGGGGGGACCGACGATCGCGCGAAGAATGGCTCATCCTCACGAAGCCGGACTTCCGGGAGTGGCAGAGAAAGGACAGCGCTGCGCTCAACATGTTTTGTCATAGACGCTGCGTGCTACGAGGCGGTTACCTAATCGAGGCGCTGCCATTTTCGGCCAATGGGTTCCCGTATATGATCAAAAATTGGCCAATCTTGGTGGGTCCATGCTGGCAAACGGCTTTTTACGGCGGTTCAAAACGGGTCTACTAATTTCCTACGAATTCCACGATACCAGATATAGCATGTCGTTCGCTGGCGTCTAGCGGGTGCCGTGTATGCCAGAGAGATCAATGTGGCGCTATATATACAGCACAAGTGCTTTTTATGCTGATGGATAAGTCTTGCTGTTGATGAAAATCGTATGAAGTGACGCAGCCGCGACCTGCTAGCTACGGTAAGTGAAGAATTACGCCTGTTAATGTTGTTGAGGTACGAGTATTTTCGGTAGGGTTGCGCTCTAGTGTGCAGTAGTGATATGCTGATTCGTGGGGTACAACTGTAAAATACCAACACATACGCAGTATACAGAACAAGAGTAGGTACCACGTAGTAGCGACGGGGCTGGCCGTGTAAAAGCGCTATTTCTAAACCAATTATAAAGTTGAATTCAATTAGGGAGAGTTCGAATTTAATTAGGTACGGGATCGCGACATGCCAAAGCAGAAGACGGACAACTTTCTATATCCAGACACTAGTATAGTACCCGGTCGTGTCGACGGGGCGTACATGTAAAAGCGCTATTTCTAACAACTTATATACTCGTTCAGACTGATCTGCATGTCAATAGCACTACCACGGTTTAGACTTCAACAGAGCAATGATTTTGAAGCCGAAATTGTATGTTTTTGCTTTTTTATCACGTTTTTCACTGTTTGCGTCAGCCAGGCAGAAAACGAAATCTAATGGATGTCTTCCAAAATCCCAGTATTTCAAAATGCGCAGCCCAATATTTGCGAGTGATTTGTGACACACACAATTTGCAATTTCCGACGGATTTGTGATTATGCGAGACCGTTGGTGTCCTCCAAAATCAACGTAAATCATATACATACTATACACTTGCAGGTTCATGCAGAGTCCATGCCACGTGTCCTAAACTGACAACAACTCCATAGTGTCAAAGCAGGTGTCTGAAATGTCTTAAATAATGTTTATGCGCAAAAGTGTAGATGCTTGATTGTTCCCTGCACTCTAATATGACTATGGCTTCCTCTCTTGTGCGCCTTGCTTTCTTGGAGGACGTTGAACGCCAAAGTAGCTGCGCAAGAAAAACGCGCAGGTTCAAGTTAGCTCTTGCGTTGCTTCAGCTGGTAAGGCTCCGATCTACTATCAGAGAGCGCTCTTTTCTCACTGCCTCCTGCCTTAGCTACCCTTCCAAACTCCCTGGTACCACTTCTATGCTACCGCGGACGATTCAAGCTTTCTGTCCACCACAGCAGTAACACGTGGTGTATTCAATTACGTCCTTGGCTACTTTCAAGACGATTTCGTGGTTCGCTCTGGACCAGGCAAAGTCGGTCGTCCCGCTCGGGTACCGCATAAGCACGCAGTGCTTGCGATCGTGCTGATGTACTACGCAGACACCATGGAGTTCAAAGTCCTGCAGAAGCTTTTCGGAGTACCTCCTGCGACATTCTCCAGGACTTTTACTGAAGTCAAAAAGGCATCGGAAAAGTCACTTGCACGAATTCACGAGGCGCAGTTTCGATGACCTTCATTTGAAACCCAGTCCGAGTGGAGCCGCTTGGTCCAGCGGAAGGAGCAGCTGCTGGAAAACCGGTTCTTCTTCATAGATGGTAAAAACTTCAGAGTGCAGGAACCATCATCAGCAGACCTGCAGAATGCCTTTTACAATGGTAAGCACGGCATAAGCTCAATGTACGCATTCTTTTCCTTGTGCTAACGGCAACTTTTATAAGGTTGGCTTCACTCAGTGCTGGTCACCGGAACGTTTGCATTTGGTGTGGATTGCGCGGTCATTTGGGGAAAGCATAACTGTCCAGATTCATGTAATGATTCCGAAACCAGCCGAGGTTTCCAAGCGAAGCTTTTGCATGAACGATTTACATTGCCGGAGATGGGGGAGATAGCGGATTCTGTCTTCCCAGTCTCCAAAGAAATGTTCAAAAAGATCATTACGCCTTTGAAGCAAGACGACATAGACACGATACCAAGAGAATTTCAGTCCACATCCCTCTCCATCAGTAATTCGACTACCGCGGTGAGACAAGTGGCAGAGTGGGGAATGGGCGCAACTTCAAAGTGCTTTCGCAGGCTTCTTCAATCGCTCCCATATGAACTGGAAGTTAGATCCCGGCGTTTAACGAACATCTTTAGACTCTACAATGTCAGGGTCAGAATGACCCACATCAGCCAAATAAGAAACGTGTTTTACAGCTGAGAGCTACCAATCAGCAATCAGCATCGTTGAATAATGCGGCCTTTTAGACATGGTAACAAGGACGTCAATGTCTTCGGTGTATTATTGCTGGCCAGACGCGTTTGACGTCTGCCCCGTTAGCGCCACCAACAACATCATAAATCTTTCTTCCGACTTTCTCTCCCTCTCCTCCCGCGCAATTCGCTCCTTCCTATCCCTCTCTTCCCGTTCCATTCTCTCCGCCATACATCACTCCTCTCTTTCCATCCTCTCCCTTCTATCCCTCTCCTCTCTCTCTAACCTATCCTCGCGCCGCCACTCCGAGTACCTCTGTTGCTTCGCCAGCATCAACGCTATAGAGTCCGTTTTGGGCTGTGGTTCCGGTGTCGGCTCACGGAGAAGAGCGCTGATGTCGTCGATGCGCCGGTCAATTCTCTGCCGACGGCGTGCGGTGTCAGAGACAGGGGTACTTGTCGGAGGAGGCGAGCGAGTTCTGCGCTTTCTGCTGATGTCAGCCAACTTCCCCTCACTCCTTCCCAATCGGGAAGCACCAATACTCCTTGATGTCGACTCTCGACTGAAAGGGGTGTCGACGCGAGGACGGTCGTTAAAAACGGTGGGGGGGGGCGGACCTTGAACGGGCGCACGTAGAGCGCTGGTCAAAACACTCAACATTCATATTTCAGACGTTAGCAAATAATTGATCACCTCTTCTTCCGTTTGTACGGGCTGCGACGCGGCGACACTCGCCGCCTTCGAGGGCATCGCGAACCTTGGGAAGGCGATGGGGGAAGGAAGCAAAGGAAGCGAAGCTCCCAATGGCTAAATTGTGTGTGTCAGTACAAGCAAATGCTCAAATATTTTAAGTGAAATTATATTAGAAAACTTTCCTGCGTAGTTCCTCATCGTCTTCCTCCGAGGAATAGTCATTAGGGTCATCAACATTTTCGGACTGACGGACATCGTCGTCCAGCTCGACGACCGACATCTCGCTCTTGATTTCACGGAAAATCCGCTTCGTCCGGCGCACCTCCGGTGGCATCCTAGAATCTCCTACAAAGACAATAATATAATCATGCGTTACCGGTTGAAGGGAATATATGTACGGTAGACTCAAGGACGTATTATAAAACCTACTGGTGGTCTTCTTGCAGTTCTTCATGGCCGTAAACTTTCGGCGCAGCACCTCCACATCCCGGCTTTCATGGCCGCTAGGCAGGTTCCGGTTGTATTCATACGCAACATCTTCCCACATACTAGTTCCAAGCGGCTTTCGCTTTTCAACTATGTCTAAAAGGCCTAAAGATAAATCCATTACCGTGAGCCAAACGAGTACTGATCAAGTGATAGAAGTGAGGTGAAGTGCAAGTGAAATTGTTGACCAGTTTGTACCAGTGTACCCGTTTTCAAGGCAGATCGATCTGGCTGGCTGAAATGACGGAGTATTTTGGGCCAATCGTGTGAGAGAAGTGTCAAGAACACGGATTTTGGTAAGTCACATGATATTGCGTGTACTTACATTTTTCATGTTTGTACATATTGGGGACTGTAGGGAGATAGGATTGGTTAGTTATTTTTTGGCCTTTAACTCGCAACAAGGAAGTCGTTAGCATCTTTGCCAAGTACATCAGTCGCCTCTGCGCGCCGCGGAGTGTTTTGGAGCAGAGGGTCGAGTAATCCCCTCTAGCTCATTATACCCGGCCGGGACGCGTTACAGACGCACTTGGCCCGCCGGAAGTCCCTCGACGGGAGTACGCAGTGGTCGGCCTCGCAAGTCCAAGTCACACACGTTTGGAACGTGTAAATAAGTTTTTGGATTGTTGCGTGGAGATATCGTTCGTGGAGTTTGTTACGTTCTCGTTGGATCTCCATATTGGAATATTGGTCTTTTATTCTCGCATTGTTTGGTCTCTACGATCGGTGAAGCGATCTGCCCTTTGGAGTACACTTACTCTGAGTATAATTGGTCTGCCCGTACCCAGGGTGAAGAGTTCCGCCCAGGGTACACTACCCATCACGGTCTCGCATTTAAGACCCGAATCAATTTACAGCGAAGATCCACCAAGTGTGTAACCAGACCATTCCATCGGGTACAAAAGGTGAGATGGAGACGCAGAAATCAGACCAGGCGTCCTATGCTGATGATCGGTCGTCTGCTAGCAGCGGACGATCAGATCGGATCGTAGTCGAAGGTTCGTGGGGTACCCTCCCCGTCAGTTGGAAGGCTGGGCACGATGATGGTCAGGTTCTCGACACTACGGTGTTTGATTTTGAACTTGACTCCACCACAATGGTGCGCGTGCCCGGATCACTTGGTGATCGCGGATATCACCGAGATGATATCTCGTCAAGAATTGATTATAACAAATTAAATGTGGAATCGTTCTGGAGAGGACATAAGGAACGGCTATCGCCTTATGTTCTCGTTGTCGATAAGGATGGTGATGTCCGATCTGGCTGGGTGGAGGACCAGATCGGGATTAATAAGTTTTTTCCTCCCCATAAGGCTCCCACCGGAGCCGATCGGGACTATAGCAAGTCTTGCTATAGTTCCGGGAAGGATCAGGACTTTTGTCCTGATCCTATGCATTTGAATGAACGATTTGATGAAAAAATAAAAGATGAAAACGACTTGGAGGCTGATCAGAACGATCAGATCCACTTTCCCAAGGTCCCCAAGCAAAGGCTGGGAATGCCACCCTATGAAGATGACTTGGAAGAAAAACGCCAGGTCGGGGATGGGGCTATCAAGGAAGAAGACCTGACCAGGATGTATTACATCCACGAGTTAAAGCGATTTGTTCGTGAAGACCAGGTCATGCAGATCTTAAACCCCCAGATCCCCGATCGCCTTCTCGCACCCACCACCGAGCCGATCAAAAGCGATCGGTCGTTGCTATTGGTGAAGAACCTGCTGGCGATGTTGGACGAGGTCGGCATAAAAGTGCAAAACCTCGCCAACGTACATAAGCTGTTTGATCTGGACACTTGGAAGATGGAGATGTCGATTTCGACCCTCCATGATCATTTGGTGCCGTTGGTGGGGGCGGTTCGCCGCCCAACTCCCACCGTGGCATTGAAGGTCGCCGAGGCCACGGCAGCACACGATGATGTGTGTTCCGATGATTAATCGCTGTATCAGTCTCCACCTTCCTCTAATGGCTCATCGGAGTTGGAGGTCGGTGTTGAGCGGATGACCATGGGAGTGGATCATACCCCCATGGGAGCATAAAAAGGACGTGCGGCAGCATGGGGCTGCATGCCAGCGGGGGGCCCAGGAGCCCCCACAGGCTTCAGTACCTCCAAAGGAGGATGTCAACACGCTGCCCATGACCCAAGCTAACGTCCAAGCCATGTTTGAGGCAATGATGGAGCGTTTCATGGGAGACCGATGCCGATCGCCTCCGCGCCCGCATGCCCAGGACCGATCTGCCCGGCAAAATGTCAATACTTGCCGGGATGTTGATATGGAGTCAGTGACATTAACGGATAAGGCTACCAGAGGTGGCAGACCAGTTGGAAGAGGAAGCCGCAAGCCGCAGCCATCCCGACCGCGCCGATCAAGCAAAAACAGCGATTTCGACATGGAGTCGATCGGCGATCCGGATGGCCGCTATGGGTCAGACGGTGCAGGTTTGGGCAGAACGTGCAGGGATAACCTAGCCTCTACGACCTCCTTATATTTTGGATCTACTGCGATCCCACGCATTCGCATGGCTGCGACCACTGATCTCAAGAGATTTCACTGGCAAAGACGCCGACGAGGAGCAATCCAGATCGTGGTTTGGTCGGGTCAAGTCTGCTTTCTTGCGGGATCAGAAACCAAAAAAGGAACGGTGTTTGATCTTCAGAGATCTGCTGAAAGGACCGGCTGCGAACTAGATCCAACAGTTGAGTCGGTATGTCCGATCTGACTGGGATCTGATATGTTCAGAATTTGAGGGGCAGTACCGCAACTACGGATTCTCTACCGCCCGAAAATACCATCATATGCAGAAGCGGGGCGACGAGACGCCGATTGAGTACTTGCACCGTTTGAACGTGGCTGCAATTCGCGCCGGGATAGTGATCAAGGAAGTCAACCCGCCGACCGGTGCCGCTATGGAGCACGTGGGTCACTTTATCAGTACCCTTGATGACCAAGAGCTGACAGATCAGCTCACTCTGCTGCGCCTCAAAGATGTGGGGGAAGTGGAGCAGACGTTTCGGAGGTTGCGGACGTTGCAACCCTCACGCAGCATGAGGGCGAAGGGTGCCGTTGGATCTGGTCGCTACAGATCTAAGACCCAGATCGATCCGGTGAAAAGGCCCCTGACCAGATCTGCTCGTGATGTTAAGGCGATCGCGACTGAAGACAGCACTGGATCGGAAAAAGAAAGTAGCGTACAGTCCACTAGGGAGTCAGACGAGGACCAATATCGCCACATCTTCGTCACGGAACCTGCCCCAAGAACCAGATCGACGCCTAACCAGGCAGATCGGAAAGGCAGGAGTGGAAACAAGTCCGATCCGGACCGACCTCGCAAGAAGTGTTCTAACTGCGGGTCAAGAAAGAACGGTGGTCAGGACTTCTGGAAGAAGCTGATATGCAAGAAGTTCGAAAGACGCGGCCACCCCACCGATCACTGCCTCTTCGTGTCTCTTCGTGTGCAAGTCATGTGGAGAGATCCACGAGGCTGTCCAATGCGAGATCGAAGAGTTATTCAATCTGATGCGCAAGTGGTATGTGCCGGGTAAGCACGCGGGGATGCTTCCACCTGACGTCGAGAAGATGTTACACTAGAACGCTCGCCAGGTTGGAATCTGGATCGAGCCGAGCGATCTACGTTTGGCATCTATGCATATGTCGGCAAGGAGAATAAAACGACAATACATGTTCTATTCTCAATTGCGTCGATCGGGATCATCCGGTCTACAATCTCACCGATGAATATTCCCGATCGAAGGTGGTCATGCAGCTGGATCTGCTGCCTGGGGAGTCTCGCGGACACTGAAAGTATCATGCGCCTGACAAATGGTTCAAGCAGGCGAAAGACTGTGGTAAGATAAAAAAACAGAAGGCAACGGTGTTGTTCGACTCTGGGGACGAAGTCTCAATTATAGACTCCGCTTTTGCTCGTAAAATTGGATGTCGTATAGACGACACCCAGAGACAAGAATGCGTCGGAATCGGTGAAAGTTCTTACATGACCGAAGGAAGGACGCGCTTGAAGATAACCCTATCGGGTTTGTTGGTCTACTTCTTCGGCACTTGGTTGGCAAGCTGGACGGTCAGGATGCCCTGGTAGGCATGGATTTCATGGTGCCGGCAGGTATTCGCCTTGAAGTGCTTACGCTCCGGATGAGGTCCAGATCCAGTTATCTGATCGGCGGCCCCTATACGGATCACACACCGATCTGGTCAGGTGGGACCAAGATGTCACCATTCCAGTCGGCCAATCCGCTGATACCCCGGTCGACAAAGGTTTTCGATCAAGGAAGTTATGGGTGACCAGGGGAGATCGGTGGGTGTTGACCTTTGTGAAGAGCGCCGGCCGATATGATTTTGTTCGAGTAACTAATATCGGTGACAAGCCGCTTACACTCGACAACAATACTATTGTTGGCATGTGGCTGGAGGAAGGAAAAGTTCCAAGAAAGATGGGGTTCGTCTCGATCGGATCGAGATGGTATGTTGAGTGGAAGAACTTGGCATACCAAGCGACCACCGATCTTATCAGAGATGATGGATCGGTGGAAGAAGATACCTCACCTGGTGGAACGACCCAGCTATGTAACCCAAAGATGTTAGTTCGAAGAAGGGCACCGCAGTCGCCGGACACGGTGGACCATCATGCTGATGAGCCAAGGTTCGTCAACGTGGTGGCGTCACAAGAACAGGCGACAGCGGAGCCGGGAATAGAAAAATGGAAACATGGCATTTCTGGGGCGGACCACGATGGCGCGCCTAAGCAGGTCGATATCGTTGAAAGGCAACCCGCCGATCGGGAACAGCAGTGTTCAACCGATCAGGACGGTTTGGGTGACATTGCCCCGGAAGACGACCAAGTTTGTATCCATGAGGGCGGGGATAAATATATTCAGGAGCTGGAGAGCCAGATGGCAGTCCTCCCTGAAGTGTCTGCTGATCCGCCCGAAATCACCTTGGACGATCTGCAAGTGGGTGATCGGGATGTCAACAGTCCCGATCAGATCGATCAGCTAAAGAATATCATATGTAAGAAGAAACATCTGCTGATCGGGAAAGTCAACGCCTTACCCCCTGCTGCTCGCGGAGCGATCTGTGACATCGACGTGGGTGATGCCAAGCCGATTTCCCAGCGATGCCGACGTGTGGCGCCACAGTACCGCGAAAAATTATCCGATCTTATTATAGGACTGATGGCTACCAAGATCATTAAGCCGTCGACCTCGCCGTGGGTCTCACCGATCGTGATTGTGAACAAGAAGAACGGCGTCGACATCAGGTTGTGTATCGATTGTCGGTTGGTAAATAGGTTGACCAATCTTATGGTGTACCCGATGCCGCTGATCAGCGATCTGCTAGAAGATCTTGACAAGACCATATGGTATTGCTCACTGGATATGGCAAGTGGATTTTGGGTAGTTTCGATGACCGATCGGGCTCGCGAGATCTCCGCATTTGTTACGACGTTCGGTCTGTTCGAGTGGAACCGTATGCCGTTCGGTTTGAAGAACGCGCCCCAGATCTACCAGAGGCTGATCGACAACGCATTGTATGGACACTTCAAGATCAGTACCGATCGGGGCCCCACCGAAAACCATGATGTATTTACAGAGAGTGAACCCGATCGGGAAAGGAGACCGTCCGTTCTGGGGAGGCGATCGTATATCGACTGTAGCCGGTGCGTATACGCACGGTGTGGCTAGCGCACAGAGGAAGACTTTCCTTAAAGCGGCGTTCGCCGCTACTTAGCCGATACGCCCTTATTAAGGGCTTAGTAGGAGAGAGCTCTACTACTCGGGGCCAAGATT
The DNA here is from genome assembly GCA_026184515.1 of Peronosclerospora sorghi. Taxonomy (NCBI): domain Eukaryota; phylum Oomycota; class Peronosporomycetes; order Peronosporales; family Peronosporaceae; genus Peronosclerospora; species Peronosclerospora sorghi. The sequence goes on from CM047584.1 coordinate 10,152,753, forward strand.
CCCGGGTTAGTTTACTATAGCCTTTGCTAGTGCCTTAACGGCAAGGCTCCCTTACAAAGGGTGTAGCTAAGGGGAGGGATCCCCTTACGCTACGGCACTCACTACACGCACGACCGGTCGAGGTCGTGCGTCTGTATGAAAGAGTGAAATGTAAACTGAATATATTTAATATGTAATTATTTAAACTAATATAAACTATATGTAACACTAAGTAGAATATTCCTAATTGGTACCTAGCTAAAATGTAGTGTACACACCTGTGTACTGACACGTGGATGGCTGACACACCACCACACCAAGGGCCCATGCCCTGATTGGTTAAAATAACCAAAGGTTCGAAACCTTTCAACCCGGCCAATACTGACCTCAACCGTGGTGTACTCATGTACACCAACACTCAGTGTTACTCGAATGTAACCCCGTTACATCCTCCCCCATCAAGACTATTGCTTACGCAATAATCAAAATTTTGTTGGAGAACTCCAACGCCAGTTCCCCTGGCCATCCATATGTACACCTCCAGTGGTGCTATGGTGTCTCCTCTAGAAGAGGTAGACTACTCCGAAAACTCGGAAGTGGATGCCTTTGGGGATACCTCCCCAATGGTGAGCCGCTCCGACAGCGCCGAACGGCGTTGTCGCCAGCCTAATCCCTTCCCCACACGTGAGGAAAATGCACTAACCAGTGCGGCACCCCTGCCCGTATCGGATGATACATTCGAATCGCCAAAGGCGATCATCACTAATGATCTGGACGCAGCTCAAGACTCCCAACTTGCCGCACAGGCACTAAGGGCTGCGTTACGCGCCCCCAAACGCCCGTCAAGGGTGGCTTATAATTTCGATGGTCCTCGTGACCTTCTAAGATGGGCCAGGCGTTTGGTAAGGACTAGTCTAGCGTCCTATACCCCTGTCCCCGCGGCTGAACAGCCGTACCAACGCGAACGCCGTGAGAAACTCCGGCAACAACTGCTTACACAAAAGCAGTTCACTAGCGTCTCGTACCGAGAGCGCTTAAACAGGCAGGCACAAGGTGCCCCTGTTGAGAACCTCCGCGAGGTTCCTTTCGTTCTTTCTCCGCGAGAAAGTGCCGATGATGCAGAGAAGAAGTTCCGCGCTTGGGCGGAAGGGGAGAAGCTTCTCCCCAGCTTCGATGAGCTGCATGACATATATTCCCGTCGATACATTTGTGTGGAGAGGGTGTTGCGCCTTACATTTGACAAATCTAAGGCGATGGAGCAACTACGTGCTCCGTATCGCACGCGCTACGCCAGCGCCCCTGTCTCCACCATGGTTTCCGGAGACAGTGTGGTCGCCACATCTGCCTCCGGCCAACTCCCACTTATTGGGAGTGAATAGGCTTCTCATGCCCCTCTGGTCGTTGACCTAAAGCGGGACTCTCCCGCTCAAAAGCGTCAACGACGTCGCGGCAATCCTGCCGTAGGGGAGTCTCGAACTCCCACGAACTCTGTGAGTGTGGATAACCTTTCCACTTCACCAGATACTGGGTTTGACCCCGATGATGGCGTCGCGCCATCAGCCGCTCCACATGAAAGTGTGGAGTACTCTCCGCATCGAGCATTGGAGGAGGAGGTCGCACAATTGCGACGTGAGATTCGCGCGCGCTGTGATCGACACTGCCTTCGCATCCATGATCGCCACGAGGGGATCCGCGATGAGAGGGATGCCACTGATCGCTTCGAGAGGCGGCTTGCCTCTCTCGAGAGACGACCGTTGCGGAGCTTCGTGGTCGCATTTTAGACCTTTCGGGCTTCCTTCGCCCTGCGGTGCCTTACGGATATCCGCCTTTCCACCCTCCTCCAGGAGGGGCCCCGCCTCCGGGTCCTGGTATGGCTTAAGAATACCGACATAAAAGGTTGGATGCGTACGCATCGCCTTCGGGATGTCTAAGGTGTACGACAAGCCCTTTCGGGCTAACACCTTAAAGGGGCCCACAAACCTGGGGCGCAGTTTATTGCGCAAAACATTTGAAACTTCATGTGTAGGAAGATTTTTAGCGTTTAATAAAGCACTTTCTCCTACTCTGTATACCTTTTTGTTACGCCGTCCCTTTCGGTCAGCTTGCTCCTTCTGCTTGTCTTGGCTTTCCGCCATGGCATCGCAGACGTGTCGTAAGACACTGAGGCGCGTCGATAAAAACTTATCGATGTGCTTTCGCACAGATACAGGGCTGACATCGGGGAATCCTCCACCCTCAAGCCCTGGGCCACACACACGTGGCGTTAACGGAACCCTCGGATTCACCAATCCGTTCACGTAAAACGGGGTAAACCCCGTAGATGCATGTACCGAATTGTTGATAGCAAATTCAACCATCGGAAGCATCTCACTCCCACTCTTTGGAGAATCCGGACATAAACTCCGGAGAATATCCTCCACAATGCGATTAACGTGTTCCGTCTGACCGTCCGTCTGCGGATGATCCGCTGTGGACATGAGGAGCTTGGTGCCTAGCACCTTAACAACGCTCCCCAGAATTGTCCCGTAAAACGTGGATCCCGATCCAGCACAACGGAATCGGGTAGACCATGCTGTCGAAAGACACGGTCTAGGAACACTTTTGCTGTTCCTTGTCCATCTATGGACTCTGGCACCGCCGCCAGGTGAGCCATCTTGCTCAAACGGTCTACAAAGACCAATATGCCGGCGTTCCCGGCCTTATCCTTCGGAAAACCGAAGATAAAATCCATGATAATGGATTTCCAACACTCCGTTGGAACCGATAAGCTCGCCAAAGGCGCAGCTGAACTTGCAGAGGGTTTGAAACTCTGACACGTCTCACAGGTGCGTATATACGCACCGACCCACTTATACATCTTGGGCCACCAATACAAAGCGCTTAAAGTGCTGTAGGTCTTATCCCGACATAAATGACCCCCGGTAGGGGCGTCATGTGCCTCAAAGAGGACTCTATACTTCAGTTCCTCATTATGAGGAACTACCACCCGCGGAGTGTCCTCCGCGCTCGTGCTATAAAATACCAGACCGTCACAGTACCTGTAACGGTGTAACCGAGCTCTAGCTCGACTTGACAGGGTTGGCTCAGACGAGCCAAGACCCTTTTCACCTAACGCGCGGATAAGCGCCGTACATTGTGGGCTTTCTCATACGCCTGGCGTATGAGATCCACCACAGACGTGGTGACGAATGTCGCGTGAGCGAGCTCGTAATCGGGACGACGCGACAACGCGTCTGCAAGCACGTTCTGCTTGCCAGGTTATACTTAACGTCAAAGTTGTACTTCGCAAAGAAGGAGAGCCAACGGGCCATCCGGTGCGAGAGATGAGGCGACTTTGTCGCTGTCCGTAAGGACGCGTGGTCAGTATAAACCACGAACGGCCTTGAGCCGAGTAGGTGAACCCTAAATTTGACAAGAGCATACTTCATTGCAAGTATCTCCTTGTCATGAACGGGATAATTTCGTTCTGCAGCTTTAAGCTGCCTCGACTCAAACGCAATTACGCGTTCCCTTCCTGCATCATCTGCTTGTAACAAAGCACATCCGATTGCAAAATCGGAGGCGTCGCAGACGACACTAAATGGTTTCCCAGAGTCTGGGAGAGCAAGAACGGGAGATTTTAACAAGCTCCCCTTAACCGCTTCAAAAGCGTTTTGGTGTTCAGTTTCCCAACACAGATCAACATCCTTCTTAAGAAGGTCGGTCAATGGCTTCGCCATTTCAGCGTAGTTCTCGCTGTACTTGTGGAGATAGTTGGCTAATCCTAGCCACTTCCGTAAATCTCTAAGATTTACAGGCGAAGGCCAATCCACAATGGCTTTCACCTTCGCAGGATCCGCCCGCACTCCATCCTTACCGATGAAGCATCCGAGGAAAGGAATTTCCTCAGCACCAAATATACATTTGGATGCGTTCGCATATAACTTATGCTCTCGCATACATTCGAGCACTGCTCGAAGGTGTATCAAATGCGTCTGAACATCAGACGAGTCGCCTTACGCACGACTATGGACGAATATATCGTCGAAGTACGTCTGAGCGTACTTCCTATGAGGGCGGAAGAGTTGAGTCACCAAGCGATTGAAAGTCGCTGGTGCATTTGAAAAAGCCCTTGTGGCATCACAAGCCACTCCCACAGCATGCCACTAGGCGTGCTGACCGCTGTCAGCGGAATATCGGACGCTCGCATGAGCACCTGATAATACCCGTCCACCAGATCTAAGGCACTGTACACAGTACAGCCCGCCATATTGTTCTGGAGGACATCCTTCCGAAGAATCGGAGTCTGCATGGGTACAGTAGCTGCATTCAGCTTGTTATACGCATGCACAATGCTCCACTTTCCGTTCGATTTAGGAACACAAAAAGTGGGAGATGAGTGCGGAGACTTACTCTCCCGTACCATACCTGTCTCTTCTTTCCCCTTGAAGAATGTGTCGATGACGTCGCATTGTTCCTTGGGGAGAGGCCACTGCCTAGTGACGCAGTATTTGGTTCCAAGAACCAAATCAATTTCATGTCGGACTCCCCGATCCGGTGGTAACCCCATCGGCGGGTTGTCACTAATTACATCTCCAAATTCCTTTAATAAGGAATGGTAAGGGTCCTCACGATCCGCGAGGATCTTGAGACCGCTCCGGGCATCTAATGCCTGTTTGGTTTTCACCAAAACTGACTCGTCCATCGTGGATGAGGAGTTCAACTCCTCTTCCGGACGCAACACGACGACCTCGTCGATTTCATCTGCTTTCAAAGCAGTCTCAAACTCGTTGAAGGACATCTCCTCCAACGACAACAGTTCGCCTACCCCAGTCAACCGTTCCAGGCTTACGCCTTCTGTGAAAACACCTGTCACACTATTCAGCATCCTGTAGGACTGCTGACTACTGCCCTCGGGACTCATCCCGAGACTCAGATGGGGGGAGTCAATTGCCCCATCTACTGGAAGCACGCGCCTATCCACAGAGGTCTCTACCTCTACCACCGGTGACTCAACTGTCTCGCCTATAACGGCGTAATCGGAATCATTTCCGACGTGCGAAAGAGACAAACTTCGGGTCTCTTCGCTTGGAAGCGCCTCGCGCTTAACCACAGGGGTCTCTACCCCTACCACTGGAGTCGCAACTTATTCGCCGGACACGGCGTGGTCGGAATCAATTCCGACCTGTAGTAGAGACGAACTTCGGGTATCTTCTCTAAGCGCCTCGCGCTTACCCTCAGAGGATTCCACCTCTATCACTGGCGACTCACCAGTCTCGCCTACATCGGCGCGGGTATTAACCGCCGAATCCCCCTCGTTAAGGAACTCTTCCTTAACGCCATTGGGAATGATCGTTTCAGACATCCCAATCTCTGGAATCTCACGCCAGAATCGCTTTTGCGATCGAGAAAAGGTGGGTTCATGACTCGCCAATGCTTCACCCGACCGCGGGTGCGTTGAGCCAATGGACTTAGACTTCTAGTCTATCCATGGCTCGTGGTGTTCCAGCCACTTCATGACCAGAATGAGGTCATACCTCGAGTCCAAATCCAGGACTAGGCAACGTTCTAAGCTGTCGAAGTCTGCAAACTTCAGCTTAAGGTCAATCGAGACCTTGGGTACAGAAACCTGTACGCCCGTCGCAAGACGGACCGTGACAACGTCACGAGAACGTGCCTCTAGTGCCTCGGCATACAGCCGAATCTTCTCTACAGAAGCCCGTCTGACATAATTTTCAGACGCTCCAGAGTCTATCAAGACTCTCCAAGGCTTATCAAAGCCTTTCACGTCCGCAAGGACTACCAGCAAACCTGGCTGGTACACCAACTCGGTGCTAGAAAGCACCGCTTCCCTCGGGGCTTTGTGCTGTCGTCCCCTACCCTGGGGCTTAACAGCACTCAGGGGTCCCCCAGTAGGGCGCCCCGCACCTACTGGGAGCCGTCGTTTCCCGACGGCTTGGACAAGGGCTTTTTTCCCACCCTTTGTCCCTTGTAGCGAGTGTCTCGCTGGGGATTTTTCGGACATCTGTTCCTCAGATGATCCGTGCTTCCACACAGGAAGCATCTCAGCGGCCCATGCCGCTGCAACATAGCTAAGAGCTCTGCCTCGAAGCTCTGTGAAAAAAAGTCCGAATGAATCTTAGCGGGAGGTTTCTCCTCCGCTTCGACCTGACTCAGGTCCATGGGTTCGAGACCCACCTTAGAGGAACGGAAATTCCTATCGGCGTTAAACGCCATCTTGAACGCCTCCTCCAGGGATTGGGGTCGGCATCGGAACAATTCCGAACGTGCTGGCCCTTCTCTAAGGCCTCCAATGAAGACGGGGATGGACACATCGTCCGAATACGCTTTCGCGTACATCCCTGCCAACAGGGTCTTAAGCTCCTGGATATAAATCTCCAGGTCCTTAGTGCCTTGACGGCACCCCAGGAACGCCAGTTGATTCTGGAAAACCAGATCAGGCGTTGCGTACATGTCCATGAGCTTCTGCTTAAGGACCTTCCATGTTGGGAACACGTCCGTGACTGACTCCGAACACGTAAACGCCCATGTACGGTCTTTGCCCGTAAGATGGGTCAATGCAAGTCCCACTTGCAAGTGATCAGCGGTCATGTTCGCTGTGGCGAAGGCCGTTTCGACCTCTCGCAACCAAACATAAAGGTTGTCACCCTTCTCTCCGGTGAACTCCTTTATCTTAAACGATAATGGAGGGCGCACCCCCGTGGAATGACCTCCACCGCAACTCGCCTCATGAGCGATGAGGGCATTCACCCTTTCCTTTACGGCCTCAAGGCCCTGGTCCACTAGGAGCTTCATCCCTTCTTCCCCCGTTAAGGGTAACAGCCTGTTAAAGGCTTCCTGCTGGACGAGAGTAAAACTATCCCAATCGTCCTGATTCATCCTTTGCAGAGGATGCCTAGTCTACCAACGCAGGTGTTGGATTGACTACAAGTGCTACCATATGTAGCCGGTGCGTATACGCACGGTGCGGCTAGCGCACAGAGGAAGACTTTCCTTAAAGCGGCGTTCGCCGCTACTTAGCCGATACGCCCTTATTAAGGTCTTAGTAGGAGAGAGCTCTCCTACTAGGGGCCAAGATTCCCGGGTTAGTTTAATATAGCCTTTGCTAGTGCCTTAACGGCAAGGCTACCTTACAAAGGGTGTAGCTAAGGAGAGGGATCCCCTTACGCTACGGCGCTCACTACACGCACGACCGGTCGAGGTCGTGCGTCTGTATGAAAGAGTGAAATGTAAACTGAATATATTTAATATGTAATTATTTAAACTAATATAAACTATATGTAACACTAAGTAGAATATTCCTAATTGGTACCTAGCTAAAATGTAGTGTACACACCTGTGTACTGACCCGTGGATGGCTTACACACCACCACACCAAGGGCCCATGCCCTGATTGGTTAAAATAACCAAAGGTTAGAAACCTTTCAACCCGGCCAATACTGACCTCAACCGTGGTGTACTCATGTACACCAACACTCAGTGTTACTCGAATGTAACCCCGTTACATCGACGACATTCCGATCCCTGCTTCGACATGGAGCAATCTGTGCGAGAAGGTCGAACGGTTGTTGAAGACATGCGATCGCTGGAACCTGTCTATCAGTGCTGTGAATAGTTTTGGGGCATGTCCAAGGTCGCCTATTTGGGTCATATGGTAACGATCAGTGGGCTGGAGTCCAATCCCAAGGATCTGGAGTCACTGAGCAACCTCCCGTTTCCCAGATCACAGAAGGCAATGAAGTCCTTCTTAGGGAGCTTAACAGACTTCGCGATTTACGCGGCCGTGCTGTACGAGCTCCGGGAAGTCGACTACCATATGTTGCGCGAAGGATATCGGGCAACTTTACGGGAGGGCTTCGACTCTGATATGCCCGCAGAATTTCCGCAGGAGGAGGCAGAGGATCACATGAAGCGTGCAAAGGTTGCTTTCGGTATGCTGAAGGCCAAGATGGCGACGGCACCGATTCTCAGGCACTTCGATTCGGAAAAAATCCCGATCGTTATTGTGTAAGCTAGTAAGTGGGCCATTTCTGCCACTCTAGTGCAAGAACATGATGGTGTGTACCATCCGGTCACTTTTACGAGCCGGACGTTGAAGCCGAAAGAAGTTAACTATGGGATAGTCGAAAAGGAAGTTCTGGCTTTACTACGGATTTTGGATGTGTGTTACAACCTACTGGTCGGCCGGTCTGTAAAGGTTCTCTCGGGAAAGTCGACATTGGCCTGGCTGTTATCAGCCAATGGTATGGACGGTCGGCTCGGCATATGGTCAGCGATCCTGTCACAGTGGTCCCTCGAGGTCGTCAAGTGCACCAAGGGAGAGGAGGAGATATTGGGCACAGTGGCTGCCAGTATCACCCCTCGGTCTGAAGTGGATGAAGATCTGATGGCGATTGCCCCAAGGAAGCAACCTCGACAGTCAATCTCGCTGCCGCCACCGATCGTTGATCGGGATGAGGAACTCCTGGTCTTGAGTTTCGACGGATAGGCTAGCGTGATGAAGAAGGTCGGCTCCTATAGTGCCATACTGTGGAAGTTACCACAATGCTCTATAGTAGCAGCCGCCGCCGATTTCACGCCTGACATAACGTCCAACGAGGCGGAATATCGGGGACTCCTTATATGTCTTGATCTGCTGTCATCACAAACGAAAGGGCGGATCATCATATGTGGTGACTCCAACCTAGTGATAAGGCAGATCACCGGGGAGATAGACTGTAAGGCGCCACGGCTGAAGTTGCTGAATGATCGGGTGATGAAGGCACTGAAAGACTATCCCAACCACGAGATATTGCACGTGAAACGGGATTGGAACAGGAGCGCCGATCACCTCACGACCCAAGCCATGCGGGACCAGATCGGGGCGACGATCACCGAGGAGGCCGTTCTACATGAACTTATGAACATAAACTGGGTCCCGGAGTTGATCAAGCCCAAGGACAGCCCCGACCAGGTACATGTGATGGCGGCGACTAGATCGCGAACTCAGAAGTCTCGCCGATCGTTCTCAAAGGAAAGGCTGAGTGAGTACGTTGTACAACAGCTAAGGGCGGAACGGATCCTCAAGGCGCAGGACGAAGAAGAGTGGATCCTCAGCTTGAAGGCCTATCTGCGCGGTGAACTGTCCAAGTTAACAGATGATCAGGCGAAAGAGTGTACCAAGATCGCGGACAGTTACGATGTGGACGACAACGGATTGCTATATTACTGCCGTGACACTGACCAAGAAAGTGCCGATCAAGATCGACTATCGAAACTGGTGATCCCTGAGTTGCTACAGCCGGATGTCCTTCATCACTATCTTGTGAGTCTAGAAGGGGGACATCAAGGCATAGTCAGGACATACCACAAGATCAGGGCCCAATTTCACTGGAGAGGACTTTTTCGGAGCGTGCAGAAATATGTGGGCTGTTGCACAGATTGCGAGACCGGAAAGGGCAGACCGATAATCAAGGGCCGATCGCCCGGCAATATCGAGGCTACCTACCCTTTCCAGGTGATAGAAATGGATCGCATACCGTCTCTGCCCATATCGACACGCGGCAACACTGAGATGCTGATCTGTATCGACCTATTCACTGTTCTGGTGATCGCAAAGGCTAATGCATCCCGATCTGCGGAGCAGATCGCCCAGAGTTATGAGGAATGCGTGTTCAGAAGGTTCGGCGCCAGCGAAGTTATTCGACACGATCGGGAACCCGGTTTTGTGGATGAGGTGTTCCGATCGTTCAATAACATGCTAAGCCAGAAGCAGAGCGCGACGATGGCATATCGTCCGCAAGCGAACGGATCGACTGAACGCATGGTGCAGACAATAACAAGGGCGATTAAGATGTAAGTGGACGATCCAGACCAACGTGACTGGGATGAGTATGCAGAAAGACTGGTATTCGCACTAGACTCTTCACCCGATCGGGTCCGAGGAGAAACTTCTTTCTACCTGGCGTATGGATGGGACCCTCGATCGACACTTGAAGCGGCGATACCGATTGTCTACACTCGGACCCACGATCGCGATGCCCGTCGTTGGCGTATGCAGGTCCAGAAGCATTACCAGCATGCGAAAGAAGTCGTCAATTAAAAGTTGCGTCAGGCCAAGCAAGATCGAGCAGACCGGAATAACGATCAGGTCCGACCTCATGGTATTATACCAGGGGCGAGGGTATGGTTATACCTCGATCGGGTCAAGGAAGGATATGCGAAGAAGTTAGCTCACATGTGGCACGGTACTTTCCGTGTAGCAGAGCTGATCGGTGAGCATTATGCCCGTCTGATCACGATCGGCACGGATTATAAAGTTTTTCCGATCGTGCATGTGTCCAAACTGAAGCTGGTCAGATAGTTCCCCGATCGGCCTAAAATGCCCTGTCTGGTAGACAAAGCGGAGAGATTCGATTTTGACGAAGCTCTGCTGCCGGAAGACAGTTGGGAAAGGCCATTCAAAGAGGACTAATTCGAGGTGGAAAAGGTGCTTATGTACGATCGGTCAAGAAGACGCGTTTCGGTCGCACCCACCGAGAATATCTGGTCCGCTGGAAGGATCATGACGAAGCGACGTGGATCGACGAACTCGATCTAAATTGTGGAGCACTGCTACGAGAGTTCGAGCGAGAACGAGTCAGTCGGAATCGCTTCGCGGTGATGCAGACTCATGAAGATGAAGATCAAGACACGCAGTAGCACCGATCAGTATATCGATCGGTGTGAATATGTGTAAGGTCTGAATAATTGTGAATTAGTGTGATGAACTGTGATGAACTGAAGTAGTGGAGTGACGAACGTGGTGATAACTTTCGCGATGTGGAGGGAAACTGTATGTTATAACGTGTTGGTACAAGTTTGTAGAAAGTGATGAAAGTTGGTCAAGTGATCAGGTGATCAGGAATTTAGAAAGAAAGATGACATGTATTATGGATTATCTGGTCATCTAACTGCCGCATCAAGATTCGCAGTCGACGCAAACATGGACCCCAGCTTGGGGCGGATGAACACTTTCCATGGATGATCTGCATACAGACAGGCGATTTGGGGTGATGTGAACAGATCCGCCCGCCACGCAGACGGGTCAGGGGTTTTCTAAGCTGGATGGAAGAGCCAGAAATCTGGCCGGGACATCGACCGGGCTAGATCTTGATTGGTCACTGCTGATCGGTGCAAGCTACCGATCTGCCCCGGTGACCATGGTAAAGTGGCATCTGATGTCAGCGATGGAAGAGGTCGATCTCCTATCGACACCCCTTTCAATCGGGCGTGATGGCGCAGCACAGATGTGCCGGGCTGGAACGAAGGCGCCGATTCGGTTCACTCACGCGTCCGTGCAACACCATCACCCTGGGAGCTGATCACCTTATCAGCCCCCGATGCAGGCTTTGCTGGAACAGGACCTCGGCGTTGATCGTATCGGGACTTGGACAAAGCAGTGAACAAGAACTCAGAATCTCCCGATTCGTCCCCCGAGTCCTCTCTGGAGGAGATCTCCATATGATTGGTGTGAGCAGCGCGGGGGCGTAAGGGCGCATGCGATTGACGGTGATAGATGTGTCAGCTGCATCCGATCTTGGGCTTGGAGGATGCGCCAGTGTCTTGGCTTTCTTTTGTGGCACATCTTGCTTCTCCTCGAGTTCGGAGTCGCGCGCTACGCCCCACGCCCTGAGCCCTTCGACGCGTCCTTACGCTTCTTGAAAATTTTATGAATTTGGAATATTGACTTTTGGCCAATGAATGGCGTCGTTTCCGATCTTGGTGCAGATCGATCAGAGCGGCCGATGCAGATCGGTCAACGCTAGAGCCGTCAGCCGTACTCCGGTACAACAAGTCGGTCAACTGTTGGTGGCATCGTACTACGGCCGCCCAACGACGGTTTGACTCCTGGGTCCAGGCGTCCGATCGGCTCTGGAAAGACTCGACCTTTTCGATCTGGTCCCTGACCACGACCTGCAACTCGCCGATCCGCCTCTCCAGGTGAACATGTTGGGTGCGCAGTAAATTCCGATCGGAATCATCCTATAACCTCTGCCGGTTGACCAGCGCGAGCTGTTCCCGGAGGTGTGACCTGTAGGCCTCCAAACGAGATAGATCATGCCGTGTGCCGATCATCCCGTCCAAGATCGGTCGGAGCTGATCGCAGTAGTCATGCGACTGCCGATCAGCCGCGAGTAAAGCGTCAAACGCTTTGGCGATGTCAGTGGGCAGCCGATCTGCACGCGAAAGAAGGTTAGAGCAGATCCAAGACGAAAAACAGACCGATCAGCTTACCTCGCGTTGTTTGTTGGGCGATCTGGGCCCGGAGATGCGCGTTTTCGGCGATCACCTCCTGCAACTTCGTGGACATGGGGATCAAAGTATCCACCTCCTTCCGCAGTTGCAGGAGTGATCAATTATTAACGTCCAACTGCGACTGAAGCTCCCGGACTGTTTTCCGGAGCTGATCGACCCCGATTTGATGCCCATCCGGTGTGTCGGAATCTGGAGTGTTGCGAGGGCTGTCAGATCGGGCCGATCTGGGAGGCTAATTGACATGGGGCGATGGGGAACACACGGCACCTGCAGCAACGAACGTCAAGAGAAGTTACAAGATGATCAGGTGCACAAGGACAAATACCCGGATTCGAAGATCTGTCCATTGGTGAAGTCCGCTACTGCGAAGATCTGGGATGTGGTGAGATCGGGTCGCTACCGTTGCGCGGCTGCTACCAGACTCAGGGGCGGCTGTGGTGAAGTACCAGTGTACCAGTGCTCAAGGAAGATCGATCTGGTTGGCTGAAATGACGGAGTATTTTGGGCCAATGTGTGCGAGAAGTGTCAAGAACACATATTTTGGTAAGTCACATGATATTGCGTGTACTTACATTTTTCATGTTTGTACATATTGGGGACCGTAGGGAGATAGGATTGGTTAGTTATTTTTTGGACTTTTAACTCACAATAAGGAAGTCGTTAGCATCTTTGCTAAGTACGTTAGTCGCCTCTGCACACCGCGGAGTGTTTGGGAGCAGAGGGTCGAGTAATCCCCTCTAGATCATTATACCCGGCCGGGACGCGTTACAGACGCACTTGGCCCGCCGGAAGTCCCTCGAAAGGAGTACGCATTGGTCGGCTTCGCAAGCCCAAGTCACGCACGTTTGGAACGTGTAAATAAGTTTTTGGATTGTTACGTGGAGATATCGTTCGTGGAGTTTGTTACGTTCTCGTTGGATCTCCATATTGGAATATTGGTCTTTTATTCTCGCATTGGTTGGGCTCTACGATCGGTTAATCGATCTGCCCTTTTGGAGTATACTTACTCTGAGTATAATTGGTCTGCCCGTACCCTGTGTGAAGAGTTCCGCCCAGGGTACACTACCCAGCACGGTCTCGCATTTAAGACACGAATGAATTTACAGCGACGATCCACCAAGTGTGCAACCAGCCCATTCCATCGGGTACACAAGGTGAGATGGAGAGGCATAAATCGGACCAGGCGTCCTATGCTGATAATCGGTCGTCTGCTAGCATCGGACGATCAGATCGGATCGTAGACGAAGGATCGCGGGGTACCCCCCCCGTCAGTTGGAAGGCTGAGCACGATTGTGGTCAGGTTCTCGACACTACGGTGTTCGATTTTGGACTTGACTCCACCACACACCACACACACACCACACACACCACATCCCCCACACTCCCCCACATCCCCCACACTCCCCCACACCCCCATCAGCCATTTCAAAATTTTCAATCTGTTCCGTCATATTGCTATGTATATACTTACCTCATTCACATTCGTCCTTGCAAGGCTTTCAGCTCAGCTAACATAACCGCACGAAATTCTTCAGCTGGTGGCGCCACTCCTCCAATGGTACGCCCTTGTGTAACTTCCCTGGCATAAAAACTTGCGAAAATGCCACATGAATGGACATCAGATCGCTTGGAACAATCCGCACAGCAAGTTGTAAATCTACAGAGAATGAAAACCCCAAGTATGAGAAGTACGTTATTTTCTGTACGTCGTAAAAACGGTACCTACGTTGTCCATTTTGTGTCAGGTCAGATCATATGGAGAAAGCGAAGCATAAACTCTGTATCCGACTCATTTAACATCGCCTACATCGTTGACTCTGGCGAAGAGTCAATTATGTACGTCGTTTTCGTTGGAATGTCCCACACGTACACATTCCAGTGGATGCAGTGATTTCCTAGATTGTTGATAAAGATTATCCCCAATAGCGCCTTCCTCCTTAGTGATTCAAGGAACACGCTGCGCTTTTTTTTTCTTGCGAGCGTTGGGAATGAGGCACACATGTGCGTCGTAATGATGAGCGATGTTGGCTCCGGAGTGTATGTACGGAGAAATGATATCATTGCTGGTCGTTAAGTGTTTCTGTGTCCGATTATAATGGATGCAGTGCTTCTTTGAGTGTACAGTCTTCATCAACCACATCATTGCCGGTACCACTATCGATATCGACAATCTGGAAGCGGAGGATAATAGTTAAAATTGATTACAACCATCATATGTACTAGTACATGAGTATCGACAACTTTGACATGCATCCTGTTAATTTTCAACTTCTATGATGGCAGCTCGTAGTGTGCTGTTTGCAGCGCCTATCTGCTAAAATATTGGGATGCAGTATGGCACTACAGTTAGGTCTTATCGCCACTGTGATTATAACACCCTTCGTGCGTGTCACATTTGACTCACATTTTCTTCCCTGCTTTTGTCTTCCATGCTGTGTGCAATGGGGTTGTTTGTGGTGATCACTTGTTGATTTTGCGGGCACTTAGACCTGTAATGCCCCGGATCCTTGCAATTCCGATTTTCCGCCTTTTGGAGCCTTCAGCCTCCAGGTGCTCAAAGAGCAATGGATCGCGTTTTGCGAATGACGTATTCTTCGCACCTGATAGCCGTCCACGTAGTCGTTTTTTTACAACAAATGCATGCGGCGAGATTTGTTTTGAGAGAAAGAGGCTGTTGAAGCCACCAATGCTGATGTAAGTCCGAAACTTCCAGCTCCTTCTCTTCTGACATCATTCTACGCAGTCCATGTTCGCATGGAATCCCCATCGTTTTCGTTAGTACCCCGCTGCATCTATTCATTCCCATGGGATTGTTTGCAAGAGGTATTGCTTGTGAACCTAGTGTACATCGTTAGTCCAATGATTAGCTAACTGGAAAGGAAATTTGAAAAATAAAGTAAGTGGCGTACTTCGTAGAGCGCGAATGTCGAAATCTTCCGAACAACATTTCCCCAGAACGGGGACTGGAGTCTTAGGGGAAGCTGCAAGCGTTCTGCACAGATTCTCCTGCTGATCTCGCGCCGTTTTGCTTCTCCAGCGAGCACGATCTTTGTGTATACCTCGTCCAAGTCGAGGGTTGAAACACCAATCCACTGCTCAAGATATGCATGGCTTCTTTCAACCCTCGCCGTGGTGGCATGTCCGAAGTGGAAGCTATCCCTTGTCCAAGCAGCCACAAACTGCTCCTTGTGTTTGTTAAGCCATGTGTCCTCCAGATATTTAACCAATTGCGGTGGCGAACTTTGCTGCAGTGATCTCCATTTATCTTCTTACTCTTCTTGCGTTAGGGCGTTACAAATGAGCATCCACTTCTCCCATAATTCGCAGTACCCAGCTGCGGTCTTGAAGTTCCTTTTGTAAGTGATCAAGATTAGCAGCTAGTTGGGGCATTTTCTAAGTTCTCAAACGCTGCTCATACCTTTTTGCCTTCGCTTGCACGTTTTTGTTGACATACCAAATGCAGATTAGGACAGTGGAGCTAGAAAATACGGCTTGAATTCCAGCTATCAATGCAAGCCCTCGATCGACAACAACTGTGATGTTTCCGCTACCAAGTAACTTTCCAAAGCAACTCCGAAACTGCTGCAAAGCTCAAGTGTAATCTTCGTCGCTTTCTTCCCAAAGAAAGGCGTATGCGAGTGACACAGTATGATTGGTGGGTGTGACTCCGACGACATGCAGAAGTGGCAACTTGTACCTGTTTGTCTTGTAGGTCGAATCCATGATAAATACCTGGTTGCGCAAGTGACCCAAAAGAAAAAGTTAAGACTAGTCTTCATTCAAATCTGATGTTTGTAATGGTCATTCTACGCACTGCTTTTGCTGAGAATCATGTCTCTAGTTTGGGCGAAAAACAAACATGATAGCGAAAAACAAACATGATAGTGGTAAACATTTGTCTCTTCAAAACGATCAATAAGAGCCTCGATAGCTCGACGCCCATTCAGTGCACAGTTTCTGGCCTAGAAAAGAAATAATGCGTTATTAAACCCAGCAAGTGCAGCGGTCGCGGATATCCGCGCTTTTTTTGAAAATGAATGGAATCCAATCTGCTTACCTACTGATTTGTATTTTATATGTTCTTTAAAAATGAGCAATATTGTAGGATCGTCTTGACGGAGTGTCGCGAAGATAACACGTGGTGTCGCTACAGCTTTCACGATTGTGGTGACTTGCAGCTCGTTCGGGTTGCAGGACTCGACTTGTCGCATATGCAGTAGGATCTTCAACTGCATTGTACCCATTGTGCTCACCGATAATGATTTTGATGCTCCAAACATAGTTCCACTTTCACACTATGTGCGCAGAATGATTTCTTGTCACTTGCAACCAGATCAAACACTTGATGCGCGACGAAGGCCACTCCCGTGACTTTTTGGTGCTAAGCCATGCGCGCATTTCATCCATATCTTCATCACTTCAGTGCCGGCCTTGTTTGTCTTAGACCTTGCACGGTTAACGACATAACCGTTCTGCTTTGCGATTGTTTTGAGTGCTTGTTCTGCCTCCTCGAGGGAAGGGTAAGAGGCAGCTGGCAGGTTTTCCATGGCGATCAGTAGAGTAGAATGCACGCAGCCGCGACTGTACACGGGTAAAAGGGCGGGTGTGTTGTAGGACAAATGTTGTGGTAGGATCGTCGGGGAAAAGATGTTGTAGAAGATCGTCGAGGAAAAGCGCGAACTTTACTGTGTCCCGCCGGGCAAGGGTCTGTTAGGAGAGATCGTCGGCGGAAAGGCGCGAGCTTTCCTATGGTCCGCCGGGCGAGGGTTCCTTTTTATACCCTGCACCCGGTGACCAGCCCGCCGGGATTGTGCGCAGTCCTGCGCAAAGACGCGCAGGGATGTGGAATAAAATGTAAACAAACGTTAAACAACTTTACAAGCTTTGAATGATTGTTTGGAGGTTGCAGAATGATGAATTTCAGGTTTACTGATGATTGCATTCAGATTTGGTGAGAGTTGCTTACTAATGCATTCCGATATATTGAGAACCGCTGTAGGTACCGTAGGTGTCATAGATACCGCACGCGGCGCAATCTTACAAGCCTTCATGCTTGTGTGAGTATTTTTTGATGATGTTGGTTGATTGATACAACTGCATTTACATTGCCACAATTGAATTTAGATGCAGATGGATTAAATGCACTCACAACGACATTCATTGTGCACAACGACTTGGATCTCTACACCCTCCATTTGTGGCGCTCCGACGCGTCCCCCACCATGGCTGCTTGGGACATTGGGGTGTGTGGAGAGTGTGGGGGATGTGGGGGTCATTTTACATTTTGAGATGTCTCTTGCCCACAAGGTCCAAGATGTGGAAGCTCATAAACGTGTTTTCAAAGCTTTCATCGAAGGAGTCGACT
>CM047584.1:10172925-10238092 GCA_026184515.1 Peronosclerospora sorghi
GCAGCTCAATCCATCAGCGTTATTGATATAGATCTTATTAACGCGATAAAAATGCACTGCTTGAATGCACTCAACGCCGCTATACGCTTCGAAGACATGCATTATGGAATCTAAATACTCGGAATACATTTTTATTGAGATATTTGTTTATGTGCCGTTAAGTTGTGTCTCTCATAAATCTGGTCGCACACAAGATGAAGCCATTCACGCAAAATACCTCGCCATCGATACGCCCAGTTTTGTTTCTATTTTTTCGTGCAAATTTTAGGCACGGATGGGGTACACACTTGTCAGACAGCTCTGTTATCGAGGAACAGCTACGGCAACCGATGCCCCTTAAGATCTCCATTATTGGTTTGGTGTTAGCATCATGCAAGCTTCCAATATCTTCATTCCTTTCCTAAAGCAACTCCCCAGTTAGTTCGGGTGAAAATGATTTCCATGCACTTTTCAGGCTATTATGCCTCCTCAAGTTTACTCATAGCAGTAGAATCATGTGAATGCTGTTGATTTTCGACGTAGCCATGTTTGGCTTTCGAGGTAAATCATATGCTGCAAACGGATTGGCTGATAATACTTTTATGTATGGTGTTCACAGGTTTTAAGTATGTAGAGCTTAGGGGTTTTAAGCGTGATTAATTGACTTAAAACTTTTATAATTACATAATATATATGACTTTAGTTTTTGGCAAACATCTAGCAATTGAATAAAGACACTTCGGGCGACGGCTATTAAGAGCCAATATCACCTACTGCAGCACGCATTTCAAGCTACCATATCTGCCTGTGCGCCAACAGGTTATGAGCCCAAGTGGCCGCGTGTTTTTTTGAAGTGTTTTCTGATTGAATTCAAGTTTGCGAACAAGTTTGTTCTTGTGATCTCTCGAGTGGTTTGTTTCTCGTGTGGATATAAGTCCGGATACTAGTGGAAGTCTCCTCACTTTCGGAGGTCTAGTGGAGTTGTTGGCGTTGGTTTTTGCTGGTATATTTTGATTTATTGCTACGTTTTAAGATGAATGATGAGAAGGAGAGCGGTAGCGACTCCGATTTTGAACCAGGAGTGGTTCTGCGCGCTATCCTAGACGGAATGACGGATATGAAGACTCGCATTACGTCGATGGAGAAAGCGCAAGCACGCGCGTCCGTCGCAATCACAGTTACCGCGCCGAAAAGGACCCTCCGCTTGCTGCCCGGAGCAGTGTGTTCCGAGAATCGCTTAAGAAGTGTGGGTCATTTGGTAAAGAGATGACGCTCAATGATCTGTCATATGATATCAGAATTGAAGTCGGTAGAGCAGCGCGGCCGAACGCGGCTAGGCTCCCGACAAATGCTCAAGGAAATGCACAGTATGTTGGCAGAGCAAATGCGCCGGAGATGCAGACGCCTGGGATGCACTTCAGGCAAGCAGTACGCGAGCCTGTCCGGCAGCCTGTGCAGGCATCTTGCGCCAAGATCCCCAAGCTCGGCATCGAGAACTTCTCGGGGGTTAAGATATTCCCCGGACTCGGTGCCGGCTTCAAGCAGTGGGCGTACCTCTTTATTGAGGCAGTTGAGATAGATGAGATGACCTCAGGCTTTGTATGGACGGAGCGCCTGAAGGTGAATAAGCTCGGGGAATATCTTGAAGGGGTGGCAGCTGATTATTTCCGTGCGAATATCAGCACGTGGTGGCAAGCTGCCCCATAGTTTTTGGCAATCCTGGATTACATGTATATGGCATTTCGCGTAACGATCTCCCCCCACCAGGCTGCAGTGTGGTTTGCTTCGGAAAAGAGTCCTAAACGGACCTGGACCGAGCACTACCTGAACCTGTTAGTTCTGGCTCGTGAGAGCGGGATGAGCGAAAGGATGGTGGTTGAGAATATCGTAAAGTTCGCCGCACCACGCCTTAAAGTTGCGATCATGGCCAGGTACAATCCTATGCGAGAGGATTACCTGTGCCATGCGCAGGAGTTGGATGAGGATATGCTGAGAGCAAAGCCGCTTGTCCGACTACACGCGAATTCGGTGACTGAGGCCGGATTCGTAAGTAAATGTTACGGCTGCGGGAAATCAGGACAGATAAAAAGAGATTCTCCGCAAAAAGGAAGAAGGGTGCAAAGGACTGGCAACCCGAAGGATCAAGGAGGTCCAAACAATCAGTGGAACCGAAAGGTCGCGTTGTCCACCATTGGGGTGGGACAGGATTGTGCGATTGATGGAATGACGGCTGCAGATCACGTGTCTGGGACGACGTGGATCGTTGATAGTGGCGCCAGCAGAAACCTGGTAGCCGACGAAAATTTGTTGGAGGATGCTGTAACATGTGGCCCGGAAGACGGATTTATGTTGCCTGACGGCGGGAAATTATCGGTCGCCAAGGTTGGGAAGATCAAGCTAGTCACGCCTGGTGTCGATCCTGTTTCGATCGAGTTAAGTGAAGTGTATTTTGCACCCAAACTTGCCAAGAACCTGATTTCACTTGGCAAGTTGCATGAAAAAGGGTGCAAAATAGTGGAAAACAGTGGAAAATTATCGATTCAGTGGAACGGAAACACGCTGTTTCCAGTTGAAATATGTGGATCAATTTTCGTGGCTAATTTGATACCGGAAAGGCTGAGCGTAAGCGCGCAGAAGTTCACGCATATGTTGATGAACGCTGTCGATGCTGAAACTGATAGTGATGTGCAGGAAGGCACGCTGCATCACTTTCATGTCCGCTTGTGTCACTTGGCTTAAGACACAGTCGAAAGACTAGCCAAGGACCCCAGGTCAGGCATCAGGTTGACAGACAGCAGTCGACCAAACTGCTTGACCTTTGCCGAAGGAAAGGCATCAAGAAAAGAACAGCCGAGGAAGGATTCAGGCGAAAATTCGCCGATCGAGCGTGTCGGTGGTGTGATATGTAGCGACTTGAAGGGTCCAATCACACAGCGCGACAGACGCGGAAATCGTTACCTAGTGGTGTTTGTAGACCACTACTCAAGTTATGTACGAGTTTTCGCCGCTCGAACTAAAGACAGAGCGGCGAAAATGTTCGAACATTTTCTGACTTGGTTCGAAAATGAGTTCAAGTGTCGCATCCATGTACTGCGTACGGATGGAGGCGGTGAGTATAAAACCCTGGAATTACTCTGTAAAGGTTCTGGAGTTCGTCGACAAGTTACGGAGGCTGGTAATCCAGCCTCCAATGGAAAATCCGAAAGGATTAACCGGACCTTTTTTAACATGGTCCGGTGTATGATTTTTGGGTCGGGGGTACCTTTGATGTACTGGTCTGAGGCGGCGGAATATGCCTCATACATCTTGAACCGTACCCCGACCCATTCGAATCCTGGAAAACTTTCGCCTTACGAAGTGTTGACGGGTAAAATACCCTCATTGAAAGAATTGTGGTTTTTGGCTCGCCATGCATGGTGTGGAGGGAGCCGCGGAAAAAGGCCCTCGCGAAACATGCCGAGCGAGCTTTGATTCTTGGTCGCAGTGATGAAACCAAGGGTTTCAAGGTACTACTGCTCAATGAAAGGGTGGTAACGGTCACTCGCCATGTTAGTGCAATTGAAACACTAGACAAGGGGGCGAGTGACCAAATTACAAGGGCACTAGACATCGCAGCTGAGGAGGAGCTCGAGAGGCGAGCTGCAGGACGCGCAGATGCAGGCTCGGCCCAAGGAACAGCCATATCAGGGCAGTTCGAAGTCCAAGATACCAGTGAAAAGGCGCGTAAGCACCCCAGGAAGTCTGGACGCGTGATTAAGAAGACTCCCAAGGCAGTTGCATTGGAGGAAACAAGAAGAAGTCCAGAGATGAGGCAAGTGTGATTGAGGTCTCCACCGCTGGAGGATGCGTGATTGACGACGTCGAAGAAGAAGTTTCGAGTGATGGGTCCGGAATAGAAATGAAAGGACCCGGAAGTGCTGTTAAAGAAAGCGCGATGAGTGTCTACGCTGTGTGTGAGACTGACGATGGCGGAAGTGCGTCCCGGGTTGGAGTTCCCGACTTAAGGTCATACAATGAGGCGCATGAAGGCGCAAACTCTGGCCTATGGACGAAGGCAGAGAAGGAAGAGCTAAAGGCACTTGAAGATATAGGTACCTGGAAGGTGATCGAGAGTCGGCCGGACAAGAAATTGCCGCCCACTAAGTGGGTATAAAAGACCAAGTTGCGTGCAGATGGAACCGTCGAGCGTTACAAGGCTCGGCTTGTGGCACGCGTCGATCGTCAAATTTACGGCCAGTATTACTAATTTACGTTTCCGACGGTCATGAAGGTCGATAACGTAAAAGTGATTCTGGCCATGTCGCAAATCTGGGGGGTACCGGCGCGGCACGGTGATGTGCCGAGCGCCTACCCGAAGGCAAAGACAGAAGAAAATTACGAGATCCATTTGAAGATCCCACTAGGCATGCAGGTACCGAAGCAAGTGTGTGAAACGTTTGACATGGAATCAAATGATGAACTCTCGTTAATGTTGGAAAGGAACCTATATGGCCTAAAGTAAGCCGGAAGTTTGTGGCACCAATTACTGTGCCAGACATTGGAGGAGCTGAATTTCGAACAGTGCGTCACGGATACCTGTGTTTTCGTTAGGCGTGGAGCGGATGGTATTGCCTTGGTTGGGGAGTACGTAGACGACCTCTTAGTTACCGGAAACACGCCGGCGGCAGTTGACAAGTTTTTCACTGAAATGGACGTGATGGAACTCAAGGATCTAAGAATTGTGAGCAAGTTTTTGGGCATTCGCATTGAAGGTAACCCAAAAGATGGTTACAGATTGGATCAGGAGGCTTCTATTGATGAGCTCCTGATCACACATGAATTTGGAAAAATGAATGCAACACGCACGCCGGTGCTGGATGTGGACGGTGTAGAACATTTCAAGGAATTGTTACCAGCTAAATCAAGAGAAAAATATCCAAGTATCCAGAGTTTCCAATCGCTGGTGGGTAGTCTCTTGTGAATATCTCGCTGTACGCGCCCGGACATTGCCTTCGCAGTGCACCGCGTAACGCGGCGCACGCATGCACCCACGCGGGGGGATTTCAAGGCCGCAAAGCGAATCGCAAGGTAATTAAAGGGTACCAAGGCAATGAGACTACGATTTAGTCACGATGACGAGCTGCCATTACCGATCCGGATCACGTGTTACACGGACGCAGATTTTGCAGGCGACAAAATGGACAGAAAAAGTGTGAGAGCAGTGATGGTGTATCTCAATGGAATTATCGTATCATGGAAATGCAAAAAGCAGACTACAGTGGCATTTTCCACAGCTGAAGCCGAATTTGTGGCTGCAGCTGTGGGCGGACGTGATTCATTGGGACTGCGAGAGCTGTTACTGGAAATTGGTATTTTTTCGAGGGCGCCGCTGTTGATGAAAATGGATAATCATGCCGCCATCAAGCATGTGGAATCCGAAGCGAGTGCTGTCAATACGAAACACATTGACATCAAGTTGAAGTTTTTAAAGGATTCGAGCAAGAAGGTCGTGATCAAGGCAGCTCACGTGCCAAGTTTGGAGATGGTGGTGGACCTGTTAACGAAGGATTTGAACGCGCAGCGGATGCAATATTTACGCAAGCAAATTGGATTGTATTAAAGTGTTATAGCGCGCGCCGTTTCAGGGGGAGTGTTGGTTTTCAACGTAGCCATGTTTGGCTTTCGAGGTAAATCATATGTTGCAAACGGATTGGCTGATAATACTTTTATGTATTGTGTTCACAAGGTTTTAAGTCTGTAGCGCTTAGGGGATTTAAGCGTGATTTATTGACTTAAAACTTTTTATAATTACATAATATATATGACTTTTGTTTTTGGCAAACATCTAGCAATTGAATAAAGACACTTCGGGTGAAGGCTATTAAGAGCCAATATCGCCTACTGCAGCACGCATTTCAAGCTACCATATCTGTCTGTGCGCCAACAAATGCTATACGCAAGCGCGTTGGTGACCTTCTCGTCCTTTCAGGACATAGTCTTGGAGGTGCAATCGCAGATGGTTGGTGCAAAGAACCATACACCCGCCGTGTCGTTATCTGAACCCAGTTTGCTGTATATTCGTGGTAGGTTTAACGTTGATGATGAATCCATTTTTGACTATGTACTGAATGTTAAGCATCGACGCGATATTGTTCCGCAAGTGGATGAGCTGGGTGGAATGGTCCAAGAAATTGAATGTCGGCGTGACAATCCGCTTGCCTGCCCTAGTATAATAAATAAAAAAATGCACATGTGTGAGCTGTATGCTGCATGTGGCGACGAGCGTGAACGGGACTGGTCCAATGCGACGCAATGTGAAGAGTATCAACGTCAATCTACAGTACTCCAATTACATTTTGGATATAGCCCCGCCCTTGATAAGACCCTCCCCTTGGTTAAACTCTTCCAATTGAAAGAGCATCGATATATTTATCTGTGTATCTTGGTAAAATAAATTTTCCGTTTACATTCCGGATGATGACGGTAACATGTCTCTACCTATCTCTCCCATGGTGTTGCCTCCACCACCGCCCTTTAAAGTTCATTAATCAAGACTGTAATATGGCATCGCCAAATTTCACGCAGCTTCTCTGGTGAAAAATAGACCATTAAGCAATGCTTCGACTGATAATAGCTGATCAACTTAACTTGGGGGAATTTTCCTATTTACTAGTTCCTGTGCCTCTAGTCTTTCCCGCCATCGTGATACTTTTCTGGAAGCTTTTCGTGCTTCCTTAATGGGAGACTCACTGGTCAAGCAAGACCTAACTATACATCTGGTAAAGCGATGAAGTGAGAAAAAATGTCTATGTGGTCCACATCTGGAAGCTACTTGGTCGAAAAGGGATAGGGATCGACGCTAATTGCCCGTAAAGATATTTACACCCCGTTTACTGATAGGGTCTTTCCAAAAAATGTTTGACGTTACGTTTAAGGGTTATGGGTTGGAATGTAATGCGATCTGGAGGTCGACGCGATCGGGTGACGAGGCCGATCCAACTCAGTTAGGATGGGTAAATTACAACATTTGATGAATGAAACCGATAATATATGGTTATCGCTAGTATAGATGACTGATCGGACCACACGTCCGATAGGAGCGGATCAGGAAAGCGAACGTCGACATGTTTGCGGATCGGTGTTTCGCCTGGCCTGGCTGAGTCACCTACAAGAAGCGTAGTAGAACCATGATATGTGAAGTGATTTACAGAATGAGATCTTACTAATCACGTGACAGAAGACGGAGATAAAGAGTTTTAGGTCAATCACGTGATCAGGTGAGGTGAACGTAGTAGTAAGATCTTATTGTTAAAATGCAGCGCTGTATGAAGATGCCAAGGCATTTAAAGTTGGACATCTTTGCACAAGACCAAAAAATAGGTATACTCAATTTTTGTGTGTTTATGTCAGACTATAATTTAGTTATAGTCAAATATATTACTTTTGCTTTTTCTTTATCTTTGCGACAAGGCACTTTTTCTTACCGTTGTTTCTTGGAATTACGCATCCTCGCGTATACAGTGTGCAACTTACCCGATTACCTAATATCGAATTAACATACAAGACTGTGGTTGTGACGAATGCTAAATTTCTTGTGGGTATTATCGATTATATTTACTTTATCACGTGGAAGAACGATTGACTAAGTGGAAGTTTGCGTATCAAGTGGTCAATTATCGTTTATTGGTACGGTAAAGCACATCAGCGAACGACACTTATCTTATTAAATACCAGTGTTTGATTGTGTACATACCTCTAACAAACGAATCGCGGTACGTTATACCTTAGTATTGAGAAAGGAGGGTTACTGATTCCCCATCCGTTCAAGCTATCCCCGGACGAGAGCGCACAGGCGCGATTTTTTGCTCGCGGAAGTTCCTTGATGGGATTTTGTCTGAGCACACACGGACACTCAAGTGCAGATCAACCGTATTTAGGAATAAGGATCTATTGAAATTGTTGTGAGGAGACGGTAATTGGTTGTTTTGTGTAAGATCGTGGCGATCACCTTTCTTTCGTGGTTTTGGATTATCTCACGTTTTGGTTTGACCAGATCGATCGAGGAAACTCGCGATCGGAGTCGTTTTTTTCGGTATTCTATTTTATTACCATCCTAACCCGTCCCCACGTGATGGGTTCTGACGGGGCACACCCCTCGTCTCGATCAAGTACAGATCTACAGATCCGACCTGACCGGCAAGGCAATTCATTACTAAAAAAGGTGAAAGTCCTGTAGAATAGTATTTTTTTATTTTTAGTAAAAATAGATATGTGCATTCTTTTTCGAATGTTGGGGAACCACCCTCAAAACCTTTTAAGAATTAATGATCGTTATTGAACAAGTACTGTAAAGTAAAGGTGAAAAATAACTTTTGAAATTCAAATGATCCTGAAATTTAATGTTAACAATCAATTGGAATTTTTTTTAAAAGTGACAATGTACCTTTTGCATAATGGGCCAGCATGTTTATTTTTATAGCAAGCCTAATTTTTTAAAGTAGGCGTGGATAAATCAAGTTATAAAAAGGTTTTAGTTATATAAATAATACCCGAAAGTGAGTGATCTAATCATGAACAGATTGAAAAATAGGTAAAACTTTTTGAAGGATCGAGCTTATAGTTGCTGGGTCTTGAAACCCAATTTGCCAAGGCTGACAAAAATCTAAAAATGTAAGAGACCCAATGATTTTTATTGTCATCAGTTTTTTTTAAGTGTTATTTTAGTTTTTAATATATACAAAATTAAGTAATTTAAAATTAGAAAATTATTAGTATTTCTTCTTCTTCTTTAACACTATAAAATTTTTAATTTATTATTGATTGAAATTGTTTTCTATACAAAAAATATTATAAATCTAAATTTAAATTCCCTTTGGTTAAAAAGTATTTTAAATAAAATTTTATTTTTACAACTAGAATTTAATTAATTTCAGAGCTTATACAAATGTTGAATTATAATATTTTTCTAACAAGGAAAAAAGGGACTTGAACCCATATCAAAAATTTTGGAGACTATGTTTTTTTACCAATTAAACTATTTTCCTAATAAATAAAATTAATTTAAGAATGTTTAAAGATCTCTTCACGACACATGTTCCCCTACGACTACCTTGTTACGACTTCATCAAAGTTACGAATTACTTTCTAAGTATTTTAATTTAGATAAATTAAATACAAATTATTTTAATTAAAAATTATTTAAAAATATTAAATAAATTAAAATCATTTTAAAAATAATTAACTTCCCTAATGTGACGGGCGGTGTGTACAAAGTCCAGTAAAATATTCACCGCAACATGCTGTTTTGCGATTACTAGCGATTCCAACTTCATAAGGGCGAGTTTCAGCCCTTAATCCGAACAAAGATATTTTTTAAAGATTGCTCCAACTTAGTCATTATTGCCTCTCATTGTGATTATCATTGTAGCACGTGTGTAGCCGAACCCATAAGGGCCATGAAGACTTGACGTCATCCTCATCTTCCATTAACCTATCATTAATCTTTTGTTAGAGTCCTTTTATTTTCTCTTAATAAATTAGCAACTAACAATGAGGGTTGCGCTCGTTAAAGTATTTAACCAAACATTTCACAACACGAGCTGACGACAGCATGCAACGCCTGTTTTTTATATAAACTTTTATATAAAAAATTATTACAGTCCACCTCGTGAGTGATCCAATGGCATAAAAAGTGAGACAGAATAAAACACAGATCATGAAGTCCTGCCCCGTCAAGATCCCGACCGGGATCACGAAAGTCGGATCGATGACGCCGATCCGTCCGATCTGAGTTTAGATTTCTAGATATCCACGTATTCCACCACAAGTACTCCGATTGTCAAGACAAGCCGCAATCGTCTGCATTGTCATGATACTCCAGAGGAATTGTGGCTTATTACGTCCATTCCGTATTTTGTCCTGTTGGAAGTTGTAGGTATTCATGCTTGCACAGATAGTCGAAAACATGAGTCGTAGATGTTAGATAATATCTCCAAATATAACGAAGTAACTTAAGTCAATATCTCCACAAACAAATGTCCGTTCGCAGTGAAAAATACACCCGTAGACAATTCGTAAAGAGAAGAAGAAAATAACCAATCCAGGGACTTTTTCAATGGAATGTGCATTGAGAAGTTTTTAGCTATCCTACCATGAAATATGTACCAGATGTTGAAGTTGTTGTAAACTTCCATTTGTTGTGTGTTACAGAAAACATGCATCAACTATTATGTGTCTCCATTCTGTCCAACTCAACTTGTGGATAAGAACAACTACTCAAATAAGTCAATTCTACTTATTTCTCTGTTACCATTGGGTTAGGTAAATTACTCCCCGTCGGTGCTGTAGTAGTTTGCGTCCCTTCGGTTGCTCATAAATTCCTAATAACAACTGTTGCATGAATTCTAACCACGTTTTTTAAGCAGTGGTTTGGTCTGCGAGGTGTCTTGAAGAACGTAGATCAGCGCCTACGATAACTCCGTTGGAGGATTCGTTTTGGAGGGTTTTCCTCTTGTCATATTTTCCCTTTGCTTTACTAAGACCTCAATTCTCTCTTTCTTCTAAAGTTTTCCACTCCTTTCTGCAGCGGGTCCACTTCGCCCTCTACTTCCACATTTTTATCCGCAGTCTTCTTCTCTATTGAGTAATCACAAAGTTGGGAATCAGGTACAGCTCCATCGATTCCATGTCGGGATAATGTCAGGAGTCTCTTTTCTCTCCTCGTAAAGTCTTCCCGGGTCTGGCATACCTTTAGTGCTCTTGAACAGATGTCTTCATTGCAAGCATAGCCTAGATCCTTACCTAACCGTCACTTTGTTCGATCCTCTTGGAGACAGCATTGGGACTGCGCCTATCAGTGTTGTACTGCTTAAATTTTTTTTTCTGAACCAACTCATAGCAAGACACGCCTGTAAACTACTTCTGTACCGAGAATAAAACGTACAGTTCGCAGCACCTTCAGCTCGAAATGTTTGGATATTTCTAATATCTAACCGTCGGTTACTTTTCTTATAATTTCAATAGAATAAGATCCAACAAAGACATAAAATGTGACGTGTATCCATGATTTGCCGTGTTCCTGGATGAAAATACATGAGTCGGATACGCACGAATTAAATACCATATTCACGAAAAAAACTATGGTTTTAGACTACTGCCTCCGCTTGTTTCAATCCATATAACTTTGATTTAGCTTTAATACGTGACCTCGTTTGCGTCACACCTTGTGGTAAATGTATGTAAAGTTCGTCTTCCATCACGCCATTTACGAATGCCATTTCAATGTCATACTATTGTAAAAAAAGATCTTTTCATGACAAAATACTGCTATGAAAATTTGTACTGAATTAAGGTTCACCACCGGTGAATAAGTATCCATATAGTCGACACCATACGTTGGTAAATATCCGAGTTCAACAAGACGAGATCAATTTCACCAAGCTTATTCCTGTTGATGTGAAAACCCATTTTGCGCCTATCGTCTTTTTCTTTTGTCGCGTCTTCTACACTCTAAGTCTTCTTTATTTAAGCGCACTCAACTCACTCTTAGTTGCTTCAACGCTTCGTTCCGTTCCTTTTCTTGTGGATAGTCCAAAGTTTGTTTGCATGATGTCGGTGTCTCAAAAGCCGTACATGCCTGCTCGTATCCAATGCAAAGCTTTTTTTCATTTTGTCGTTTGTTCTTGACAACGATCGTCTTGATGATGAATCTTTGTAGTCGCTATTATCTTCATGTTTCATTGGTATTATCACGTATTTTTTCTTGACTAAAACGATATAACGCCAGTTAATTGTTGCGTGTTTTCTGCCTGAGTCAGGGCTTGACTTCCTCTATCTGGCTTTCAAATTGATCGTCAAAATTGAGTTCTCATTCATGTATACGACCTTGATATCAAGAATGGTCATTATAGGCTCTATCACTTTTCCCATCTTTCATTTGATTATCCACAAGATTTTTTTGGGTCATCAATATCCATGTCTCCAACATTTCAACTTGTGCCGCATCCATAGGCATCACGCTATCGTCCGCTTCTTGTACAACAGATCGTGGTGGATGCACATTACCGATGACTTTGATATATATTATTACATGGAATTTATCAAATATTGTTGACCTTGTAAAAGTTCATCGTAATTCCAGACTTGATACCTTTTTTCACTTCTTCACTGTATCCCAAGAACATACACTAAAAATGCGTTTTATCCAGCTTCCTGTTCTGTGCTTTGTATGCGCATTTCCTTGAGCACCAAACACACTCATATCCCTGAGAAGTCTCCGTATATGACTTCATATTTTTGGATGTGCTGCACATTGAATACGTTTTGTTATAAATACCAATTGCTCATGACATTTGCTCGCCATTTCTTCTCTACCTTCATGTGAAACATGATAATTTGAGCTTGTTCCGACTGATTCATCCCTTTCGACATTTCATTTTATTGAGTACGATTGTTTGATGGATGATCCCAGCTTTCTGTAATATCATCAATCCAGTCGTTGATATACTCCGTACGGTTATCTCTCCTTATTATCTTGATCTTAAAATCTACTTGGTTTTCCATTAATGCCTTTACCACTTCTACATATTTCCTTATCAGTAAAAAAATACATATCGTGTGATGTCCTCGATATATATTGCAACAACCTTGCACCACCTTCTGATTTTGTTCCTATTGGGCCCATCAAATTGTTCTGTATAATTTGTAGTGGGCTTGTCGTATTGACTTGATTTGGAAAGGCTCTATTGGTGATTTTTTTTACCGTAGTGTACCCTTCACATAATTCTTCCCCATCTTCGTTGATGCTGCCCATCTCTTGTACCTGAGCCCTTGAAAGATTTGCTCAAGTCTTTAGCTTGTTCATTTGAAAATGACAAAGTCGAGCATGCCTAGTCTAAGTACCACCGCTCCACATTTAACTTTTGCGCAAGGCCTTGTTGATTCAGTTGGAGCGCGCGCACTACAATGTGTATACTATTCTTATTTTCGATACGATGGTGATGATTTATTTGTCGTTCTGATGACACATGTTGACTTCAAAAATATCACGTGCCAATTTCGTCTTGATAATGACGTAATTGGTAAGAACCTTCGATTTATATATCATGAACAATTAAAACTTCTTCAATTCGAATGAGATTCTTATTTTTATCACCACTCATACTGCTCTGACCTTTTCCAGCAAGTTGCTGCCATTCGCAATCGTGATTGCAATAGAATTTTTTTGAGCTTTCTCATTTCAGAAAAATCTTGTTCTTGTGGACACATGTGGCTACTCGCTCCAATGTCCAATAACCATCATTAAGACTGATCTGATGCTGTAAACGCTAGCTCATCTTGTATATTCAGCATGTCGTTTCCGCTCCGATAGTATTGTCTTTTATGCCCAATTGTTACAAAAGAAAAACATCTTCCCGCTGTTTTCTTTTCCTATCGTCTTGTCACTTTCACTTGTGTTGTAAAATTTTGATTTGAGAGCGTTCGTTCTTCTCCCTTCTCGCCGTATTCTCATATTTTCAATTGATCATCTCCTTTTTTTAATATAGTCAATCTAGTCATGTTTTCATCTATCTTAACTATTTGATCTCAGTCTTCCGATAAACGGTATAGCAGTATAACGAGCTGTTCCCATCAAGATGTCTTGTCCGTCGATTGCATATATATATACATGCAAAGTGCATTGAAACGTAGAAGAAAATTCATATCATCCCACTTCTAAAATTCATGCTCGTGACACCGCAGTTGCATCCGATTGTGCTACTTTGGCGAAGTAATAAACGCTTCGAAATTTCCGATCCCTACGCCATTTCCCAACATCGATTGTCGACGTCCATATCGACGCAAATGAGTCTCCCTCTTTAGGAGCCTTTAGCCAATCAATGTGCTCCTTATATTTTTCTTGGAAAGGTTCATACGTGTCTTAGAATTCCACACGAAGTAATTATCTTCGCGGAGTATTTCATACGAATCATACGCGCTTGTTCTCAAACGAGTTAAATTGAAGAGACCGAAGAAGCTTCTGGACACTAAAGAGTAAAAATTAAAAGCGTATTTGATTACTGAGTATGTCATGTCATGCTTTACTTCTGAAGTATTTATTTCCTACATCCTATTAATGATACCATTATGGTGTTATTATATATATATATCGCATTTAATTGGTGTAATATACTATGTAACTTACCTTGGTCAAGTCCATTGTAAAAGACGGTATACCCGACATCATTCTATAAAGGCAGTTGTTTTTTAGAGCTTAATCACAGATGAACTAAGAACTCAATGGTGCGGTGTAAGTGAAAGTGAGAGAGACATACATTGACTCACCGACCTTCGCAACTGAACTTACTGGTTGTTCCCGTTTTTAATCTTCCCTATTGATTAGGTTTTCCATCCGACTTGCCCATCGTCTGGCTGGCGGCAGTGCCATGCACTCATGGGCAAAGTACTCCATCCTCGCGCATCTATTGCAGACAAGATTCGAATAGTTATTTTCAATTGCTTCGGTGTCGAAGTAACCGCAACAAATATGTTCATCGGTTCTGGGCCTCCGCCGCTGGTTGCAATACGGCGGAATGTGGATACCCCCGCCGCTGATTATCACCGTGCGGCAACTGTTGCTGTAAGTTAAAGTCGAAAAACTCCGACTGCTTTTAATTAACTCGGTTGATGCCCGTACTACTAAAATCTTCACGGATGCTTTGAAGATAGCATTCTGTAAACGTTTTGGCTGATGACGGGGTATACTGCTAAACGGGACCGTTATTTAGTCCCTTCATGTGCACAGCTGCCTAGATTGCTGAGTTCCCGAGGTTGAATCATTATACTAAAAGCAAATATTGTGCCTTCTGTCAATATGCTGTATGTCAAGCTTACCCTGACGCAGATCCAGGAATTCAGATTGAGAAATGATCTTTAACTCCGTTTTAAATGATGCTAGCGGCGAATTGAAGTTGACATTAAGAAAGTAAGTATTTTTCAAAATTCAAACTTAAGATCGTTTTTTATTGCGAGAGTTAATTGTCTAACAAAAAGGTGAACACGACGGAGAACATTCGATTATATACCAGTGTTGGTACCCGGTTCAGTGACCGGGAGCGTCGCACGGCCGGAAACCTTTTTTATTTCTAACAAATTATATACTCGTTAATACTGATCTGGATGTCAATAGTACTACCACGGATTAGTCTTCAACAGAGCGATGTTTTTTGAAGCCGAAACCCTTTTTTCATGCTGAATACGCTCTTCTTCCATTCGACATCGTTTCTCTGCACTTTGAAGATCGTCTAAACTATCCTCGTTTCCTTTATTTTCACAATCATTCTCTAACATAGCAAACACTACCTATTGCTTATGAATTTCATGCGTAATCTCCTCGAATCGTGATTTCGAGACTGCAATTTGATCTTCTAGATGTTTCCGCTTATTATTTTCTTTTTAGAATTTTGTTCGTGTTGCCTATTCGCTCGATCAGCTGTCGCTTCCTTCTCCTTTGACTCCTTTGAGATATTCTGGCCCCGCCACTCTTCGTGGTCTTTCAATTCATTCAACATACGCGCACACTCTTCTAGAATGTATGTATTGATCATGAACTGCACAGTATGCCAAGATTAATACAATACCCTCTTCTGTATTTCCTAGGTATCTACAGAAAAGGCCATACTCTCCGTATAACGACACAACTCCTTCTCCATCCAAAGTTTTGACATTTCCAGTCGCTCCGCGGTCTTCGCTTCTTGATTCAGAATCTCTTCAAATTTTTCCTCTATTTTTCTCTTCATTAGCAGTTACCACTGCTAATTTAGACGTCAATTAAGCCTTTTTAGACTTTTGCAAAGCCTGCTGTATCCGTTACAAGAACGTCCCCAGTGCTGCATTCATTGGTTGAAGCTGTGCAAAACACAGAGAACGTCTATTAGCATGTGCATTCTGAGCATAAAAAAACACTACGTGGACCTTGTCGCTGCATGACGCTAGCTGTAGCACGCACTCGATAAGCTTACCCTTAGCGTCGGACATTGACAGTGTAAAATTACAAAGAAGAACTTAAACATAAATATAAAAATCCAGCAAAGGCCTACTTTTGCATTTAAACAATTTGGAGAAGTAAATTATAAGTAAGGAGGACGAAGCAGTCGAGAATTATATTATTATCATACAGAATTGGTGTATCCGTAGTACCAACGGGGTAGGTGACCGGAAGGAGAACTGTTAGCAATGATAAAGTCGAATTCAATTATGTCCGATTTATATTATAGTTCGAATTTGATTAGGTACGGGATCGCGACCATCATTCTGTTATATACATAGATCGAGATATTCGATTAGGTAAAGGACCATCGATGACGACATGAATTCTGTTATTATATAGACTAGGGGATGGGACCCGTCGTTCCGACGAACTATTTCATTGAAATTTCAGCGAAAGTACAATATATCTACATTAACCTTTAAAAAAAGAAAGATTATTTTTTGGTGTTAACGGCTGTGTGACATCTCCAACATTAGTCACTCTCATCATTGCGAGTTTTCAACCTCATTTAACGTAGTGCTTCGTCATAAACGATGTTACGCATTACTCGTAGTTCTGAAAACTCATCTTCCAAAAGGGCGGAGATGTTCTCCGGTGCTGTGGACCGTGAAAAGGCGACGTACAACTGGCCATGCGAGAACACGTCCCTTGTGAGAGATATGCCAATCTTTTGAAGCGTCTGTCCCTGTGACTTGTTTATCGTCATTGCATTGGGCAAGCGCACAGGAAACTGCTTCCGAGAGACCGTGTATGGCAGGCCGGATTGCTCAGATGTTAGTGCAATGCGCGGGATAAAGCAAGGCAAACATACCCTGCATGATCACCCGTCATGACTTCAGCCTCAATCACACGTGCGGAACATCGGCGGAGAATGAGGCGCGTCCCGTTGCAAAGACCGTTGGATGGATCAAGATTCCGCAGGAGCATGATTGGTAAGCCAACCTTTAGTGCCAGTCGATGCGGCGGCTGTAGCCGGTGCGTACACGCACGGTGCGGCTAGCGCACAGAGGAAGACTTTCCTTAAGCGACGATGCGCCGCTACTTAGCCGATACACCCTTATATAAGGGCTTAGTGAGAGATCTCTCTTTCACTCGGGGCCAAGATTCCCTGAGTTTACGGTTAGTAAACACTAACGCCTTATAGCAAGGCTTCCCTTAGTAAGGAAGTAGCTAAGGGAGGTACTCTCTTTCGCTAGAACACTCACAGCACGCTCGACCCTTGCGATCGAGCGTCTAGCTGGATTCAGTGTATTTTGTAAACTGATTTATTTATAAAATTAGCCTGACTTAATAAACTAATATAAACTATATGCAATACTAGTAGAACTTACTTAATTCGTACCTAGCCAAAATGTAGTGTACACCACCTGTGTACCAACACGTGACAGGCTGCCACGCCTTCACCAAGGGCTCCTGCCCTGATTGGTTAAAACAATAGGTCCGAAACTTTCAGACTGGTTAATACTTGACCTTAACCGTGGTGTACTTACGTACACCAACGTAACCAAATGTAACCCCGTTACATCCTCCCCCATCAAGGCTATTGCTACGCAATAATCAATTATAGTTGGGGATCCCAACTGCCAGAACTCTGGCATCAAATGAGCACTTACAGTGGTGCTGGTGATTCTCCCCGAGAAGGGGATGACAACTATTCTGACTCCGGTATTTCGGAGGAGGGTGCCCTAGGGGATATGTCCCCTAAGGATGACCGCTCCGACAACGCCGAACGGCGATTTCGGCAGCCTAATCCGTTCCCCACACGTGGGGAAAATACACTAACTCGTGCGTCACCCTATCAACTTCGGATGATACATCCGGGTCGCCGAAGGCGACCATCACCAATGAGCTGGACGCGGCTCGAGAAGCCCAACATGCATACAGGCACAAGAGGCCGCATTACGCGCCCCTAAACGCCCGTCACGGTCGGCATATCACTTTGAAGGTCCTCGTGACCTCCAAAAGTGGGACAAGAAGGAGGTAAAGAAGGGTTTATACTTCCATACCCCTTTCCCTGCGGCTGTACAGCCGCGTCAAATCACACACCGGAAACAACTCCGGGAAAGACTGCTCACGCAGAAGCAGTTCATTGCTTCCCTATACCGAGAGTTCCTAGAAAAACAGACACAGGGTGCCGTTGTTGAGAACATCCGCGAGGTTCCCTTCGTTCTCCTACAAGGAGAAGATGCCGATGAGGCAGAGCAGAAGTTCCGCGCTTGGGCGGAAGGGGAGAAGCGTCTCCCTAACTTTAAGGAGCTGTACAACAGCTATTCCTAACGTGACATTCGGATAGAGAGGGCGTTGCGCCTGGCGTTTGCCAGAGCCAAAGCGATGGGGCAATAATGTGCCCCTTATCACACGCGCTATGCTAGCGACTGTGCCCTCAATGTGGTGCCGGAGAGAAATGCAAGCTCCGCATCTGCCTCCGGCGAACTCCCAACTACTGGGAGTGAAGGGGCTTCTCCCGCCCCTTTGGTCGTCGACTCGCAGCGGGATCATCCCGCTCGAAAGCGTCAACGACGTCTCGGCAATCCTTCCGCAGGGGAGTCTCGGACTCCCACGAACTCTGTGAATGTGGATATTCCTTCCACTTCACCAGATACTGGGTTTCACCCCGATGATGGCGTCGCGCCATCAGACGCTCCACATGGTAATGTGGAATACCCTCCAAATCGAGGACTGGAGGAGGAGGTCGCGCAATTGCAACGTGAGGTTCACGCGCGCTGTGATTGACACAGCCGTCGCATCCTGGAAGTCCAGGATGGACTCCACGATTAGGTGGGTGCGATTGACCGCATCGAGAGGCGGCTTGACTCTCTCGAGTCTTCCTCTGCGGATCTTTGTGGTCGCATTTCGAACCTGACGGAGATGTTTTCACTCCGCCCTGTCGTGTCTTACGGCTATCCGCCTGTTCAACCTCCTCCACGAGGGGACCCGTATCCGGGTTCTGGTATGGCTTAAGCATACCCACATAGAAGGTTGGATGCGTACGCATCGCCTTCGTAATGTCCAAGGTATACTCCAGGCCCTTTCGGGCTAGCACCTTGAAAGGCCCCACAAACCTGGGGCGCAGTTTGTTCCGTAACACGTTAGAAACCGCATGTGTAGAAAGATTTTTAGCGTTTAATAAAATACTTCTCCTACTTTATACGCCTTTCTGTTACTCCGACCCTTGCGGTCGGCCTGTTCCTTCTGCTTGTCTTGGATTTCCGCCATGACGTCGCAAACGTGTCGTAAGACACTAAGGCGCGTCGATAAAAACTTATCGATGTGCTTTCGCACAGATACAGGGATGGAATCGGGGAATCCTCCCCCCTCAATCCCTGGGACACACACACGTGGCGTCAACAGAGCCCTCGGATTTACTAATCCGTTCACGTAAAACGGGTTAAACCCCGTAGATGCATGAACCGAATTGTTTATAGCAAATGCGGCCATAGGAAGCATCTCACTCCAAATCTTAGGAGAATTCGGACATAAACTCCGGAGAATATCCTCTACAACGCGATTAACGCGTTCCGTTTTTCCGTCAGTTTGCGGATGATCCGCAGTGGACATGAGGAGATGGTGCCTAGCAACTTAAACATCCCCCCAAAACTGTCCCGTAAAACGGGGATCCCGATCCGATACAAGAGAATGGGGTAGACCATTCTATCGAAAGACACGGTCTAGGAACACTTTATATGTTCCTTGTCCATCAATGGACTCTGGAACCGCCGCCAGGTGATCCATCTCGCTCAAACAGTCTACAAAGACCAAAATGCCGGTGTTTCCGGCCTTATCTTTTGAAAACCCAAAGATAAAATCCATATTGATGGATTTCCAACACTCCGTAGGAACGTATAAGCTCGCCAAAGGCGCCGCTGAATCTGCAGAGGTTTTGACCCTCTGACACGTTTCACAGGTGCGAATATACGCACCGACCCACTTATACATCTTGGGTCACCAATACAAAGCGCTTAAAGCGCTGTAGGTCTTATCCCGACCTAAATGAACCCCGGTAGGGGCGTCATGTTCCTCAAAGAGAACTCTATACATCAGTTCCTCATCATGAGGAACAACCACCCGTGGAGTGTCCTCCGCGCTCGTGCTATAATATAGCAAACCGTCACAGTACCTGTAACGGTGTAACCGAGCTCTATCTCGACTTGACAGGGTAGACTCAGACGAGACAAGTCCCTTGTCACCCAACGCGCTGATTAACGCCGTACATTGTGGGTATTTACCATACGCCTGGCGTATGAGATACACCACAGACGAGGTGATGAATGTCGCGTGAGCGAGCTCGTAATAGGGACGACGCGACAACGCGTCTGCAAGCACGTTCTGCTTGCCAGGTTTATACTTAACCTCAAAGTTATACTCCGCAAAGAAGGAGAGCCAACGGGCCATCCGTTGGGAGAAATGAGGTGACTACGTCGCTGTACGTAAGGACGCGTGGTCAGTATAAACCACGAACGGCTTTGAGCCGAGTAAGTGGACCCTAAAGTTGACAAGAGCATACTTCATTCCAAGTATCTCCTTGTCATGAACGGGATAATTCCGTTCCGCAGCTTTAATCTTCCTCGACTCGAACGCAATCACACTTTCCCGTCCCGCATCGTCTGCTTGTAACAAAGCACATCCGATTGCGAAATCGGAGGCGTCGCAGACGACTCTAAAAGGTTTCCCAAAATCTGGGAGAGCAAGAACGGGGGCTTTTAAAAGCTCCCCTTAACCGCTTCGAAGGAGGTTTGGTGTTTGGTTTCCCAACACCAATCAACGTCCTTCTTAAGAAGGTCAGTTAATGGCTTCGCCATCTCAGCGTACTTCTCGCTGTATTTGTGGAGATAATTGGCTAATCCAAGCCACTTCCGTAAATCTCTAAGATTTACAGGCGAAGGCCACTCCACAACGGCTTTCACCTTCGCGGGATCCGCCCGCACTCCATCCTTACCGATGAAGCATCCGAGGAAAGGGATTTCCTCAGCACCAAAAATACATCTGGATGCTTTTGCATATAACTTATGCTCTCGTATACATTCGAGCACCGCTTGAAGGTGTATTAGGTGCGTCTGAACATCAGAGCGAGTCGCCTTCCGCGCGACTATGAACGAATATATCGTCGAAGTACGTCTGAGCGTACTTTCTATGAGGGCGGAAGAGTTGTGTCACCAAGCGATTAAAAGTCGCTGGTGCATTCGAAATCCCTGTGGCATAAAAAGCCACTCCCACAGCATGCCACTAGGCGTGCTGACCGCTGTAAGCGCAATATCGGATGCTCGCATGAGCACCTGATAGTACCCGTCCACCAGATCTAAGGCGCTGTAAACAGTACAGCCTGCCATATTGTTCTGGAGGACATCCTTCCGACGAATCGGAGTTTTCATTGGCACAGTAGCTGAATTCAGCTAATTGTACGCATGCACAATGCGCCACTTTTCGTTCGGTTTACGAACACAAAAAGTGGGAGATGAGTGGGGAGACTTACTCTCCCGTACCATCCCTGCCTCTTCTATCCCCTTGAAGAATGCGTCGATGACGTCGCATCGCTCCTTGGGGAGAGGCCACTGCCTAGTGACGCAGTATTTGGTTCCAGGAACCAAGTCAATTTCATGTCGGACTCCCCGATCCGGGTGGTAACCCCATCGGCGGGTTTTCACTAATGACATCTCCGAATTCCTTGTTTAAGGAATTGTAAGGGTCCTCAGGGTCCGCAAGGATCTTGAGGCCGCGTCGGGAATTCAATGCCTGTTTGGTTTGCACCAAAACTGACTCGTCCATCGTGGATGAGGAGTTCAACTCCTCTTCCGGACGCAACACGACGATCTCGTCGAGTTCACCTGTTTTTGAAGCAGTCTCAAACTCGTTGAAGGACATCTCCTCCAACGACAACAGTTCGCCTACCCCAGGCAACCGTTCCAGGCTTACGCCTTCTGTTACAACACCTGTCACGCTATTCAGCATCCGATAGGACTGCTGACTACTGGCCTCGGCTCGGGATTCTCCCCGGGACCCAGATGGGGGGAGTCGATTGCCCCATCTATTGGAAGCGCATCGAGCCTATCCACAGAGGTCTTTACCTCTACCACCGGTGACTCGCCGGTCTCACCTAATACGGCGTGGTCGGAATCAATTCCGACGTGCGGAAGAGACGAACTACGGGTCTCTTTGCTTGGAAGCGCCTCGCGCTTAACCACAGGGGTTTCTACCCCTACCACTGGAGTCGCCTCAGAGGAATCCACCTCTTCCAATGGCGACTCACCATTCTCGACTTTAACGGCGTGGTCGGAATCATTTCCGACGTTCAAAAGAGACGAACTACGGGTCTCTTTGCTTGGAATCTCCTCGCGCTTAACCACAGGGGTCTCTACCCCTACCCTGGAGTCGCCTCAGAGGAATCCACCTCTGCCACTGGCAACTCACCAGTCTCACCGTTAACGGCGTGGGGATTAACCGCCGAATCCCCCTCGTTAAGGAACTCTTCCTTAACGTCATTGGGAATGATCATTTCAGACACCCCAATCTCTGGCATCTCACGCCAGAATCGCCTTTGCGATCGAGTAAAGGTGGGTTTCATGACTCGCCAATGCTTCACCCGATCGCGGGTGCGTTGATCCAATGGACTTAGACTTCCAGTCTATCCATGGCTCGTGGCGTTCCATCCACTTCATTCCCAGAATGAGGTCATACATCGAGTCCAAATCCAGGACTAGGCAACGTTCTAAGATGTCGAAGTCTGCAAACTTCAGCTTAAGGTCAATCGAGACCTTGGGTACAGAAACCTGTACGCCCGTCGCAAGACGGACCGTGACAACGTCACGAGAACGTGTCTATAGGGTCTCGGCATACGTCCGACTCTTCTCTACAGAAGCCCGTCTGACATAATTGTCAGACGATACAGAGTCTATCAAGACTCTCCAAGGCTTATCAAAGCCTTTCACGTCCGCAAGGACGACCAGCAAACCTGGCTGGTACACCAACTCGGTGCTAGTAAGCACCGTTTCACTTGGGGCTTTGTGCTGTCGTCCCCTACCCTGGGGATTAACAGCACTGAGGGATCCCCCAGTAGGGAGCCCCGCACCTACTGGGAGCCGTCGTTTCCCGACGGCTTGGGCGAGGGCTTTTTACCCGCCCTCGTCACTTATAGCGAGTGTTGTGCTGGGTTTTTTTCGGACATCTGTTCCACATATGATCCGCACTTCCACAAAGGAAGCATATTAGCGGCCCATGCCGCTGCAGAACTTCAAGGAGCTCCGCTTCGAAGCCCTGCGGGAAGGAGTCAGAGTGACTCCTAGCGGGAGGTTTCTCTTCCGCTTCGACCTGGCTAAGGTCCATGGGTTCAGGACCCACCTTAGAGGAACGAAAGTTCCTTTCGGCGTTAAACGCCATCTTAAACGCCTCCCCCAGGGATTGGGTTCGGCATCAGAAGATCTCCGAACGTGCTGGCTCTTCTTTGAGTCCACCCATAAACACGGGAATGGACACATCGTCCGAATACGCTTTCGCGTACATCCCTGCCAACAGGGTCTTAAGTTCTTGGATATATGTCTCTCCCTAGTGCCCTGACGGCAGCTCGAAAACGCCAGCTGATTCTGGAAAACAGATCAGGCGTGGCATACATGTCTATAAACTTTTGCCTAAGGAATCCCCAGGTCGGGAACACGTTCGTGACCGAATCCGGACACGTAAACGCCCATGCACGGGCTTTAACCGTAATATGGGTTAGTGCAAGTACCACTTGCAAGTGATCCTCGACCACATTCGCTGTGGCGAAGGCCGTTTCGACCTCGCGAAATCACACATAAAGGTTGTCACCTTTTTCACCGGTGAATTTCTTTATCTTAAAGGACAACGTAGGGCGCACCCCCGTAGACGTGGAGTGACTTCCACAAAAATTCCCCTCATGGGCGATGAGGGCGTTAACCCTCTCACGCACGGCATCAAGGCCCTGCTCCACAAGGAGCTGCATGCCATCCTCACCCAGGATGGATAACAGCCTTTTAAAGGCTTCTTGTTGGATGGGGGTTAGCTTACCCCAATCCTCCTGATTCATCCTTTGCAGAGGATGCCGTCTACCAACACAGGTGTTGGATTGACTACAAGTGCTACCAGATGTAGGCGGTGCGTACACGCACGGTGCGGCTAGCGCACAGAGAAAGACTTTCCTTAAGCGACGATACGCCGCTACTTAGCCGATACGCCCTTATATAAGGGCTTAGTGAGAGATCGATCTCTTACTCGGGGCCAAGATTCCCTGAGTTTACGGTTAGTAAACACTAACGCCTTATAGCAAGGCTTCCCTTAGTAAGGAAGTAGCTAAGGGAGGTACTCTCTTTCGCTAGAACACTCACAGCACGCTCGACCCTTGCGATCGAGCGTCTAGCTGGATTCAGTGTATTTTGTAAACTGATTTATTTATAAAATTAGCCTGACTTAATAAACTAATATAAACTATATGCAATACTAGTAGAACTTACTTAATTCGTACCTAGCCAAAATGTAGTGTACACCACCTGTGTACCAACACGTGACAGGCTGCCACGCCTCCACCAAGGGCTCATGACCTGATTGGTTAAAACAACCAATAGGTCCGTACCTTTCGGACTGGTCAATACTTGACCTTAACCGTGGTGTACTTACGTACACCAACGTAACCCCGTTACAGCGGCCATCCATTCACGTCGAGCCGGTTGAAGAACTCTGTCGGAACTGCGTTTGCACCCTCCTCATCGTCAATTTTGTCGGCGCTGAGAAATTCCTTTTCTCTCCCCGGAACCATGGTCAGGAAGGCTGTGTT
This sequence comes from Peronosclerospora sorghi, assembly GCA_026184515.1. Taxonomy (NCBI): domain Eukaryota; phylum Oomycota; class Peronosporomycetes; order Peronosporales; family Peronosporaceae; genus Peronosclerospora; species Peronosclerospora sorghi. The sequence continues at coordinate 10,197,690 of CM047584.1, forward strand.
GATCTCGGCCAGAGTGTCATTGCGGGCGGAAAGGATTGCACGGTGGCCAAAGTAGGCACGCTCGTTCCTTGCGGTATAAGCAATGCCATCATAAATCGTGATGATTAGTCCTGTTCAATGTCGGGTCCTAAATCACCATCAATTCCGGACAACGAATCCGATTTTCATCGATTTTTTTCAGCCGGTCCTCTCCAAGTGCAAGCAGCCAATCCGAAAAGGTGCGGTTCCCAAGGTCGGCAATTGGCTGGGAGTTCACAGCACGCATGTTTTGCCGTAAGCGATACACGCTCACGCACATCCACAGGTAGGACTCCTTCATAGATGCCGCAACAATATCAGGACGCAGGCCTTTTGGGACAACCGGCAGCACCTGGGGAAGTCTCCGGATAACAAAACCGTGATTCCGCCAAAAGGAGCATCAGATCGATCCATGACGTCTCGGATTGTGCGGTCAACAGCCTCAAGAGCGAACTTACTCATTATAGGGGCTTCATCCCACATAATAAGAGATGTCCGGCGAATCATATCAGCAAGGTCGCTCTGCTTGCTGATTGAACACACTGCCAATGGTTTAGAGTCAATGGGAATCTTGAACCTTGAATGGGCTGTGTGTACCCCATTCAGAAGCAATGCTGCAATTACGGACGATGCGACCGCAAGTGAAATCTTCCCCTGGCCTCGCACCGACTTGAGTATGAGGTTCTCTAGGAATGTTTTCCCCGTCCATCCTGGTCCGTCAGTGAAGATGACGCGTCCGTCCAGCTGCATCACCTCGTGGTAGACGGCGAGCTGCTCTGCGTTCAGCATGTGGACCTCCTGCTTGCTCTGTTGTCTTAATTCGTTGGCATCAAACGAAGCTGCTCCGCAATGAATCGGTTGCCTTGGAGCTCATCCATCGCAAACGCAGGCTCCGAGAGGTTCAAGTCTTCTAGCGTCTTCTTAAACGGAAGAAGGAGCTGCGCAATATACTTCAGCGCAAGACTTTTGATCTGCTCCCCTGATGGCTCTGCATTTTCCTGTCGGCGCAGCCGGTGTACGCAGTTACGCAGTCGTCTGACAGGTCCGCTACAAACTCGACCCACAACTGTAGTGGCTCTTCGGGTGGCCCATGGATGAGAATCGTGACGAAAAAAGATCGTAGTTGTGCCCCTCTCTGCATTGCGGAGTCTTCACAAAGGTATTGCCGCCACTCTTCGTCATTCTTGTATAATCCGAGGGCCACGCATGCCACCTTGATCGTTTCGCGATCCACACCATCAAGCGTCCGCAATTCGGCAAATGATGTCACCCCTTTGACGGTTGTCAGCAAAGTGCGCAGAAAATATCTTTCTCCAGCGTTGGGGCTCACAAAGTAGAGTCGGCCGATGCACACGCCTCGTTTCCGGACCGTCCACTGCTTGAGGCTGTCTTTCCACACAAAAAACGATGGAAAGTTTAGATAAGTTGTGTTGCGAGCAACCTTACTCGCGCGATTGGCGTTGAACCATTCCGGGGGAGTTGTTTTACGTGCACGGTCAGCGTTTACCACATCGGCCAAGTTCCCATCGGTGTTGAACACTTTTTGCTGCTGATCTGGCAGGTGGAGCTGAAAACGCTGCACCGACGGCCAGTGGTCGTGCATATTGAAGCCCATAAGACGCCATCAGCCTTCTGGGGCAGAGACGTAGCGAGCGTCAATGTACTGTTGAATCTCGTTTCCGTCTTCAAGCACCACGGTAGTACGGTCGTGCCCCTTGTAGACGTACTTGAACAAATATTTGACAGGGGTGATAGAGGAACACACTTGCAGTAGTCGACGGTTCTTTGTCAGCCAATATAAATGACATATTTACGTCAGAATCACCTTGAGATTGATGTTCGCATCGTACTTGCAAGCGAGGAACACATTATGCGGCACGATCCAGCGGTTGTCCACATGGCGACCTTTTGCATCCACAAACGAACGTCCGTCATCATGCCGTCGGTACACCGGGTAACCGTCCACCTCGACAGATGTCTGGATGGCAAATGCCCTCGGATAGCGCTTGATACATTTGCGATCCTCCATGCTGGGCGCGTTTGGATTTTCCACACCGCAAGGTCGGTGCACCAAGCAGCGGGTCACGGTCTCATAAGCATCTGTATGTGTCGCTGGATCAGGGATCTCCGCGGACACTTCCGAGTCAATGTCTTCAGGGGTGCGGAGCTTAAAATCCTCGTCCACGATGAGGAGGATGTTCCCATGTGGGAGGCCACGCTTTTGAAAATTCGATCACCCAGACTTTGCCGATCACAGTCCCAAAAATCTCCCTGTCTGTGAGGTCATGTATGAGCTCCAGGAATTTGATAATAAATACCCGCGAAACCAAATCCGGTCGATCCTGCGCGGTCTGTCCCGGTTCAAGCTCAGCCCTGATCGGGCCACTTTGGATTGCACGTTAAGGTGACAAAGAGGTCAGGGCGCCCACGCTTGCGCACAATTGCCATGGCATCCTGATAGAGCTGGCTCATCTGTCGATAGCTTCCAGCAAATGTGGCCGGCAAAATAATTTTGCGACCAACTCGCGAAGCGTCGTGGCCAGTGGCGTTTATCGAATCCATGACTCCGTAGTACAACTCACACCGCAGATCAACTTGGTGGTCGGCAATATACTGCAGGCGATTCTGCTCCACGCATACCCACGCGTCCACGATATATTGCTGAAATAGGCGTCAAGACAGAAAGAGGTGCTCAACAGGTGCGCGAGGGTGCAGCATGTAGGAATAGTACTGCATCTTCGAGACACGTCTTGTTCCGCCTCTCCCACGGATAGCATCCTCGTTGTCAATAACCCCCCCCCCCTCCCCAGCGTCGTACTCAAATCCCCTTAGCGGTATCGTTGGAGTCCACCCTTGTCGACCGTCAGGGAAAAGAATCACATAGTGAAGCGGGGTATACGCAGAGTGCAATGCTGAAATCCGCTGCAGGCGTCCGTCGTAACACTTCAGAATAATGTCGCGATCGGAGATACTGCCGTCGTAACCATTTCCCACCATGATGGCGCCCACCTCGTTGGAAGTTAGGGTGTTGTACCTTCTTCGATCGTTCGATTGCAGGCAAAGCAGACGGAGTTCCAGATCCACCACCTGATCCCCCTCCATTCTCTGCCGCACCATCTCGTACAACTCCACGTAAGGGTTGCGCTGTTCGATCATGGCTTGAAGTTCCCCCATGATGCGCCCATCCAGATGCGGAAAGACATTCATGCGGCCACCAAGCGCCATGCTGCTGTCAGTGATATATAACTGCGAGAATTTCCTTGCTGACCGGGCTCCGGTAACAGCGATCCCATTCGGTGGTACAGGGAACCTTGGAGTAGAAAAGAATACACCCCTCCCTGAATGAACCGTTCATCTAACTTCGCACCCAAGTACGTGACCGAAAGCGCGCTTTTGTACGCCCTGATGTTAGTGCGGAACTCCCGGGCAATAGGCGCTCGATCCCGTAGCAGATTCCGTAACGGCTCTGGTGGTTGTGCCAACGGTGGGACGTTGGCCACTTTGCCTCGGTCGCAGCTCGTGGTAAAAATTGGTCGTTTAAGGGTTGATCCAGGACCCTTCACGCGCTTCTCAATCCAATGGAGCACCCCGCAGTTGTGGCAGCAGACGTTAGCCCGGTTTAGAATAAACCGCATCGAGGGGGAATTTGTTGGGATCTCCTGACGTGCAAGGGTTAAATCAGTGGCGCGCAAGCGGTCTTCCAGAAGCTGCCGTGAACGCCGAGCACGTCTTGCCGCTGCCTGAGCTTGGCGTCGTTCTTCTTGTTGTTGTTGTGTCTCAAGAGCACGTTCTTGAGCACGTCGCTCCCGAGTTAGTCAAATTCTTTGTTCTTTTTGTTCTTGGGTCTCAACAGCACGTTTTAGAGCATGCTTCTCCCGCGCCAGTCGGTTTCGCCGTAAATGTTCTTCTGGCGTCTCAACAGCACGTTGTCGAGCACGCCGCGTCGGTTTCGCCGTGAACGCGGACTATCGTTTTGCGTTAGCATTGGGGGGGAGCAGTGGAAGTGGGCAGGGTATTGCTTAATTACTATACTCGCTATAATCCCGTACGAACAGATGCTTATTTCTATAAGCGCTATTTGTAATATCTGTAATAACCAATGATAAAGTCAAATTCAATTATGACCAATTTATAGTATAGTTCGAATTCGATATATATATTACCATTGATGAGAATTGTATTAAGCGTAATGAGAGGCAACTTCGCCTTTTAGGTAGACTAACACCTTGTAATAATATACTGCTTAGTACCTATGTCACCTGTTCGAGCAGCCATGAGCAGCTGCGACACCTTAACGCTCTCGGCCAGCTTGTAGACGGCGCCATCACCTTTTAGTATGTTCTCAACAACCTATGTAGGGTGAAACGACACATGACCGAGAACAACTGGAACGTCCAGTGCACATTGCGTTGCGCTCACCCATGTACCCCAGCACATGCCGTAACTGATCAGACGTTCGACAACTATCTTGGTCCTAAGGTAATTGATGGAGTACTAAATGCGCGGGCCAAACTGTTCAGCAAACGTGTGTTTCTTAAACCAATCAGTAATGCCGTCAATACTCTCGAGATAGTCATCATCCGTAAGGTCTACGACCACCACCGCGTAACCGAGATTACCCAGTGTGTTGGCATCGACCTTGGTGCGACCACTATCCAGACCGAAAACGTCCGGGTATGCGATGATCCCGGCCGAGACGGAGTGAGTGAGAACATGGAAGGCATCCTCGTTCGTATGCAAAAACTCGACGTTAACGCGGCATTGCACTTCAATCTCACGCTGCACATGCTTTAGCTCCTACCGTTCGGTTGGACTGGAGCACACGATGCCGACCGTAGGCAGCTCGCTGGATGGTTTTATATATAATTATTCAAAGATACTGGTGAGAGGAATCGAAAAGTGTCCAGAGCTTCGTGAGACTGTCCTACCTGTCCACTGTTGGGATAAGTGACTTGCATACGGTGCAGCTGCTAACTCGGTGCTAGGGTCATGAATCGAGCTGCTACCACTAATATCAAAGACATTCGGTTCTGTTCCCGATGCTGTGCTTAAAATCCTTGTATCAAGTCCACGCACACTGCCGCTTACTGCACCAGTACGCGGTGATGCCACACGCCCACCATCATCGTCTTCTTCATCGTCTCCAGATCCAGTTCCTGCCCATTTCCATTTTTTTCGGCCTTCAGAGTGAGAATCGTGCGTCCGATTTTCACGTGCATCGCCTGGTTCCAATCCAATTCAAGTGGTTTGATTAGAAACAACATGGTGCCATTCGAGCTTGAAGCATCAAAGAAAAAGAAGTGTTTCTAAAGCACGAAACACAGTAGAAAACGTTAGAAAGAGCAGCGCTCCCGCTCCAGCTAAACTGTACAAAACATAAATCTTGGTACATCATCTTGGCGTGCAGCTGAGAGACTGTCGGGTAAAAAAGTGTCATGTTGTTAGTAGTCGAGCGCCCAATTGTTAGGTATTTCTGATTCCGCGGCATGCTACACGAATAATCCACAAAAACAACGTTATCAGAGCCTTGCACGATAGAATGAAAATCGTTTCTTACGTAGAACGCATTTCGAGCCCTGCCACGCGGAAATTTCACCGCCATCAAAATGTCGGTATGTAAATCTGCTATTGCTAACCAATGATAATGTCGAATAGTTTTTTTTACTTAACTGTAAAAGCGCTATTTGCAACCAATTAAATGAAATCGATAGAACAGCTCAACTTCGATTAGGTACGGGATCACGTACTTAATTGAATTCATACTTATATGAAGATATTTGCTTAGGTACGGGATCATCGATGCGGACACTAATTCTGTTATTATATAGACTAGGGGATGGTACCCGTCGTTCCGACGAACTGTATCATTGAAACTACAATATATATACATTTACTTTGAAAAGAAAATATTTTTTTTTTGCTCTTAACGACTGCGTGTGCAATCTCGGATATTGACTGCTCCCATCATTCCTAGATTTTTCAACCTCATTCAACGTATTGCTTCGTCATAAGCGACGTTACGCATTAGTCGTCGTTTTACAGGTTCGCGATCGGAGATACAGCCGTCGTAACCATCTCCCACCATTTTGGCGCCGACCTCGATGACTGTGGGGTTGTTGTACCTCCTTCGGTCGTTCGATTGCATTCAAAGCAGACGGAGTTCCAGATCCACCACCTGATCCCCCTCCATTCGCTGCTGCACCTGATTGTAAGCCTGCACGTACGGGATGTGCTGTTCGAGCATGGCTTAAAGTTCCCCCATGGTGCGCCGATCCAGATGCGGAAAGACATTCATCTGAGATAAACCGTTGTACAAACGAAACGAATTGGGAGGATAATCCCGCCACTATAACACTCCAACGGCCAATGAAAGCCGCGCGCATGTTTTTCTCGCAATGATATCACACGTGAGGATACAGGTGCTACAGGATCGGCATGTTGCCTTCACCGTGCCCTACGTATACTCGAACGTCTCTTAAAGCATCTGCTGCATTTCTTCCATGGTTTCAGATTAAGCTGGTCCTCAAGCGCAAGATATCCATCGACTTGTATTTGCGGGTTATGAATATAGATCTGTGCAAATTTGGGAGCATTATCATTGCCACGTAGGAGGCTACCGTTGAGATGGTCAAGCCCCCATGTTGTAAATGCCGCTTGTGCCATATTTGTGGTGGATTCAAGTTCAACATCGAACATCGTAGTGTCGAGAACCTGACCACCATCGTGCCCGGCCTTCCAACTTACGGGTGGGGTACCCCTCGAACCTTCGCCTTCGATCCGATCTGATCGTCCGCTTCTGGCAGACGACCGATCATCAACACAGGACGCCTGGTCCGATTTGTTCTTCATCTCACCTTGTGTACCCGATGGAATGGGCTGGTAACACACTCGGTCTATCGGTGCTGGGAATCGACTTGTGGTCTTAATGTGGGGGACCGTGCTGGGTAGTGTACCCCGGGCGAAACTCTTCACCCTGGGTACGGGTAGACCAGTTATACTTGGAGTGAGTATACTCCAAAGGGTAGATCGCTCAACCGATCGTAGAGCCCAACCGATATGAGAATAAAACTCCAATAATCCAATAGGGAGATCCAAATGAGAACGTGATATACCCCACGAACGATATCTCCACGTAACAATCCAAAAGACTTAATAACACGTTCCAAACTTGCGTAACTTGAAAATTGAGAAGCCGGCCAAAGTGTACTCCCGTCGAGGGACTTCCGGCGGGCCAAGTGCGTCCGTAACGCGTCCCGGCCGGGTATAATGAGCTGGATGGGATTATTCGACCCTCCTCTCCCAAACACTCTGTAGAGTGCAGAGGCGACTGATTTACGAAGCGAAAAAGCTAGCGACTTCTTGTTGAGTTTAAGTGAGGCCTAAACGGTAAAACCAAAACCAAACTACCTACGGTTCCCACTATGTACACACATGAAAATATGTAAGTACACGCAATCTCATGTGACTTACCAAAATCCGTGTTCTTGACACCTCTTGCACATGATAGGCTTAAAAGCCTCCTGGATTTCCACCAATCCGATCGCCGATAAGCCGATCGGTCTGCTGCTAACCGGAAGTGACCAGAATTCTTGAGTCCGCTTCACCACAGCCGCCCCTGAGTCGTGTCGCAGCCGCGCAACGGTAGCGGACCGATCTCATCATATCCAGATCTTCATAGAAGCGGACTTCACCAATGGACAGATCTCCGAGTCCACCTTCACCAGGTACTTGCCTTGCACACATGATCGTCTTGTAACCTCTCTTGATATTCTTTGGTACAGGCGCCCTGCGTTCCTCATCGCCCCATCTCGATTCGCCAACCAGATCGGCCCGATCTGACAGCCCTCTCAGCAATTCAGAGTCCGACACACCGGACAAGCGTCAGATCGAGGCCGATCAGCTCCGGATAACGGTCCGTGAGCCCAGTCCCAGTTAGACATCAGGGATTCTTCACTCCTGCAACTGCGGAAGGAGGTGGATACGTTGATCCCCATGTCCACGAAGTTGCAGGAGGTGATCGCCGAACGCGCATCTCCGGGCCCAGATCGCCCAACAAGCAACGCGAGGTAAGCCGATCGGTCTGTTCTCATCTTGGGTATGCTCTGACCTTCCTTTGCATGTAGATCAGTTGCCCGCCGATATCTCCAAAACGTTCGACGCCTTATTCACGGCCTATCGACAGTCTCATGATCATCGCGATCAGCTCCGACCGATCTTGGACGGGCTGATCGGCGCACGGCACGATCTGTCTCGCTTGGAGGCCTATAGGTCCCACCTCCTCGAACAGCTCGCGGTGGTCGACCGGCATATGTTGGAGGACCAGTCCTATCGGACCTTACTCCGCGCCCAACATGGTGACCTGGAGAGGCAGATCAGCGAGTTACAGGTCGTGGTCCGGGAACAGATCGGGAAGGTCGAGTCCTTCCCGGCCCGATCGGACGCCTGGACCCATTAATCAGATCGTCGCTGGGCGGCCGTAAATCGGTGTTATCAACAGCTGACTGACTTGTTGCACCGGCATCCGGCTGCATGATCTAGCGCTGACCGGTCTGCATCGGCCGTTCTGGTCGATCTGCATCAAGACCGGACCCGACGCCACTCATTGGCCAAAATTAAGCACCCCGAAAATTTGCAAACTTCCAAGAAGCGTAAGGACGCGTCGAAGGGATCAAGGGCGCGGGGCATAGCGCGTGACTTCGAACTCGAGGAGAAACTAGCAGTGCCCCAGAAGAAAGCCGAGACGCTGGCGCATCTCTCAAGCCCCAGATCGGATGCAGGTGACAAGTCTATCCCCACCAAATCTCGTGCGCCCTCGCTCCCCCGCGCCGCTCGCACCAAGTGTATAGAGGTCTCCTCCGGAGAGGACTCGGGGGGAGGATCGAGAGATTCCGAGTTCTTGGTCACTGCTTTATCCAAGTACCGGTCCGATCAACGCCGAGGTTCCGTTCCTGCGAAGCCTGCATCGGGGACTAATGAGACGATCAGCTCCCAGGGTGATGGTGCTGCACCGACGCACAAGTCGACCGGACCGTTGCCTTCGTTCCAGCCCGGCACATCTGGGCTGCGCAATCACGCCCGATTGAAAGGGTTGTTGGCCGGAGATCGACCTTTCCCATCGCTGACTTCGGATGCCACTCTGCCGTGGTCACCGGGGCAGATCGGTGAATTGCACCAATCAGCCCTGACCAAGCAAGATCTAGCCCGGTCGATGTCCCGACCTGACTTTTGGCTTTTCCCTCCAGATCTGAAAACCCCTGACCCGTCTGCGTGGCGGGCGGATCTGATCACAGGACCGCAAGTAGCCCTTCTTTATGCAGGTAGACCATAGTAAGTGTTGCCCAGCGCCAAGTTGGACTCCATGTTCACGTCGAGTCCGTGGATCGATTGCTTCTGGGTCGACTTCGGGTTTTTAACACAGCCCACTGCCAAGCGACCTGGGAGTCTACCCATTATCTCCTCCTTCCCGCGGGTCGGAATTTACGTGACCAAGACCTGATCTTGTATCGGAAGCGCCGGAAATAGCGTCGGAGTCGGGCGGGAGAGGCCTGGCTGATCCTATGCCAGTTTATTCTGGAAGGGATTCTGGCCCGCGAGTGCGACATCGACATCTTTTTGTATCCGGTGTTTCTTCACATGGCCAAGCGTCGCATTGAGCCCCCGTGCGTTGACTGAGGACGGCATCTGCTATCCCGGTGTTTGGTGGGACAGGCCAGTTATAGACCTGAAGGACGCCTTGATCCAGATCGGTCTACAGGAGCCCTGGCGCATTCAACATCGGGACCAGATCGAAGACCATCCGGCATTCACTATAGGTCGTTTGTGGGGTGATAGCGATTCTTGATGCAGCAGTTAGATGACCAGATAATCCATAGTACATGTCATCATTCTTTTCACATTCCTGATCATCCAATCACTTGACCAAATTCATCACATTCTCCAAACTTGCCCCAACACGTTATCATATACAGTTTCCATCTACATCGCGAAAATCATCACCACGTTCGTCATTCCACTACTCCAGTTAATCACAGTTCATCACAAATTCACAAAATTCCGACCTTACACATATTCACACCGATCGATATACTGATCGGTGCTACTGTGTGTCTTGATCTTCGTCTTCATGAGTCTGCATCACTGCAAAGCGATTCTGACTGACTCGTTCTCGCTCGAACTCTCGTAGCAGTGCTCCACAATTTAGGTCGAGTTCGTCGATCCAAGTTTCTTCGTCATGATCCTTCCAGCGGACCAGATACTCTCGGTGGGTGCGACCGGAACGCGTCTTCTTGACCGATCGGTCATCCAGCACCTTTTCCACCTCGAATTCTTCCTCTTCCAATGGCCTTTCCCAAATGTGAAAAATATTTAAAATGATGAATTAAAGATTCCATTCAATTTTTTATTTGAATTCTATTAGGATTTGTAATTTTTTATCATCTAATTTAATTAGACCTTGTGGAATTTTATTTAATATTTAAGAAATAATTCTAATAGATTGGCGCATTTCTTCAATTCTAATTAAATAACGATCATAACAATCACCATTTGTACCAATAGGAATATCAAATTCTAACTGATTATAAATTTCATATGGCTGTGTTTTACGTAAATCCCAAGAAATTCCTGATCCACGTAACATTACACCACTAAAACCTAAATTTAAAGCAACTTTTTCAGAAACAATACCAATATCTACTAATCTTTGTTTCCAAATTGTATTATTAGTTAAAATTTCTTCAATTTCATCTAATATAGTATTAAATTGATCACAAAAAATATAAATATCATTTAATAAACCTTTAGGTAAATCTTGATTAACACCTCCTGGCCTAAAATATGCTGTTTATGGATGGCAATTCCTTTATCTTTATTAGCTTTTGCTAGTATTTTTTTGGATATTTATTTAAAGATATGTTTATTGGATTAGGTTCTCCTTTTTGATAGCGTGACAAGCTATTACTCTAACCAACTGAGCTACTTTTCCTTTATTATATTATTAATGTAAATTTAAGGCATCATTTATATACATACAAGTTAAAATTGTAAATACATAAGCTTGAATTGAAGCAACGGAAATTTCTAAACCAATTAATAAAACTATAATAATTAACGGTATAAAATGCGTAAAAAATAACGCTATTTACATTCAACATCCGGCAGCAGAGCCTCATCGAAATCGAATCTCTCCGCTTCGTCCACCAGACAGGGCATTTTAGGCCGATCGGGGAATTCTCTGACCAGCTTCAGCTTGGACACATGCACGATCGGAAAAACTTTGTAATCCGTGCCGATCGTGATCAGACGGGCAGCATGCTCACCGATCAGCTCTTCTACACAGAAAGGACCGTGCCACATGTGAGCCAACTTCTTCGCATAGCCTTCCTTGAACCGATCGAGGTACAACCATACGCTCGCCCCTGGTTAAATACCATGAGGACGGACCTGATCGTTATTCCGATCTGCTCAATCTTGCGTGGTCTGACGCAATTTTTCATCGACGACTTTTTTCGCATGCTGTTAATGCTTCTGGACCTGCATGCGCCAACGGCGGGCATCGCGATCGCGGGTACGAGTGCAGCCGATCGGTATCGCCGCTTCTAGTGTCGATCGAGGATCCCATCCATACGCCAGATAAAAAGGCGTTTCTCCTCGGACCCGATCGGTTGAAGAGTTGAGTGCAAAATACCAGTCTCTCTGCATACTCGTCCCAGTCACGTTGGTCCGGATCGGCCACATACATCTTGATCGCCCTTGTTATTGTCTGCACCATGCGTTCAGCCGATCCGTTCGCTTGCGGGCGATATGCCATCGTCGCGCTCTGCTTCTGTCCTAGCATGTTATGGAACGATCGGAACACCTCAGCCATAACACCGGGTTCCCGATCGTGTCTGATAACCTCACTGGCGCCGAACCTTCTGAACACGCATTCCTCGTAGCTCTGGGCAATCTGCTCTGCAGATCGGGATGCACTAGCCTTTGCGATCACCAGACCGGTGAACAGGTCGATCCAGATCAGCAGCTCAGTGTTGCCGCGCGTCGATCTGTGCAGCGACGGTATGTGATCCATTGCTATCACCTGGAAAGGGTAAGTAGCCTCGATATTCCCGGGCGATCGTCCCTTGATTATCGGTCTGCCCTTTCCGGTCTCTCAATCTGTCCAACAGCCCACATATTTCTGCACGCTCCGAAAAAGTCCTCTCCAGTGAAAGTGGGCCCTGATCTTGTGATATGTCCTGCCTACGCCCTGATGTCCCCCTTCTAGACTCACATGGTAGTGATGAAGGACATCCGGCTGTAGCAACTCAGGGATCACCAGTTTCGACAGTCGATCTCGATCGGCACTGTGGTCAACATCACGGCAGTAATATAGCAATCCATTGTCATCCACATCGTAACTGTCCGCGATCTTGGTACACTCTTTCGCTTGATCATTCGTTAACTTGGACAGTTCACCGCGCAGATAGGTTTTCAGGTTGACGATCCACTCTTCTTCTTCCTGCGCCTTGAGGATACGTTCCGCTCTTAGCTGCTGTACAACGCACTCACTCAGCCTTTCCTTTGGGAAAGATCGGCGAGACTTCTGCGTTCGCGATCTAGTCGCCGCCATCACATGTACCTGGTCAGGGCTGTCCTTGGGCTTGATCAAATCCGGGAGCCTGTTTATGTTCATAAGTTTATGTAGAACGGCCTCCTCGGTGATCGTCACCCCGATCTGGTCCCGCATGGCTTGGGTCGCGAGGTCGTCGGCGCTTCTGTTCCAATCCCGTTTCACGTGCAATAGCTCGTGGTTGAGATAGTATTTCAGCGCCTTCATTACCCGATCATTCAACAACTTCAGCCGTGGTGCCTTACAGTCGATCTCCCCGGTGATCTGCCTTATCACTAGGTTGGAGTCACCACATATGATGATCCGACATTTCTTCTGTGATGACAGCAGATCGAGACATAGAAGGAGTCCCCGATATTCCGCCTCGTTGACCGTTATGTCAGGCGTGACATCGGCGGCGGCTGCTACTATAGACCATTGTGGTAACTTCCACAGTATGACACTATAGGAGCCGACCTTCTTCTTCACGCTAGCCGATCCGTCGAAACTCAAGACCAGGAGTTCCTCATCCCGATCGACGATCGGCGGCGGCCGTGAGATTGATTGTCGAGGTTGCTTCTTTGGAGCAATCGCCATCAGAGCTTCATCCACTTCAGACTGAGGGGTGATACTGGCAGCCAATGTGACCAATATCTCTTCCTCCCCCTTGGTGCACTTGACGGCCTCGAGAGACCACTGTGACAGGATCGCTGACCATCTGCCGAGCCGACCGTTCATCCCATTGGCTGATAACAGCCAGGCCAATGTCGACTTTCTCGCTAGGACCTTTACAGGCCGTCCAACCAGCAGGTTATAGCACACATCCAAAATCCGTAGTAAAGCCATAACTTCTTTTTCGACGATCCCATAGTTGACTTCGTTCGGATTCAACGTCCGGATCGTAAAAGTGACCGGGTGGTACACTCCATCATGTTCTTGCACTAGAGTGACAGAAATGGCCCACTTACTAGCATACACAGTGACGATCGGCATTTTTTCCGGATCGAAGTGCCTGAGAATCGGTGCCGTCGCCATATTGGCCTTCAGCATACCGAAAGCAACTTGTGCACGCTTCATGTGGTCATCTGCCTCCACCGGCAGAAAATCTGCAGGCAGATCGGAGTCTCAGCCCTCTCGTAAAGTTGACCGATCTCCTTCGCGCAACATATGGTAGTCGACTTCCCGAAGCTCGTACAGCACGGCCGCGTAGACCGCGAAGTCTTCAATGAAGCGGCTGTAGTAATTCAGTCTCCCTAGGAAGGACTGCATTGCCTTCAGAGATCTGGGAAACGGGAGGTTGCACAGTGACTCCAGATCCTTAGGATTCGCCTCCATCCCACTGATCGACACCATATGACCCAAAAAGGCGACCTTGGACATGCCCCCAAAACTCTTCACAGCACTGATCGACAGGTTCCAGCGATCGCACGTCTCCAACAACCGTTCAACCTTCTCGCACAGATCGCTCCATGACGAAGCAGGGATCCGTATGTCGTCGATATACGATCGCCTCCCCAGAGCGGACGGTCTCCTTTCCCGATCGGGTTCACTCTCTGTAAATACATCATGGTTTTCGGTGGGGTCCCGATCGGTACTGATCTTGAAATGTCCATACAGTGCGTTGTCGATCAGCCTCTGGTAGATCTGGGGCGCGTTCTTCAAACTGAACGGCATACGGTTCCATTCGAACAGACCGAACGGCGTAACAAATGCGGAAATCTCGCGAGCCCGATCGGTCATCGAAACCACCCAAAATCCACTTGCCATATCCAGCGAGCAATACCATAGGGTCTTTTCAAGATCTTCTAGCAGATCGCTGATCAGCGGCATCGGGTACACCATAAGCTTGGTCAACCGATTTTACCAACCGATAATCGATACACAACCTGATGTCGACGCCGTTCTTCTTGATTGCAATCACGATCGGCGAGGCCCACGGCGAGGTCGACGGTTTAATAATCTTAGTAGCCAATAGTCCTTTAATAAGATCAGACAGCTTTTCGCGGTACTGTGGCGCTACACGTCGGCATCTCTGGGAGATCGGCTTGGCATCACCAACATCGATGTCACATATCGCTCCTCGAGCAGCAGGGGGTAAGGCATTGCCTTTCCCTATCAGAAGATGCTTCTTCTTCATATGATCTTCTTAAGCTGATCGATCTGGTCGGGGCTGTTGACATCCCGATCACCCACTTGTAGATTGTCCAAGGTGACTTCGGGCAGATCAGCGGACACTTCAGGGAGGACTGCCATCTGGCTATACAGCTCCTGAATGTACTGATCCCCGCCCTCATGTATACAAACTTGATCGTCTTCCGGGGAAACATCACCCAAACCGTCCTGATCGGTTGCACACTGCTGTTCCCGATCGGCGGGATGCTATTCAACAACATCGATATGCTTAGGCGCGCCATAATGTTCCGCCCCATGAATCCCATATTCCCCTTTTTCTGTTTCTGTTTCCGGCTCTTCCTTCGCCTGTTCTTCTGAAACCACCATGTTGACGAACCTTGGCTCATCTTCTTGATGGTCCACCGTGTCCGGCGACTGCGGTGCCTTTCTTCGAACCAACATCTTCTTCGGGATTACATATCTGGGTCGTTCCAACATAGGCGAGGTATCTTCTTCCACCGGTCCATCATCGCTGACCAGATCGGTGGTCGCTTGGTATGCCAAGTTCTTCTACTCGACATACCGTCTCGATCCGATCGAGACGAACCCCGCCTTTCTTGGCACCTTCCCGTCCGCTAGCCACATGCCAACAATAGTATTGTTGTCGGGCGCAAGCGGCTTGTCACCGATATTAGTGAGTCGAACGTAATCAAACCGACCGTCACTCTTCACAAAGGTCGGCACCCACCGGTCGCCCCTGGTCACCCATAATTTCCTTGATCGAAAACCTTAATCGACCGGGGTATCAGCGGATCGGCTGACTGGAATGGTGACATCTTGATCCCACCTGACCAGATCGGTGTGCGATCCGTATAGGGGCCGCCGACCAGCTAACTGGATCTGGACCTCATCCGGGAGTGTAAGCACTCCATGATACAGATCTAGGCGAATACCTGCCGGCACCATAAAATCCATGCCTAACAGGGCATCCTGACCGTCCTGATTTCCAACCCAAGCGCTGAAGAAGTAGACCAACGAACCCGATAGGGTGATCTTCACGCGCGTCCTTCCTTCGGTCATGTAAGAATTTTCCCCAATTCCAACGCATTCTTGTATCTGGGTATCGTCTATACGACATCCAACCTTACGAGCAAAGGCGGAGTCGATAATCGAGACTTCGTCCCCAGAGTCGAATAACATCGTCGCTTTCTGGTTGTTAATCTTACCACAGGATTTCGCCTGCTTAAACCATTTGTCGGGCGCATGATACTTCAAGTATCCGCGAGACTCGCCGGGCAGCAGATCCAGCTGCATGACCACCTTCGATCGGGAATATTCGTCGGTCGTGAGATTGTAGACCGGATGATCCCGATAGACGCAATTGAGAACAGAACATGTATTGTCGGTTTTATTCTCCTTGCCGACATATGCATAGATGCCAAACGTAGACCGCTCGGCTCGATCCAAATTCCAACCTGTCGAGCGTTCTAGTTTAACATTTTCTCCACGTCCGGTGGAAGCATTCCCGCGTGCTTACCCGGCACATACCACTTGCGCATCAGATTGAAAAAATCTTCAATATTGCACTGACCGGCCTTGTGGATCTCTCCACATGACTTTCACACGAAGTGGCAGTGATTGGTGGGGTGGCCGCGTCTTTCGCACTTCTTGTATGTTAACTTCTTCCAGCAGTCCCCACCGTCATGCTTTCTCGACCCGCAGTGAGAACACTTCTTGCGAGGTCGGTCCGGGTCGGACTTATTCCCACTCCTGCCCTTCCGATCTGCCTGGTTAGGCGTCGATATGGTTCTTGGGGCAGGTTCCGTGATGAAAACGTGGCGATACTGGTCCTCATCCGACCCCCGACTGGACAGGCCGCTACTTTCCTCTTCCGACACAGTGCTGTCTTCAGTCACAATCGCCTTGACAGCACGGGCCGATCTGGTTAAGGGCCTCTTCACGGGTCGGTCTGGGTCTTCGATCTGTAGCGACCCGATCCAACGGCGACCTTCGCCCTCATACTGCGCGAGTGTTGCAGCGTCCGCAACGTCTGCTCCACTTCCGTCACATCCTTTAGGCGCAACAGAGTGAGCTGATCTGACAGCTCTTGGTCATCAAGGGTACTAATATAGTGACCCACGTGCTCCATAGCGGCACAGGTCGGCGGGTTGCCTTCCTTGATCACTATTCCGGCGCGAATTGCGGCCACGTTCAGGCGGTTCAAATACTCGATCGGCGTCTCGTCGCCCCGATTCTGCATATGATGGTATTTGCGGGCGTAGAGAATCCGGAGTTGCAGTACTGCCCCTCAAATTCTGAACATATCAGATCCCAGTCAGATCGGACATCCCGACTCAACTGTTGGATAAAGTTCGCAGCCGGTCCTTTCAGCAGATCTCTGAAGATCAAACACCGTTCCTTTTTTGGTGTCTGATCCCTCAAGAAAGCATACTTGACCCGACCAAACCACGATCTGGCGTGCTCCTCGTCGGTGTCCTTGCCAGTGAAATCCTTGAGATCAGTGGTCGCAGCCATGCGAATGCGTGGGATTTCAGTAGATCCAAAATCAAAGGCGGTCGTAGAGGCTAGGTTAGCTCTGCGCGTTCTGCCCGCACCTGCACCGTCTGACCCATAGTGGTCATCCGGATCGCCGACCGACTCCATGTCGTAATCGCTATTCTTGCTTGATCGGCGGGGTCGGGCTGGATGCGGCTTGTGTCTTCCTTTCCCAACTGGTTACCACCTCGGATAGCCTTATCCGCTGATGCCACTGACTCCATATCCACATCCCGGCAAATATTGACATTTTGCCGGGCAGATCGGTCCTGGGCATGTGGGCGCGGAGGCGATCGGCATCTCGGTCTCCCATGAAACGTTCCATCATCGCTTCAAACATGGCTTGGACGTTAGCTTGGGTCATGGGAAACGTATTGGTGTCCTCCTCTGGAGGTACTGAATCCTGTGGGGGCTCCTGGGGCCCCGACTGGCATGCAGCCCCTTGCTGCCGCACGTCCCTTTTATGCTCCCATGGGGTCTGGTCCGGCCCCATGGTCACCCGCTCAACACCGACCTCCAACTCCGATGAGTTATTAGAGGCAGGTGGAGACTGATACAACGACTTATCGTCGGAGCACACATCGTCGTATTCTGCCGTGGTCTCAGCGACCTCCAATTCCGCGGTGGGAGTTGAGCGGCGGACCGCCCCCACCAACGGCACCAAATGGTCATGGAGGGTCGACATCGACATCTCCAGCCTCCAAGTATCCAGATAGAACAGTTTCTGTACACTGGCGAGGTTTCGCACTTTCATGCCGACCTCGGCCAACATCGACAGCAGGTTCTTCACCAATAGCAACGGCCGATCGCTTTGGATCGGCTCGGTGGTGGGTCCGAGAAGGCGATCGGGGATCTGGGGGTCTATAATTCGCATGACCTGGTCTTCACGAATAAATCGCTTCAACTCGTGGATGTAATACATCCTGGTCAGGTCTTCTTCTTTGATGACCCCATCCCCGACCTGCGACTTCTCTTCCAAGTCGTCTTCCTCGGACAGCATTCTGAGCCTCTGCTTGGGAACCTTGGGGGGGGGGCCTGGATCGTTCCGATCCGCCTCCATGTAGTTTTCGTTTTTTATTTTATTTTCGTCAAAATATTCATTCAAATGCATAGGATCAGGACAAAAGTCCTGATCCTTTCCGGAACTATAGCAAGACCTGCTATAGTCCCGATCGGCTCCGGTGGGAGCCTTATGGGGAGAAAAAAACTTATTAATCCCGATCTGGTCCTCCACCCGGCCAGATCGGACATCTCCATCCTTATCGACAACGAGAACATAAGGCGATAACCGTTCCTTATGTCCTCTCCAGAACGATTCAACATTCAATTCATTGTAATCAATTCTTTGCTGAATATCGCTGTGGTGATATCCACGATCACCAAGTGATACGGGCACGCGCACCATTGTGGTGGAGTCAAGTTCAAAATCGAACACCGTAGTGTCGAGAACCTGACCACCATCGTGCCCGGCCTTCCAACTTACGGGGGGGGGGGTACCCCGCGAACCTTCGCCTTCGATCCGATCGGATCATCCGCTGCTGGCAGACGACCGATCATCAACACAGGACGCTTGGTCCGATTTGTTCTGCATCTCACCTTTTGTACCCGATGGAATGGTCTGGTAACACACTCGGTGGATCGGCGCTAGGAATTGACTTGTGGTCTAAATGTGGTAGACCGTGCTGGATAATGTACCCTGGGCGGAACTCTTCACCCTGGGTACGGGTAGACCAGTTATACTTGAAATGAGTATACTCCAGAGGGCAGATCGATGATCCGATCGTAAAGCCCGACCAATATGGGAGATAAACTCCAGTAATCCAATAGGGTCCAATAGTCCAATAGGGAGATCCAAATGAGAACGTGACACACTCCACGAACGATATCTGCACGAAATAATTAAATAGACGTAATAGCACGCTCCAAACGTGCGCAACTTAAACGTGAGAGGTCGACCAAAGTGCACTCCCGTCGAGGGACTTCCGGCGGGCCAAATGCGTCTATGACGCGTCCCGTCCGGGTATAATGAGCTGGAGGGGATTACTCGAACCTCCGCTCCCAAACACTCTGCGGCGTGCAGAGGTGACTGACGTGCAAGGCGAAACGACACCGGTTGAGTTAGAGGTCCAACGGTTTCTTAGACGAAGCTAAAGCCAAAACCTTTACGAAGCAAAACCCAAACTTGGCAAAACCCAAACTGCAAAACACAAACTTGGCAAATCCAAACTAAAAACTACCTACCCCCTATAGTCCCCAATATGCACCAAACATAAAAATATGTAGTACACGCAATCTCATGTGACTTACCCAAATCCGTGTTCTTGACACTCCTTGCAGATGACTGGCTTAAAAGCCTCCTGGATTTCCACCAATCCGATCGCCGATAAGCCGATCGGTCCGGAAACGACCAAAATTCTTGGGTCCTCTTCACCACATCAGCATCAACTACAGGCAACAAATCCGATCTGCATCGATTTTTTCCAGCCGGTTCTCTCCAAGAGCAATCAGCCAATCCGTAAAGGTGCGGTTTCCAAGGTCCGCAATTGGCTCGTCGTTCACAGCACACATATTTCGCGGCAAGCGATACACGTGCACGCACATCCACAGATAGGACGCAGGACTTTTGGGACAACAGGCAGAACCTGCCGGAAGTTTCCCGACAAACGACTGTGATTCCGCCAAACGACGGAGCATGGGTTCGATCCATCATGTCACGAATTGTGCGGTCAACGGTCTCAAGAGCGAACTTACTCATCATTAGGGCTTCATCCCACAGAATCAGCGCTGTCCGGCGAATCAGATCAGCAAGGTCGCTCTGCTTGCTGATTGAACAGAGTGCGTTTGGCTTCAAGTCAATGGGATTTTGAGCCTTGAATGGGCCGTGGGGCCACCTTTCAGAAGCAATACTGCAATGCTGGAGGATGCGACCGCAAGAGCAATCTTCCCCTGGCTTCGCACAGACTTGAGTATGAGGTTCTCAAAGAAGGTCTTCCCCCTCCCGCCAGTCCATAAAATGAGGATGTAGCCGTCCAGCTGCATCACCTGGTGGCAGACGGTGAGCTGCTCTGCGTTCAACATGTGGACTTCCTGCTCGCTGTGTCGTCTCAATGTGTCGGCAACTGTTGAAAGTTTTCAGCGTCCATACTTACGTAGATAGTCGAAAAATTGTGTCGTAGTGTCAAACAATAACTCCAAGATACCGAATTGTTTTAAGTCAGTATCACAGCAACCAAATATCCGTGACCGTGAAAAAGACACCCGCAGACAGTTCGTAGTAAGCGGGAAAAAGTAGCCAAACGAGGGACTCTATCAATGGAATGTGTATTGAGAAGTGTGTAGCTAGCCTAACGTGAAATATGTACCAGATCTTGATGTTCTGGGAAACTTCCATCTGTTGTGTACTCTACACTACTTAGTAGTGCCCGAAAACATAGGAATTTAGAAACACAGAGAGCTTTTTACTAATCAGTACGATCTGAATATTACTACACTACTACTACTAAAGTATGAATCCTACCCAGCTGTAATAACAACCGTGTAACATTCCTCGAGTACCCAATTTTTAGGGCGCGACCCCAATATTTGAACCCAATTTGAGTCCACCACCTCTCGGTCCATGAGCGACGCGAGCTCGCTCGAGTATGTCGATGGTTCCATCTACCGCGTCAAGCTGCACAATTTCCTCACGTACTCGGACGCAGAGTTTCGTCCTGGTCCGCGCTTGAATCTGATTCTTGGACCGAATGGCACGGGCAAAAGTTCCATTGTCTGTGCGCTCTGTGTCGGCTTGGCCGGCAGTACGCGCGTACGTGGGTACACTGTTGCTCGATGGAGGGTGACCACGCAACAAAAAACCAAAAGCGACACAATTAACGCCTCGTGCGCGCTTTTTTTTTTTCGTACGCAGGTCTTGGGACGTGCGGACAAGGTCGGTCAATTCGTGCGGCACGAGAGCACGAGTGGGTACACAGAGATCGAACTCTTCTTTGAACGCGGGCATCAAGTGATTCGTCGTACAATCTATCGCGACCACACGAGCACGTGGCACGTGAATGGACAGGCCGCGACACTCACCCACGTCCTGTCGGTGATGACCGCAGCGCGCATTCAGATGGACAATTTGTGTCAATTCTTACCCCAAGATAAAGTCGGCGAGTTTGCACGCATGAATCCCGTCCAGCTCTTGCGCGCGACGGAACGAGCGCTGAGTGATGGCGCGTTGGCAACGACGCACGAGACACTTATGGAATTGCAGCAGCAGCTGGGGGAGAAACGACGAGTGAGCGCGTCAAGAGAGAGAGAGAGAGAGAGAGGAAGGTGGGCGAGTGGATGTTGATGGTGTTTTGTGTGTTTGTGTTTGTACGGATAGGAATTGGAACACGCGCGAGCGGCGCTCGAGCACATGAAGCGTGAAAATGCTGCGCGCGAGCAAGAAGTGGAGCGCGTGGATGACTATGAAGCACGGCGGCACGAGGTGCGTGGGGTCCTTTGCTTTGGGGGGGGGGCGCGGTTGTTTCGTGCTCAGCGTGGATTTGAGGCTGTGTAGACGGAGATTATGGAGAAAAAGTGTCTCTGGCTCGAGTTTGAAGACGCGAAACGTCAAGTCGAAGACGTCAAGGAAGAGAAGCGACGCTACAAAGACGCCATGATGGTACACAAGAGAGAGAGAGAGCGCGCGCGAGATGGTGCATTCAGTAACAGTGGGGGGTTGTTTCGGTGTCGTCTGTGTGTGGCAGATGGAACGGAGAGACAAAGTGGAGCCGCTCGTGCATCTGTTAAAGAAAGAATCGATCCAGCTCGAAGACGCAAAGACTGCGTGCGTGTGGTGGAGCTCCTGTGTGTGTGTGTGTGTGTGTGTGTGTTTCTTCCCTCACTCTTGTGTGTGTTTGTGTGTTTGTGGGGGGGGATCGATGTCGTGCATTAGGAAAGCCGCAGTGGACACGGACAAGCGCCAATTGCTGGACAAACTTCGACAGGAAAAGAGTCGCGTACGTGCGAACGCATCGAGGCGGTTTGGGTTCGCTGTCGCAAGTTGATGTGTGTGTGTGTTGCGAGCTCGTAGATTGATGCGATGGAGAGTGCCCAAGATCAAACGTCCATGGAGGTCAAGGAACTAGAGACGCACCACGTTGCCACGCGTCGTAAGCTCGAGCGCTTGGAACGGGACCTGGTCGAGGTGCGTTTGTCGACGCGCGAGTGGTGGCATAGAGACTGAGGCGTGCTTGTGTGTGTGTATGTGCGTAGTGGCAGAAAGAACGGGACGCAATGGGGGACGAGGCCCTGCTGAAAAGCGAGAAGGAGAAGCTCGAGAAAGAGCAGCGGGCCAAGACGCTCGAGGAGACGGAACTTCGCAGTAAGCGCGAAGCGCTGACGCGAGAGCTCGTGGCGCTCGAGAAGGAAGAGTCCAAAGTCCGGTCCAAAGTCGAGCAGCTCCAGAACGAAGACGTGCAGCGTCGCTTAGCGCTGCAGAAAGTCGATCCCGACTCGATTCGAGCCGCTGAGTGGGTCCACACGAATCAACATCGCCTCAAGCGGAAAGTCTGGGGACCCATTGCCCTCGAGGTGAGCGGCACGCGACCGTATCGTTTGGTTGGGGGTTGGCGCCGACGCTTGTTTGTTCTGTTGTGTGTTTAGATGAAACTAGAGGCAACGCTTCATGCCAAGTACCTGGAAGACACGCTGCCAAAGTGGCTGCTCGGAGCGCTCGTGACCGAGTGTTACGACGACTACAATACGATTCTCCGCGAGCTCCAGGCGCCCGACGGCCACGCGGCGATCAAAGCGTCGATTCTCAATGTCGAGAATGGACAGTGCCATGCCGTGCATCGACCGTATCCGGCCGCGAAAATGACCATGTACCGGGAACAATACGGCATGCTCGGCTTTCTCGACGAGGTAGCGTGCGACACGTGAGCAAGCTGGCGACGCAGGCTCATAAGTGGACTGACGAGACGTGTGTGTGATTGACAGCTCGTGAGTGCGCCGGCGATCGTCCACGAAGTCTTGCGTGCGCATGGCGGGCTCCACACGGTCCTCGTGGGCTCGCAGCTCACGGAAGACTTGATCAATCAAGGCGGGAATCTCTTTGACGAATTCGCGTCCGCCGAGCGCAAAGCTGCGTTCGTGACGCCGTCCAAGAAGTATGTGACGTCAGGTACGGACCATGCCGAGCGCACGAGCGTGTGTGCGTGTGCCTTGCACGGGACTAATGCTGTGGCTAGTGTCCAAGTATGGCAATCGAAACGTGACGACCCGGACGAACGATCTCTTGACGCCGCGGTTACTGGCCGCGTCCATGTCGAATGAGGACGAACTGGCCACGATGCAACACGTGATGGACGAGCTAGCGAGCAAGAAGAAGCAAAAGCAGGACGAGGTAAAGCAAGAGAGAGAGAGCGTGTGCGTGTCGTCGATGCGCTCTGCTGAAAGAGTCTGCGCGTCGTGTTGTTGCTAGATGATGGAGCTCCGCGAGCAAGAAAAAGAGTATGCCGATGCCCAGCGCGCCGTGCAGCTTCGCTTGACGGCGATTCGAGCGCAACGCAAAGCGCTCATTCGTCTGGATGAGAAATTGGCGGCGAATGAGGCGAAACGCGAGTCGTTCGAGCGCGACTTGGCGCAGGTACGTGTGCACGTGCCACTTTTTTCGTGGTGAACGCGAGCGAGTCCACGAGACTGACGTGGTCCTGAACGAACGGTAGGATGTGTCCAAGCGACAAGAGGCGTTGACGCGCAAGCTCAAGCACCAGGCGGCCAAGTACGTGCTCGTGGTGGACGTGGGGGGCGGGGACCGTAAGCCACGCGCGTCTCATGGTGTTTGGTGTGTTTTTTTTCGTCGTGGTAGACAAGCGCAGCAACTCCAGCGATGGCTCGAGCTCTTGAAAGCGTTGCACGAAGCAAGTGCGCGGGAAGCGAGTTGCGCGCTGTGTCTTGGAACGCAACAAGTGCGTGTCGAGTGCTTGGCCAAGTATCTCAAGCAGACGGAAGCAGCGTATGCGTACGTCACGAGTGGATGGAGAGGGCGTCCGTTGGTTGTTTGACGTTGTTTGTGTGTGGGTAGGAACGTGCGGGACGCGTACAAGAAAGCCAAAGCCAAGCTGTTTGAGGTCGCGCGACGGGCCATGCACTTGAAGCACGTGGCCGAGAGCAAGGCGCCGTGGGAAGACTATGTCGACGCGTTTCGTCCCTTGCCCGACGATCTCGAAGCGTTGCGTGGCCAGATTGAAAACAATCGCGCGGCGCTCGCGTGTTTCCGTGGCGATCGGACCATTCGCGAGCTGTACGAGCGCGTGCGGGCCGAGATTGCAGAGGAAGAAGCGCGCGTGGCCGAGCTCGCACGTCGTGGGACAGCGGACTACGACTCGATGGACGCGATCAAGGTGAGTAGCACTTGGGTACGGGCAAGGGCGCCCGCCACCCACCATCCTAGCACGTAGTGACTCTTTTTGCGTGACGTGTAGACCGCGTGGCATACCAAGCTCCGCGACGTGGTGCAGCACATTAACGCGTCGTTTCGCGCGTTTTTTCGCGATCTCGGCTGTGTCGGCGAAGTCGTGCTCGAGGACGACCATGACGTACGTGCAGTTCGTTTTGCTCGTCTTGTCCCTCGACAAACGTTTTGCCTGATGCATGGACCGGGATGCTTGTGTGTGTTGGGGGGTGCGTACAGGATGTGGCAAAATGGGGCATTCAACGCCGCGCCCAGTTTCGTCCCAACACCAACTTGACCATCATGACGGCTGAGGCCCAGTCGGGCGGTGTACGTGCATCTTTTGCTTTGTTGGTCCTAGCGCGCGCACGCTTGTTGACGTGCAGTGGGTGTTTGATGATTCATGTAGGAGAAATCCGTCGGCACCATCATGTACTTGATGGCGCTCCAGACGCTCACGGCGTGTCCGTTTCGCGTCGTGGATGAAATCAATCAAGGCATGGACGTGCACAATGAACGCAAAGTCTTTGAGCGCATCACGGCGTCGTCCTGTGGCGCCAAGTTGCCGCAGTATTTCCTCATTACGCCCAAACTCGTCACGGGCCTGCGCTATCATCGGGACACGACCGTCTTGATCATTCTCAATGGCCCGTACAACCACATGCGACAAGACTTGTGGGACGTCCCGCGCTTCCTCCAGCGCGCGCCGCACGGGCGCGACGACGACCGCTCGAGCACGAAACGCCGTCGCGGCCGAGAGCACAAAAATGCACACAGCTAGAGACATATGAGACCACGAGTGTCGAGGAGGGCGAGGGCATGGATCAAGTTACATAAAGTTAAAGGCTGAGGCACTACTCGAGGGTGGTCCCGTGGAGGGTGTGTGTCGATTCTGTGGCGAGGAGGGCGCGAGGGCCAACAGATTGGTTCCATACGCACTCGGCGCGGTCGTCCGTTCCTCGTGCGGTCGATGATGCGAGGCAGGCGACACGCCATCGTAGCCATCTAGGAGCTAACGAGTGCAACAAGAGTTGAGCGTTTCTTCTTGTCATGCATGGTGTGTGTGTGTGTGTGCACGTACCGAAACTTGTTGGACAGGGGCGTGGACCAGAGAGCCCACGGGAGTCGCGGTCGTTCCTTGCGCGTCGAGCGTGAGCGCGTCAAAGCCTAGCAGATCCACCTCGCCTTGGCTCGCGTCGCCCCGCTGACCTTGTACCGCTCGTCGCGGCGGCTTTCTCGTGGCACTCGCGTCGTCGTCGTCGTCGTCGTCGTCGTCGTAATCCTCGCCGAGCGCACGACAAACCTGCAACGCCTTGGCTCCCACACTCGGCTTGCCATTCGTGCGCAGCTACACGCAGCAGCACCCACCCACCCCACAGCACGTCAGGTCAGCAAGCAAAGCGCGACGCACAATTCCACGACCACGCACCGCTTGAATCACGTCGACATGGTCGAGGAAAAACTCGTGGTACGGCGCGGCCCCGGGCGAGTCCAAGAGCGCGTGCACGACGTGCAGCGCTTTCAACGCGACTTGCCACGCGTCGTCTTCGAGCTTCTCGAGCAACAAGTCGCCAATCGTCGGGGCATCGAGCGTCTGGGCCAAGTCGACAAAGCGCTTGAGCTGCTCGGGCGACGGCGCGCGCGAGAGGCCCGCCGACGCGCACAAATTGTCAATCAGCGTCCGCTCATAGTCCCTAAACAAGGTAAGAAACCCATGAGCGACGCTCGAGACGCGCGCAAAGGAGGGGGGGGGGCGGGGCGCGTGCGTACCTGCTCGTGTCGCCGCGGCCTGCGCCTTGATGCGAGCGCGCGGGGTAGAAATTCGGCTCGACGACATGCAATGGCCCGGCGCGCAATTCATCGTGATCGGCCAAGGACGACGCCATGGATTTGTCGAGATGCCGACATTCCCACTTTTCGAGCGCGGCCGAGCCCATTTTCCGGAGCACGTCGGCTTTTTTCCCAATCGTGGTCGTTGTCGCTACGTCCGTCTGGGCACCGTGGTGAGGGCGCGGGGGGTAGTGCCCCATCCGTCGATGCGACTCGTCGTACGACGGCGCGCCGACGCCCGCGCGTGCGTTGGGCAGAGGCGGGCCCATGGTCTCCCGCACGGCCGTGGGGTTATACGTCCCGCTCTCAAAGCCACCCAAGCCCGAGGGCGGTCGTCCTGCGGGCGTGGGAAAATGGAGCGAGTGGCCGACCAAGACTGTGGGGCGATTGTCGCGTCGGCTCGAGGGCGTATAGCGGGGCGGCTCCGTGTCGCTCCCGTCTTTCTTTTGGTAGCCTGCGCTGCTCCAGACGCCTGGTCCCGTGCTTTTCGGAGCGCTCGTAGTCGTCGACCACGAGCTCAAGCCGCTGCTCGCTTGGACCGTGGACGCAGCAGAGCTGAGGGGGGCCGGGTAGATGCTCCTCGTGGGTCCTTCCGTGTACCGGTTCGAGATATGAGCTGGATACGGTGCAGGCCGCGTCAACAACGGTGGGGGTGCCTGGGCCCAGGACCCACCGACACTTGCGTGCGGTCGATCGGGCGGACCACTTGGATGAGGAGGATACGAGGCATTCCTGGTTGGTTGGCCATAGGCCGTCGGCGTCGCGTGCGTTGGTGCGTCGAGCCACTGCCTCGTGGCATTTGTGGTCGCTTGCGACGAAGGCTCGTGCGGCGTGGCCGCCTGCTGTCGCGCGAGGAAACCGTCATGCAAACACACGAGCGCTTCCTATACTTGTGCACGCACACACAAACACAAAACGTCCCGTGCGTGACGAGGAGACAAGAAAAGGAAGCGTACAAGCCAACGGAGCAAACCTGACAGGCGACGCGAATCCGTCGGTACTTTTCATCGCCATAGATTGGATCCGGAGGCCCGGTAAAGTCTACACACAGCAGTACGTACGTACATAAACACATACACATGGATCGAACCGACACTTTGCCACCGCCACGGCGAGCACAGCACGACGACAGAACAAACACGCACGGATATACGCGGCAATCTCGTGCTCCTCGTGGCCAATCGCTCGTCGGAACGCAGGACTTCCTTCTTTAATGCAAAACTAACACGACACCATCGGTCGTACAATATCACGTTAGAGGAACGCGAGCGCGATCGTACAAGAGATTGACGAAACGACGTACGGTAAGGAGTTGAAGCGTCTTGAGCTTGACGTGTAAATTGCTCTTATTCAGTCGTCCAAACATGTAGTCGGCAATTTTCTCGGCATCGCGGTCACTTGCTTTCGTTGCATCTTGACGAGGCCACACACGCTAAGTGAGCGCGCGAGAAAAGACGCACGACCGAGATGAAAAAAAGATGGACGATGGGTGTGACACGTACGGGCAATCTCTTCCATTAAATAGAGCGGCACGGGTCCATCATGGAGACTCGTGGCTTCCGCGAGCGCGTGCCGGTTCATCGTTCAAGCGTAGAATGGGGGAGGGGCACATGGGACCGAGATTGATGTTGCGTACACCAACTCGTACGCTTGCTTACCCCACCCAACTTGTACGCTCAAGTTATGGTTGCCCGCGTCCCGACGCGGTCCGTACCGTGGACGCGCATTCGGGAACGGGACGCGGTGCTCAAGTGTGTGCCCGCGCGAAGTGGCACGGACGTGCGTACGTCCTCGTCGTCCGACGTGCCATTCACGGGCTTTGAGCTGCTTTTTCTCGGGACGGGCGCGGGCGCTCCGTCTGTACGACGGAATCCCACGAGTGTGTGTCTCCGGCTCGCCCGTACGAATTGGCTCTTTGACTGCGCCGAAGGCAGTTTACGCCAATTGATGCAAAGCGGGACGCACGTATCCCGTACGACCAAGTTTTTCATCTCGCACTTGCATGGCGATCATGTCTACGGCTTGCCGGGCATGCTTTGTACGCTCGACACGTACAATGCCGAGTATCGGGACCCCGCGACCAAGGCACCGACCGCGCGCGCGATTGACCTCTACGGTCCGCTCGGTCTCTTTTCCTACGTGAACGCAGCGTTGTCGAGCAGTCGTACGAAACTCGCGAATCTCGACGTGACCGTGCATGAATTCGTCTGTCCGACCATGCTCGACGACGCGTCAGCGTACGAGCGCTTCATGTGGAAGGCACCCCCTCATCCTGTACGGACAACACATAGTCGTGGGGACGACTCGTTTGCGTTGGGTTTTGGTTTTCACTGTGTGTGTATATATTGGAGCTGACTCGCTATCTAGCGTCTAGAACGAAAGTGGGTGTACGCAGAGGCTGGTGGGGACCGATGGCACGTCGTGGACGATGGCCACGTGTGCGTCCAAGCAGCGACCCTCACGCACACGGTCACGAGTTTTGGGTACGTACGTACGAGCAGCTACGTGACAGCGAGGGCGTGACGTCTCACTCCTACCCTGTGCATCAGGTATGTCGTCGAAGAAGCGCCGTTTCCTGGCAAACTCCACGTCGACTTGGTGCGGGCACGCAAGCTTCCCCCAGGCCCAGCTTATCGTCGACTCAAGCTCGGTGAGAGTGTCGAGTTGCCCAATGGCCAATTGCTCCATGCGTCCGAGGTGCGTACGCAAGTGTCGTCGTGGACGTGGGGAACCCAACGCGACGTGCTCACGCCGTGTGTTTTCATAGGTCACGGGCCCACCCGCACGTGGTCGAAAGGTTGCCATCCTCGGGGATTCCGCCGATTCGTCACGGATGTTTGACATGGCCCAGAACTGCGACGTACGTACGATCGTTTGCCTTGGCTGTTCGTGCTGTTTGAGGGCTGGATTCGTTTCTCTTTTTCTGTGTCGTGTAGGTCTTGGTGCACGAAGCAACACTGGGTCATCGAATGGTGAAACAGGTACGACTGGCTTGGCACCATGCTCGCACGCTATCCTCCTCGCTCACACACGTTGCGCAGGCATTGACTCGTGGCCACTCGACCGCGCGCATGGCCGGCTACGCGGCCAAGCGAATGAACGCCACGTTGCTTGCGTTAACGCACTTTAGTCATCGATTTCCGGAGTGGTCCCGCCGGGACGTGAACGCATTTACGACACTGGACCTCGCACGAGAAGCGCAGGCGTCGTTCGGGCGACGGGCCGTGGTCCCGGCGTCGGACTTTCTTCGGATTCCCATCCCGCGACCGCTGCCCGACGAGTGAGTGCCGTTCGAACCACATGCAATAGAGTTGTCCCCTTGCTCAATCGATTCCTCCATCCATTCGTTTTGTGAGCAGCGTCTCCTTCTGTCGCCACTTTTCGCGACGGGATGGAGCCAAACGTCCGGAACGAGACCTTGGCCAACGACCGTGTTCCTTGCCGTGGGCAAGTTAAGTGAAAGGGACCTGCATGCCACTGCGAAAGCTACTCCGTGGACTCGAGTACCCTTCTTTCGCCACTTCAATCACTTTGACACCATTCGTCGACGACGAGACACCATCGTCGAGTCCATGCACGAGAATCACGAGCTCGCCACACTGAATCAACCCCACTTTCTTCGCGTAAGCAATCGCTTGCAGCGTAACCTCTTCGATCCCTATCATGGCCTCGACGACCAACGCCGTGACGCCTCTATGAAACACACACACACACACACACAGGTCCAGGCAACACGTCAGGAACTTGATGTTTCTCACGTCGTGCGACGATCGAACACGTACCTCGAGACGCCCGTGAGTTGCCGTGACGATAACGTCGAAGCCGTCACGGCCAAGATATTGGCTCTTGGACGGTACTTGGCCAGCAATTTCGTGCTCCTGCCCGTCTCCGTGATCGAAACGATCAATGGGACGTTCATGTCGAGCGAAATCTCGACGGCCGAGCTCGCCACGGATTCGCACAAGCTCACGTGCGTGCGATTCGCAGCCCGATGGAGGCGATACACTTCGGCATAGTCGAGCGCTTGCTCCGCTTCGACACAAATGCGTGCCATGGTCGCCACGGCTTGTTGCGGGTACATGCCTTTGGCCGTCTCGGCGGACAGCATGACGGCATCCGTGCCATCGAGCACGGCGTTCGCGACATCCGTGCACTCGGCGTTCGAGGGCACGAGGTTCGTGGTCATGGACTGGAGCATTTGCGTGGACGTGACCACGGGCTTGCCCGCGCGATTCGCTTTCTCAATAATCATCTTCTGCGCCAAGACCACGCGTTCGGGCGACAACTCCATGCCAAGGTCCCCTCGACTCACGTGGATCCCATCGGCTTCAGCAATGATCTCGTCAATCTTTTGCAACGCCTCGAGGCTCTCAATCTTTGCGTGCACGGAGATACGTCGCCCGGCTTCGCCGAGACACTGTCGAATCGCTCGTACATTCGCGGCCGAGCGTACAAACGAGCCCGACACAATGTCGACGCCATGAGGAATCGCAAACGCGCGCAAATCCTCTTCATCTTTGGCCGTAATGCCCGGGATCTGAATCGCTGCGCCTAGTTTCACCGACACACCAACGAACGTTAGCACGACAGGACCACAAGCACACAAATAGTGCCAGAGCGAACAGCGGTCCACGACGCTTCTCTCTCTACCTGGTAGATTGATATTTTTCTTTTCTTCGAGCACGTGATCGTTCTCGACTTGCACGAGGATCGCATTGGCTCGACATTCCACGACCGTCATGACGAGACTGCCGTCGTCGCATAGAATCGTCGACCCAATCGAGACGGACGTGGGGAGGTGTGCGTACGTACACGCAATGCGCGTACGATCGCCTTCGACGGCATAGTCGGTCGTAATCTCCAGCATCTGGCCAGCCTGGGCAACACCAACCCACGTGAGTAGCCATTCGTTGCGCATGTACAACAACGCACGGACGCGCCCCGCTCCCCGCCCCCCCCCCACCTTTAACTGCACCGGCACGTGTCCTTTTAACAACCCGCTTCGAATCTCGGGTCCTTTCGTATCCAAGAGCACGGCACAGTGACAATCTGGGCGCGCTGCCATTGCGCGTCGGAGATTCGTCAAGCTTTGCAAGTGCATGGCATGGTCCCCATGCGAGAAATTCAAGCGCGCGACGTTCATGCCTGCGTCCAAGAGCTTGCCTACAGATACATGCTCGCTCGAGCGAGCGTCAGCGTTCACCGTACACTTGGACGCACGAAAAAAAACAATGCACGCACGAGCGAGCGACTTTTAGTGTTCGTACCCAACATTTCGACCGACCAGGACGCGGGACCAATGGCACAAATGATCTTGGTCTTCCGGCACCGCGCCGTCGTGCGCGTCAAGATCTGCGACAGCTCAATGCCAACGTGAAAAGGCTGCTGCCCCGTGCGTACAAAGACAACATGGTACATGAAAACCCCCACTCAGACTCAGTAGGATGCCACCACACGACGAAAAGAACGACGTACCGCGGGTGCTTTCGGTGCACGCGACGGCGGCAGCGGTCGAACCACATGCTCATCACGAGAACGATGCCAGCTACCACGATGCAGACGTGGAAAGTTACGCACCACCATGCCGTCGTCGTGCGTCCACTGTCGTGCTTTGTCTGGACGAGTGCACGTTCGTGTTCGAGCATTGCTTCGTCTCGTAGCAGCTTCATGTTCACTCATTTTGTACGACGCGACCGGACGTACGTACAGTACAATCAATCAATCAGTCACGTGTTTAGGTGACCAAAAATGTCGTTATATAGGCAATAAATAGTATCTATCTTCTTCAACCATGCAAGGGCCTAAACCCATGGGTTTCAACCGCTAACTACGTGTAAAACCCAGCCCGTCAGTCAACCCGTCGCACCCGAGAAGCGTCGCATACATTCTTGCTGCGGACGGTTGCTGGATCGAGGAAAGCGTTCCAAGGAGGCGATAATGAGGCTCGTGCACGACGAGCACAATGCGTCCATTCGATTGGACGATGACGGATCGTGCGATACACCGTGGACACCCAAAAGCCTGGGACGAGCAAAGACTGCCATGATATACAAAGTAGGACGTGTGAGAGGTTGTGTGTGTGTGTGTGTGTGTGTGTGTGTGCGTTAGTCTCGCGTGCTTAGCTCTCTGTGTGTGTGTGTGTGTGTTGTGTGTGCGTATGGGGATTTGTTCCAACGTGGAGAACAGCACACGCTCAACGATACGTTGCTCGTGCTCGAACGCACTCTGTTCTTCCGACGGGCGTGGGTGCCCTACTTTGTCTCGCTCCAAGACCATCGTCTCGTTTTCTTTGCGAGTCGGGAACAATGGGAACAGGGACGGCAACCCGACAAGGTGAAGCTCCACGTATCCGTGGAGGAAACACACCCGCTTGTCGTAGCAGTAACTGTTCCCATTTCTCTTTCGTTGATTCGATGCGCTTGTAGGTCATTGAGCTACACGCGATGCTGCTGCTTGGGGAGATGAAAGTCGAGTCGGTGGTGGCGAGCTACTTCTCGCAACAGGCGAGCGATGGCAGCGCACGACTGTTTCATCAAAAGGTATTTGAACCAGACGAGCTGGACACGGTAAGTTGCTCCATACTTTCGCTCAAGGCACGACTCCACACGTTAATGCCTGCTGATAACATACCGTAGACGTGGAGCGCAGAGCTTGCTCCAGACATGGTCGGGTCCGCTCGACGTGTGGACAACGTTGCAGGGACGAATCGAAACGCACTCACGCACTGTATATTGGAATTTGGCTCGTACAATCAAAGCACGTTCGAGTTGTGGACAAAAGCGATTCGCCGCCTTCTCCGTACGAAACGAGAGCGAGAGAGGAAACGGGTACGCAGTGGTCCGACCGAAGAACTCGTGGGGACAGACGCGAGCCACGCGCGATCGAAACGGGATTGGGTGTCTCCAGGCCACGATGCCAACGTGACGTTGCTCAAGAGTGAACTCTGGTGCAACCGTGTACTCTCTGGGGATAAAGAGAAAGCCGAGTCTGAGATGAGGCGAATCGTCGCGATGGAGAAGCTCGTGGACCAGATTTCCCACCCCGAAATGGCGTTACTCGTGTACGAAAAGGTAAGTCGAGTGCACGAGTTATTCGTGGCCAATAGTCGACGCGAGATGGAAGGTCTCGACGGACGAGCAAGGCCGATCCCTGCCCATGTGTTACATTTCTTCACAGACCATCTCAAGAGGAAATATGCCGTGTTTTTAATGCTTGCGCTCACGTACGGAGTCGATGAAGAAGAGATTCGGGCCGCCCACGAGCGAATGTGTCGAGAGAACGGAGCCGTGCATGCTGGAGTCGGGGGTGGCAGCGGGGAGCAGCAACGCAGCGTGGCTTCGTACGGGTTTGCGGACCCAGCAAGCCTCTCGTTGTACGAAAAATATCGCGATGCGGCTTGGAAGTACCACCGAGTGAATTACGGCGACACGAGTGCTGCGGAAGACGAGGATGCCATCATGCATCTCCCGGTCATGCTGCATATTGCCATTGTTCGACAAGATGTCGACGAATCGGCTGCCATGCGCTCGATTCTGAACGCCGTCAAGGCGCGTCTAGTAGAGCATTGCACAGGAGAGAAGGACTCTTGTTAATCGGCGGGGGATGGTGTCTCGTATTTTTATCATGATCGAAGGCCTCGTGGAACATTAGCATACGGCAGGAATAAGCTCCATTGCTAACATGCAAGCATGAAGGAAGGCGCATATCTCATTCTCCTCTTGCTCGCTTCCCTCACACGCTTGCTTCGTAGCATTGTTCGAGCTTGGCAACAGTTGCGTCGATGTGGTCATGAATCGCGTGCACCAAATGCCGAAACTTCGGGTCGTTCACGTAGTGCTGGGCAAGGAAAGCCATGCCAACGTTTGGTTCCTCGGACGGACTCGAAGACCTCTCCGACTGCTCAACGAGAGGATCGACCCCTGCACATCGAACAGCGTCATCGTTAGTCTGGCAACGAAGGACGGAAGCGCTCGAGACTGTCTGTACCCCACGTATCCATCATTGACTCGGCAGCTCGGAGAGCTTCGTTCGGATCCTGGAAGCGAACACTGGAGGCAAAGACCGAATCAGCAGCAGTTCCCGCCAGCCATATCTGTTCCATCTTACGTGAGAGCATCGCCAGGATCGACAACCACCCGCACGAGTCGGCCTCGGACTCGCACGCTCTTGATGCGCTTGGACGAAATCGTTAGCACAGCGGACGAGGTGGAGGATGGAGAGCCCACGTAGAGTTTCAAATGCCGATCGTCCATAGTCAGCGCGAAACGTCGACGCAGTGCCTGCAGTGGTCGACGGGCCCCTGTGCTTCCCCATTGCCGCACGACCTGCACCTCAAACATGTTGGAGATCAGGAACTACTGCAACGTGGCGGTGGACGTGGCGGTGGAAAAACG
This sequence comes from Peronosclerospora sorghi, assembly GCA_026184515.1. Lineage (NCBI taxonomy): Eukaryota > Oomycota > Peronosporomycetes > Peronosporales > Peronosporaceae > Peronosclerospora > Peronosclerospora sorghi. The sequence goes on from CM047584.1 coordinate 10,232,611, forward strand.
GTAGTCGATTTAGTCATATTATTACTATTAGCAACTAGAGCCAGAGACTAGAGATGGTTCACATTTAGAAATACCTCATCCTACAAGACAATTTCACGTTGTTGATTTGTAACTGAATGCTTGCATCCTGGAGTATGTATGGCTTCGGTTAAAATAATAGTCGGTCTAGTTTTTAAGAGTCAGGCTGCAGTCACCCCTCCCCCCCTTTGCTACGGTCACACGCCCTCCCTTTTATGTGACGGGGGTGTGCGACCGCAGGCTCTCCCTATATCAGGCCTCATAATTTTCGGCAAATGCCGAATTTACCAAAAATAAGCTAATTTCGGCGCCGCGGTCAACTTTATTTTCGGCAAATGCTGAATTTACCAAAAAACGTTAATTTCGGTGCGCCTGGCTAGCGTAAAAGATGTAATATTACGCATTCTAAAGGACTAAGGAATCAAGGAGACCCCGCTGTTTAGCTTGGAAGATGCCTTCCAACGTCAGATTCGTCATTGACTGCCGGAAATTGTCGTTCTCCCATTTTAAGACAGAGAAATCGCTTTCTACGGAAGTGGTATTGGCAAAAGCCACTGCCAGCCCACCCGAGAATCGACGGAGAAACGTGAAGCGATTGCCAATCGATGCCCAAACATCGTTGAAGTTGGTTTTAAGCGTGTGCTCGTCAATCAACGCCTTTGTTGACGGCTCTTGGTTATAAGCCTTGACCAAACCTACATCATTGACTACCTGGTTAGAAAGCAATTCAAGCGTTTGTTTATCAAAGTTTCACTGGCGACCAACTACTTACCTCTGTGGTCAGCTTCTACTTGCTCAACATCCTCAGCGCTCCAGTAGAGGCCGATGTGAGCTCGGTATTTGTCTAAGACATCAGAAATGGAGGTGCCAGTCCGCAGTTTCACAAGCTGCGCGGGAAGCACTGGTGGCGCAATGCTTCCTGCGTTGTTTCGCTCATCTCGTTCCGCCTGGACGTCAGACCAACCGCAAATGAGTTGCAAAGTGTATTGACCAACTTCATGCAACACATGCGATTGGTCTTCTGCGGAAAGAGAATTGAACAGATCGCGGGCCCATGATCCCTGATCATAAATGTGCTCCCGCACACTCTGTGTTTGGATCCAGTATTGCCCTCGAACGTAACATAAATCATCCGGAGGGTTCCCATCTGCTTCCACATCCATTGCCGTTACCAAGTGGTCATTCAAGCTTTTGATCTCGGCCATTTGTTGGCAAGGATCATGTCATGCGACTGGAGGATGGTCATCGTGGTGTTGCAAAGTTCCGCCAACGGTTGCACTGAAGCGCACATCACCCACCAGGTGGGTTATGGTGCAGATACTGGCCGTTTCTCTTCAATCCACTTCTCCAGTCGACGACGATGTTTCAGCATGAATGAAAGGATGCGCTCGAAATACATCCATCTGTTTGTATCTCTGGGGCACTGTACCTGCATATCCAAATTTAAAGATTGTGACATGTAAGACGAAAGGTAAGACCCGCTTAAAAAACATTATCTGCTGGAGGGTACTGCACCTGCATTTCCAAGATTAGATTCTGTTGTTGCCTCAAGTGTACAGAAAACGCATGCGCTGTTTTATAAAACGCCCCGTTGTCCATTTCGTTGGTTGCGGCGTGAATGACAATGTCTCCTTGGTGAGGCGCACACCAGACACACATGAGTTTATGTGTCGCCACCGGTTCAGACGAGCAACAGCACCATTGCTCCAGCCAGTGTTGGTGTTTTTACCGTCCGTTGTTATGGCAATAATCTTGTCCTGCCACGGCGCGCAGACCGTCTCAAGTAATGTGGTGATGAGCTTTACCGTATTTTCGGCAGTGTGCTGATCGAAGAATGGCACGACAACTAAATGAACGTTATGAAAGTTGCCATTGACACAAACTCGGATGCGCATGTCGAGGAATGGGATGCCATTATGTGTCGAACCATCACAGGCCAAGGCGAATGACCACACGCCTTGGTCGCTCAGTATCGATTTTATTTTCTGCAAGTTGATGGTGACAAGCACGCGCACAAATTGGTCGACCATATGGTCGTTCAGACCAGAGAGTTTCGGGTTATTTGACGCATCTCGGTGCTGTTTAATTACTGCTGCCGTCTGCCGCATCGAAAGGCCCACCGACGTGTGGTCAAGCGCCAAGTTGAATCGGTATGGGTTTTTGATTGTGACCAAGTAGGAGCTGTCAGACTCCTTCCTAAACAACTTGAGCGCGTTTGCCTTGGTTATCGGCTCGCCGTTTTCCTCTTCGTCGTTCACAGAAGTAAAAAAAAGATCGCCAACGATTTCCTCCACAATCGATGCATCGATTCTGAATTCAAGATGCGCATTCGACGTGTCAAAATATCCATCCAGTGTGGTCTTTGGCGACTTGCTTTCAAAAAACGTTTTCTTCTCCGACCCAGGGAGCTTTTGATACTCTTTCCAAGCAATGGTGTGCTGTTCTGGTTATGAGTACGATAATTCTCCTTCCTGAAAGGAGGCTGAAAGAAGTGAACATTCCCTGTTCGTTGCCGTTTTGCTCCAACTGACGCCTTTTCACGCCCGTGGACCGCGCAAAAATCGCATCGGACTGAGCAGACAATTCCCTTTGAGTCCTGTGCCGCAATTGAAAAGCCAAACTCGACAATATTCGCTACTTGAAACGGCGTCTTGCGTGCTGACATTCTTTGATTTTGAACGTGAACGTTGATCTGAGGCACATATGGAGGTAGGAGCGAGAGCGAAAACGGTGGCAGAAGTAAATCAAACTTGTAATGGGAGTGGACGGTGGCAGAAGGGGAAGGAGGAAGAAACAGGACCTGGACGGTGCAAAATAAAACAGGAGAACGAAGCAGAATGTGGACGCGCTTCAAAGTCTTAAACGTGTGGTCTATGCATCAATAAAAAAATGGTAGGGATTATTTTCGGCGTCAGATTTTTTTTATTATCTGTAAAATAGGCGTTTATTTTTAGAATGCCGAAAATTATGAGGCCTGCCCTATATCTATATATCTAAAGGGAATTGGTAAATCCACGTACTTACCAAAAATGTTCATGGATTTACCAATTCCCAAATTTAATTGCACACCGTAGCGATGTTATTTTCTATGATACATGTAATAGTCGTTTCCTTTGTCAAGAAGTGCCGTCTCGTTAACTCAAACAAGACGCAGCCGCGCGCTTATTTTGAGCTTCTATAGCTTTGCTACCTCGATGGGTGTTTCTGGCAAAAACCTCTTCCTCGTCCTGGTTGAAGCATACGACGATGGCACTGACATTGTCTGTCAATCCGAGGGCGATTGCGTGGATAACGAGATCTTCCATTGCGTGCCGTACGTCTCCGTGTAGTTCCAGCTTCGCGAACAAAGTTCACAACGTCCTGAGGCACCATCACGTCGAGCAATCCATCGCAACCGAGCACCATGAAATCATCCTGACTATTAATTTCGTGGACGCGAAGGTCCGGCGTAGCACCAACCAAATCTCCATTGAATCTGCTCTTAAATTCTACCCGCCCGGTTTTGAAGTCGATGTCTCCAAAGGCACGAAATACACCAAGCATACCGTAAATCTGCCTTTAGAGATCTTACCGTTAGCTGCAATGATCCGGTCACGTTCACTAGATAGCTCTGGTGTGTGGGCAATACATTACCTTGGCCAGTCCATTCGCTTACAATACAACCTATTAGTCACCCACAGAGGATACTAGTGTAGTACTTCCTCGCACGACAACCGATACTGCAGTAGATCCACTAGGCAACTGTTGCTTGAAGATTTCTTTGTCAGTCGCAGCACGAAATTCTGACGGCATCCGTAAGACCATGTTTTAATGGCTGCACGCTGTTTGCAGTATCAAGTGAAGACTTTCGAAGATGAGAAAATACGTTTTCATGAAAGTTTTGGGCCAAGTACTCGGCTATTTCAGACCCTCCGTGGCCGTCATACAGTCCAAAGAAATCCACGAACGAGGTCGTCGCCGACCTTCCGTGACGTGCTAGTCTGTCTATCCTTGTTTCTGTTGCGAACACCCGTGTCTCATTAAATGACGTAACTCACTCGAAGTCGTTGAAAGTACTGGCCCTCAGGTCGATGAAGGACCTGTGTGCGCTCGAGTGTCTGAAAATATTCCCTTTACTTTACGCACATTTTTGGTAAGTACGTGGATTTATCAAAAATGTACATGGATTTACCAATTCCCTTTAGATATATATAGGAAGAGCCTGCGGTCACACACACCTCTCATATAAAAGGGAGGGGTGTGTAACCGGAGCAAAGGGAGGGGGGTGACCGCAGGCTATCCCTATATTTTAGGGCGCCCTTCGACACACACTGGGGGGGCCATCCACACACACCGGGGGAGGGGGGGGGGGGTAGAAGGGCGCCTTAACATAATATACTTTGGAGTGACCCCCCCCCCGGTGTGTGTGGAAGGTACCCCATTTTTATCAATTTAGAGAAAACGGAGCAACGACCGTATCGACAATGCAATCATGCTATCACATGACCGATTCAACGAGCAGTACGCAAGCAGAAGCTTCAGCGGATCTGGTAGCTCTAATACACTCCCTTGTAGGCTGAGCTATCTCTAATGTTATTATTTGAATAGACTACAAAGGGAGGCAGACCAGCTCACCCGCGGTAGCTCGAGTCTCTCTTGAATTCTTGAGCGTTGTCAAACTACCGCGTATCCTTGAGGCCTCTAGAGATACTGCCGATCCTATCAAGACTTTAGCGGTCGTACAATTGAACGCACTGGTTGTACACTTGGATGAAATCCCACCCTCTGTCTTGACGATCGCACGGCTACTGTCAATATGACTGGGATCGATGAGAGCAAAGGATAGCTGTAAAGCGGGCGTGGGAACTGTCTCGTCCAGATACATGTGCTTGTGACTTAAGTCTGTGAACGATGGACAGCGAGCCATAAAGTTCGCAGCGTAAACCGCGAAGAATTCGTCTTTCGTGCGCTTGAATTCGTCTTGCGAGAGCAATTGACACGTCAAAATGGACGACAAGGTCGAGAAAAGGTGCGTCTGGATCGTACAAGCTAAAGATCCGTCGAGTCTCGTCCACGAGCCCGTTTGCGCCTCCAAGACGCCGGTGGGAGGCTCCACGGGAACGCCACTCTGTACCCCATTCACGATAAAGACCCAGAGGTTGACAAATGCTGGATCGTTGGCAGAAAAAGCGTCGACAAGAGTACAGATAGCGTTTCGTTGCTGCAGACGCTGTAAATAGACGGTTAAGTCCGTGGCTTCGACGCGAGGTGGTGGGGGCGTGGGTGGAGACGGGTTGGGTGGTGAAAGGTGCAAGTTCCTCCCGAATGCGGCCGGGGATGGCGCTGATATATCCTTTCCCCGTCTCCCAGCTATCAGCGTCCGCTACCATGCAAGCCATGGTATCTTCTAGCGTCTTCAGAGCCATGGACGCTGCTTTGCTCTCCTCCTCGCTGAGTTGGCGGAGTCGGAGGCGCGGCTGGCGGG
>CM047584.1:10243092-10409918 GCA_026184515.1 Peronosclerospora sorghi
GGACCCCTCAGCGCGGCGGCGACTGCGATCGGGGCAGTCGCATCAAGACACTTGAGATAGAACAAAAGACTAGTTACCACCGTAGTTGCATTAAAATTAAAAAGATGGCGATACCAGCGCAAACGTGTTTGTCAGTAGTCGCGGCATCAACACGTCGCGATCCATGTCTTGAAAGAGAGAAAGGAAACTTGTGTGAAGTACATACATGTAAAGGGCGCCCTTCCACACACACCGGGTGTGTGTGACCTCAGGCTCTCCCTATATATATATATATATATTGGTAAAGGCGCCCTTCTACACCCCCCTCCCGTGTGTGGAAGGCCCCCCCGGTGGGCGCCTTTGATATTGTTAATATATATTTCAATCATATATTTAAAATTTAAACTCTCCCCCCATTTGGGAAATAAGTTAAATTTTCTCCCCCTTTTTGGAGAATTCCCCTTAATTATAATATAATTAAGAAATTTTTGGAACAATAGCAAAAAACTAGAAATATACTTCGGAGCACCTTCATATACATCAGGTAACCAAAAATGAAACGGCGAAGCGCCTATTTTGAATAATATACCAATTAAAATAAAAATAAATCCATAAGATAAACCAATTAATATATTAATATTATTTTAAAAAAATAATGTTCAAAATTTCCAATCGCTTGTTGATCCCGCCTGTGAATAGCGAGATGCACTAGGACAGACACCGTGTTTCCGGTTCACAGAACAACTAGGCAGTATAACGCCCCAAAAATTTCGGATTGGAACCTAGCCACCAAGACGACGCTGAGTACCTAAAAGGAACCATGAATTTGAGATTAAAAATGGAGATTCAACAAAATCTGATAAGGAAGTCATGATTCATTTGGAAGCATACAGTGGCGCAGACTAAGCTGGATGCAAGCAAGACAGAAATTCAGTGACTTGTGCTTTGCTTTTGCTTTGTGGGATATTTTTATACTTGGTATGCAAGCGACATGGATGCATTTCGCTTTCAACGACGGAGGAAAAATTTTACGCTTTCTCACAAGTGGAGTGTGAGTTATTTAGAGTGTTTGAACTGCACACGGAAGTTGGTATGCATGTTAACTGCCGATGGTACTTTATTCGGATAATCAAGGCGCGATTAAATTTCTTCTGGAAGGTGAAAATAACTCGGCGAAGATGAAACATGTGGATATGCGGATCGATTTTCTTGTTTCAAAACAGAAGGAGGGAAAGATTGAAGTGCAGTACAAGGACACGAAAGAAATGATGGCGGTCACGATCACGAAGGCGTTAGCGGAGAAAAAGTTTGAAAACATGCGATCAAGGATTGGATTGATGGAGTATTGAGTTGATACCTTTTTGGACGTGCAGAATAATGAGAAGGTTTTAAAATACAGCGCTTTATGAAGGCACAAGAGAAGTGTGGTCGGAACATCATAGCACAAGTCAAAAAATAGGTATACTCATTTTTTGTGTATTTGTGATGGACTATAATTCATTTAAGTCAAAATATTCACTTTTTCATTTTCTTTCTTTCTACGACTGGGCGTTTTCTCGCGGTTGTTTCTTTTCTGTCACGTTTCCCTGCACATACAGTGTGCTATTACCCATATTACTGGATATCGCAATCACGATTAAGATTGTGGAATTTACGGCTACGTGTTACGTTGTGGATATTACGTCTTATTTGACATTTTCAAGTGGAAGAACGTTTATCTTGTATTAGGTTTACGTTATTAGTGGATTAGTATTGTTAAACGATATTTTAAAGCACGCTATTTCTCAACAAGCTCGTTATGAGACGATCCCCAGTGGCTTTCATCGGTCCACGAGGTGTGGACAGTCCTGCCTTGTCGACCCCGTGTTGACACAAGCAAGCAAGTGATGTCGTCTTATCGAAGTAATTTTATCCAAACAGTAGTTAATCCGCAGCGGCTGATGAAAAAAAAGGAGAACCAAACGTTTGCGGAAGCTCTGGTACTGAATGAAGTTCTTGCAGATCACGAGATTCCACGCGAGTCGATTGTCGTATCTACGCTCATTGGCAGTACCATATTGCATCCTACTACTCCAGATAATACAGATGAAATAATTACTGATGAATAAGTGAGAATGGAGTGGAGATGACATTGACGGAGATGGATATTGATAGATTGGACCATGTAGTGTGTCAGATTCCAGAAGCATTGGCTTTAGTACCAGCAATGCAAGAGGAGTTACTGAACCAGTTGAAAATTGCGTGCGATGTTTTGGAAATGTTTTGTGATGATGGAAAATCCAGAGTTATGGGTTCACCCTGCCGAGTTTGAATGAATCGATTCCACTACTGGAGGAATTGGTCGACAATACGTTGACTCCTTTGTCGGACCAGTTTGGACGATTTGCATCGTTGCAGTTACTTCAGCATATATGTATTTCAATATTTCCATTACCTAAACATCTTTTGGAATTGTGTAAGGCACGCAAGATGCTTCTTATCGGCGATGGAACACTGGAAGCCCTCTTATCAAGTGGCAAGCCATTCCGTCTAAAGTCGTATCACACCAACACGGATCAAGATATTGCATTGTTACTTATGACGGCGTCCAACTTGGCGCTTGCTATGGAGAAGAAGTACGTCTAAAACTTTTTTCCGGAAACAAACACCTTGGTATGTCACCAATAGAAGACGTGGCCTGGGCCAACATTTTAGCGAATCAGCATCAAGAGTTTGACAACCTGCATGTGTGGTTGTTTGCTCGGGAAACACATTCTCCTCGCTTGGAGGCGACAATTAAACAGTTCACTAAGCATAAAGAGACTGTAGGAATTTGCTATGCTACGCGTGTGTGCAGCCTGGGGTTAGGCAGCATACAAATCCCAAGTGTACGCGACCATTGTGGCCACATTTGCATTTATTACATATTTGGTACTTTAGGATTTTATCTATTATTAAGTTCTACGTTAGGATCTTAGGTACCATTCTATTTTATATTCAGTATATCTTTTACCCATTAAGTCGCATTACATCCTGCCCTCGTGCGCCCCTACTCTGATCAAGTAGGGCACGCTTCTTTACAAGAAACTTCCATCCCAACGGTAGTCAGGCGCTAACGGTCTGAACTACCATTACGGAAAGTTACACGTGCCCCCAACTCGTGTCAACTTCCAACAGGTTATGAGCCCAAGGGACACGGGGGCACGTAATGGCATAATAAAAGGTATTAAATGTATTACTCGGCAGGTCCAACAGTGTTGATGATTACACGTTGGACGGACTCCTGATACATTGGAGTGATTTGTTTACTGGATACGACTATTGCGTTGATGATTGCGCTGGTGTCGCAGTAAATTGTGGTTATTTTAAGAGAATCGACGTTTGCGCTGGCGATTGCGCTGCTGTCGTGTTAAATTGTGTTTTTGGCTGAAGTCGACTGTTGCGCTGGTGATTGCGGTGCTGTTGCTGTAGATTGGTTATATTAGCGTCTGTTCATCATGGACGAGGACGACGTGTTTGACTCGGAGAGCTCACTGAAGGCGCTGGTGTTGCAAGTAGGCAAGATGAACTGCCGCTTGTCTAAGATGGAGGGAGAGAAGCAGGAAGGCCTCGGGCGAAAGGTTTCGCCGGCTACGGTACGGAATAGACTGGTTGGTGGTGTGATTTCACCATTCCAAGAAAATATTAGGAATTTCGCGCCGTTTGGGCAGCGAATCACGATTGATGACCTCTCATCGGATGAAGGAGTTGAGAGAAGAGTGCGCCGCGTACGGAACCGCCGCGTAGGAAACCTGGAGTACCTGGTGTTGTACCAGCAGATGGGCAGGCGGCTGGGAATCAAGCGAATCAGGACGCACAGCCGCGCTCTTTCAAGATTCCAAAGTTGACGGTACAAAAGTTTACGGGTGTCGAAATTTACCCCGTATTAGGACCTGGTTTCAAGGATTGGGCATATTTGTTTGTAGAATCCCTGGAGATAGCGGAAATTTCGTCTGGTTTTACGTGGACGGAGAGACTAAAGGTGAACAAGCTTGGCGAGCACCTGGAAGCTGCGTCATCAAGGTACTTTTGTTCAAATATTGGCATTTGGTGGCAGATTTTGCAGACATTGCACTTCGTGATGGAGCAGATGTGGCGCGCGTACAAGGTGACGATATCTCACCAGCAGGAAGCGCAGCTATTTACAAGCGAGAAGGATCCAAGGCGTTCATGGAACGAGCACTTACTTTACCTGACAGCGTTGGCGCGCGAAAGCGAGTCCATCGAGAATCTGATAGTGGAGAATCTCGTCAAGTACGCAATGCCGAGCCTGAAGTATGCAATGATGACTCGTTATAACCCGTCGCGGACTGACTACATTATGCATGCACAAGAGCTGGTTGCGTGGTCACAGGAAGTCGAGATGGATCATGTCAGAAGCCGGAAAGGACCAAGAGTGAGTGTGAATGCGGTACCATATACTAGGAAGGCGATCACGTGCTACGGTTGCGGTAGCAGAGGACACATTCGCCGGGATTGCCGTAAGAAACATGACAGAAAGCAATCCTATCGTGGAACTCAAGATGTTTCAGCGAAAGAGTATGGTTTGGCGACTACAGAGGCTAGTGCAGAGTGGCAAAATGTGCTGAACTCAAGTGATTTGGACGAAGGCAACGCATGGATTCTGGATAGTGGGGCGAGTCGTTATCTCGTCGGTGATGAAGAACTACTAGAAGATGTGAAAAAGATTGCTGATGAAATCAAGATGACGTTACCGGATGGGAACTATATACAGGTGACCAAGGTTGGCAAGGTGCGACTACGGAGTGTTGATGACCCTAATGTCGTGATAGCGTTACAAGAGGTGTATTATTCGCCGAAGCTAGCGAGGAACTTAGTTTCGCTGGGCAAGTTTATGGAGAAAGGATGCAATTTCGTACACCGAGATGACAAGATGGAAGTTCGTTTGCGTGTAGATCTTTTGTTTACTGTAAGGATGATTGGATCAATTTTAGTGGAGAATCTACGTCCTAAGTTGAGTAAAGCTGATTTCGCAAACTTTTCTGATGTGATCATTAACACGATCATGGAAAACAGTGATGACAGTTTCCAGAAGGAAGTCCTTATCACTTTCATCTGCGTTTGGGGCATATCTCTTATGAAACAATCGAGCGACTGGCGAAAGACCCTAGGTCGAGAATCAAAATAACGAGCACACTGCGACCAAATTGTTTAACGTGTGCGGAAGGGAAGGGTGCTCGAAAAGCACAACCCAATAGGGATTCCGGCAAGCACTCCCCCATCGACCAGTTGGGCGGAGTCATATGTAGCGATCTCAAGGGCCCCATTGTACCTCGGGACCGGCGTGGGAATCGGTATCTAGTCGTGTTTGTGGATCATTTCTCGTCGTATGTACGTGTGTTTCCAGCTAAAACCAAGGATCAGGCCGCAAGAAAGTTCGAACACTTCTTATCATGGTTTGAGAGAGAGTTTGATTGCCGTATACACGTCTTGCGTACGGACGGCGGACTGGAATACAAGAATGTATATTTTTTCTGCAAGAAAACTGGAATCAGGCGTCAAGTCACAGAAGCCGGATGCCCGGCATCAAATGGAAAATCAGAAAAGCCTAACAGAACAATATTCAACATGGTTCGTTGTATGGTGTTTGGCTCGGGAGTACCGCTTACGTACTGGTCTGAGGCGGCTGAGTATGCGGCACATACATACTCAGCCGTGATCCCACCCGATCAAACCCCGGGAGAAAATCTCCCTACGAGATGTTGACAAAAGTCAAGCCCAAGGTGAATGGCATTGTGGTATTTGGGTCGCCATGAATGGTTTGGCGAGACCCTGGAAGGAAGGCGCTTAACAAGAGGGCCGAAAGAGGATTGATTATTGGCAAAAGTGACGAAACAAAAGTTTTCAAGGTTTTGCTTCTCAAGGAACGTGTTGTTACGACTACGAGACACATCAGTCAGATCGATACGTTGCATACAAGAGCAAGTCAACAAGTACGCGAGCTTTAGCAGGTGATTATCCCGCGCTGGATGAAGCGGATACGAATGATGGAAACCAAGGAGAAGATGGTGTGGAAGAACGAGACGGGAGCGTGTCAGAGCGCGTTGATGATACGGTGGAACAGGCACCGAACACACCAATAAAGGACAGCGTGAAACCGAAGCGTGTGACACAAGAAACAGCAAAGTTCAAGGCATACAAGGACACGCTAAATCGGAAGAAGACGAAGAAGAAGTCTGGGACGGAAGGAGCCGTCACTGAAGTGAATAAAGAAGTTGAAGGGAGCACAAGTGTGAAAGAACACGCGTTGGCTGAATACGCGGTGATGGGACCGGATGACGTGGAGATCAAGTCAAGATATCCGAAGGACCCAAGTAATTACAATGAAGCCCATGAGCGAGACGACGCACGCAAGTGGAAGGAGGCTGAAGAAGTGGAATTAAAAGCTTTACAGGACATGGGGACCTGGGAAGTCGTGAAGTGTCAAGACAAGAAGGCTATACCTACGAAATGGGTATACAAGACGAAGACGAAAGCAGATGGAACCGTAGAGAGATACAAGGAAAGACTCGTGGCACGTGGAGACAAGCAAGTTTACGGACAAGATTTTATCTTTACGTTATCGACTGTGATGGATCTTAGCAATGTTAAGGTAGTGCTGGCGATGGCTCAAGTGTGGAATGTGCCGGTACGGCACGGAGATGTTACAAGCGCGTACTCGAAGGCGCATACGGAGAAAAATTTCGATATTTTGTTAAGATACCTCAAGGCATGGTGATCAAGGATGAAGTTTTACGAAGTTTCGAAGTGGATTCTACTAAGTGTTTGGCTTTACGTTTGAAGAGGAGCCTATATGGACTAAAACAAGCTGGACGAATGTGGTATGAGTTGCTGCGTACTGATTGACTTGAAGTTCGAGCAATGCATGACGGACACGTGCATATTTTCACGAAGAGATGTTGAAGGCATTGTGATTGTTGGAGCTTACGTCGATGACTTACTGGTGACAGGAACGACGGTGCAGCTAGTTGATAATTTTTTCGAGATGATGCAGATATTGGAGTTAAAGGATCTCGGACCGGTAGAACAGTTTTTCGGGATATGTATTGGTGGAAGTCAAGACACTGGTTATACCATGGATCAAGAGCAGATGATCGACGAATTATTTATCAAGTATAAGATGGAGCAAGCTAACCCCGTACATTTACCGATTGTGGGTATTAATGATGATGGTGAAGATGATAATTTCTTGCTTAAGACTGGAGCGGAAGGTGTACCGACGCAGAGAGTGTTTCAATCAATAGCTGGGAGTTTACTGTGGATTTCTACGTGCACAAGACATGACATTTCGTTTGCAGTACATCGTGTTACGAGACGCATGCACGCACCAAGACAGGCGGACTACAAGATAGCTAAGAATATATTGCGGTACCTGAAAAGGATCAAAGGAGCTCAAGTTGCGTTTGGATTATAAGGCGAGGAATGAAGACAGTTTGCAGTTGGTCGGATAAACGGATGCGGATTTTGTGGGAGATAAAACAGACAGGAAGAGTGTGAGAGGTTGCGTGGTTTTTCTGAACGGCATGGTTGTCGGTTGGCAGTGCAGAAAGCAGGGTACAGTCGCTTTATCAACAGCGGAGGCGGAGTTTGTTGCGGCCGCGGTTGGTGGAAAGGAGATTTTAGGTTTGAAGGAGTTGATGGAGGAAATCGGAGTCAATGTGGAGATGCATATGCTGTTACGCATGGAAAATTAAGCAGCAATTTGACAGTTGGAGGAAGAAGAGAGTGGTGCATCATCGAAACACGTCGATGTCAAGCTCAAGTTCCTGAAGGACTACGTCAAGCGCGAAGCGGTGAGACCGCTGCACGTGGCCAGTTTGGACATGATCGCAGATCTGCTGACGAAGCCGCTATGTGCATCGCGTGTCTCCCGTATACTCAGTAATATTGAACTGGGATAATGATGTTTTGCACAAGGAGTGGCACGATGATCGCGGAAGGAGTGTTGGAATTTGCTATGCTACGCGTGTGTGCAGCCTGGGGTTAGGCTGCATACAAATCCCAAGTGTACGCGACCATTGTGGCCACATTTGCATTTATTGCATATTTGGTACTCTAGGATTTTATCTATTATTAAGTTCTACGTTAGGACCTTAGGTACCATTCTATTTTATATTCAGTATATCTTTTACCCATTAAGTCGCATTACATCCTGCCCTCGTGCGCCCTTACTCTGATCAAGTAGGGCGCGCTTCTTTACAAGAAACTTCCATCCCAACGGTATTCAGGCGCTAACGGTCTGAACTATCATCACGGAAAGTTACACGTGCCCCAACTCGTGTCAACTTCCAACAGAGACAAAGGAGCTGGGATTAGCTTATTCTTTGGCCATTAATCAACTACTGAAGTGTTTCATTCAATCTGTCGAGGTGAGCTTAACAATCATTAAAGTTAACAACCACAGTCTTTATCCACAGATTTGCGTATGTTTATCATATTAATGCTATTGGTAGATGGTAGAAGCTGCTCGCTCGACAGCACTTTTCAGAACCTGTAAAGAGACTCAAGGACTGCTTCCGTCCGACGAGTTATTTATGGAAGAATTGGCTGTAATGACTGCTCTTAGTGGCGGTATGGACATGATCTTAGTCGAAGAACATCTTCCGGCGACGTCGGCGTTGGCTTTTACCAACAAGTTTTCCTCTAACCAGTTAAAGCAGATTGCGACGTTAGCGCGACCTCCTTTACCATAAAATAGAGAAAAAAACTCACCTAGATGTACCCATATAATGAATGCATGGTTCTTCAACTAGAAAGGACGATAATATCCGATCTATCGTCGATATTTATCGGCGTTTTGTCGCATTATTTAGAAACACATTACAACAACGCGCCGAGGTGAAAAAGCCAAATCGTTGTGGACATTTTTGCGCCATTTTGTGGAAAATAAAGATTTATAGATAGTGGTGGAAATTGTATATGTTACTGTGATACACATACAGGGTACAACCTATACCATAGTCATAAAACTCATTCACCATCTTAGTAAATAAACCAAAAAAAAGAAAATCACAGTATCATCATCTTCTATATAATAACAGAATCCATATCGTTCTTACGATCCCGTACCTAAGCTAATATCTCGATTTATGTATATAATTCGATTATGTACGCGATCCAGTACCTAATCGAAGTCGAACTGGTACTATAAGTCCGGACCTAAATGAATTCGATTTTATAATTGATTACAAATAGCGCTTTTACAGTTAAGTGAAAAACTATTCGACTTAATCATTGGTTAAAATAGCGCTTTTACATCTTCTTCGTATATAAAAGTTATCCGTCCGTCTCCCGATCACGTGACCTTCCCTACCCCGTCGGTAGTACGGGTACCTACACTTGAAGGTTTCCGTCTGTCTGCCAGTGCGACACTCCTGGGCAAGACTAGCTACTGTTTCAGCATATATACTATTTGAAACACACTTTCTTACTGCTCAGTTCTTGAACAGCTGCAGTGGTTGTTGAGTTCAAGTATCCTCGAATGGGGAGGAACCGTCAGTTGCAGAAGTGACGTTCAGCTAGAACAGTTGCACATCAAGAAGCGGCCAATGAGCAGGGAGGAAAAGGGATACAGCTTACGCAAGCAGCACTGCGCGAAGCAACACTTGAAGTGCTGAATTCGGTTTCCAAGTCTGTCTCTGGGTGTGATCGCTCCTTTCAGGTATGAGCAGATCACACCCCCAATCCTGTCGATAGGCGAATGCTCGCCACTATCCTTATTTGATTGATTGCACTTGGAATGATTTCCCTGTACTCACATTAGGCAGGTTATCCTATTATTATCCGTCAGATCAATTCCAAAACCGGAATCTTTTGTTAGCTTCTCGATGATATCAAAATTCAGATGTCCCATCCGAAAATAGAAGTGCATCAAAGATCCACGTTCGATATCACAATTTTCTCGAGTTCCTTTTCATTGTCATTAATTACTTCCATAAAGATATCTCCAAAAAAAATATTCGGTATGTTTTTTCGCTCGTTCACCGTTAAAACTTTGTTATTTTTTTCCACGTCGAAATTACTTTCACCTCTTGAGTGGTGCTTGATCACTCTTCGCTCTTCTCATAATCCAATCCACAGCTTTTTTCTTCTAATAGACCGTATGAGAGAATATTTCGAGTCAAATTCTCGACGTACTAAGCGTTTTGACTCTAATAACTCGCTCCACATCTCCACAGTTACGAAAACTTGTAAATCTCCCTTCATTCCAATTTCCAGCTGCTTTCCATTCGCTTGAAAGAATACCTTCAATACTCGCTCAGTATTGCGTAAAAATCTTGCAACATTCGTTAGGTCAATGCATGCCCCACTGTCAAGAGCCACTTCTCCTCCGAAAAATATTTCTATTGTATGCAGTGATTGCTAACTTGAAATCAACTTTCTTTGTGTTCTTCTTCGGGCATTTCCATTTAATATGCCCCATTTCACCACAAGCATAGCATTTATCGGCTTGGCCCTTCTGTCGGCTACAACTTTCACCACTCCATGCGCTGTTCCCCTCGGCTTGCTCCCGTCATACTCTACGGCCTGTGCGAATTGACACAGTTCTTCTTACTGGCACAGGTAGTTGACGCGCATATGGTCGTACTTGGACATCATCACTTGCTTTAACTCCGGTGCTGCGTAATATATCACGCAATTCAACACCAGCGAGTCAGCACGTCCACCCATGGATTCAGCTACAGCAAACAAATACAAGTAGTGTTCCGGCCAAGTCCGTGCAGGACTCTTGCGGGCCGAAAGCAACTTCATTGACTGCGCGGGCGTCATATGCGTATGAAATGTGGAAAGCAATTAATTCATCACATACCACAACGCGGGAGTCTCACTCAACCACGTATCCACTTGTCGATTATAGTAGTTTTCGACCGTCCCCAAGCGATAGTGGCCGAAAAATTCCATCTTTACATCCTCGCTCCACGGGAACCCACATGTTGCTTCTGCGATTCCAATTTACCGTAAAAACGTTCAGCCCCATGAATGAAAACCGGATCCCAAACCACGATAAACTTCCGGGTCATTAAACATTGGTATCTGCGGTTTACAATGCTTCGGTGACGGTGTTTTCATCACAGGCATCACTCCTGCCTGATTTTGGACTTGTCGAGTTTCTGGGTGTACATACCTGGGCGCTCAGTCCCCGTCTGCGCCCTGACCTGTTCCGCGCCATTCGCGCCACCACGGTCGAAAATACTCGCTCCATCCTTGCTCAGGAGCTTAAACTAAGCACCGAAGGGTTTCGGACCTTATAGGTCACCCCCTCCTCATGGCTCCCGTCCAGGAACACTATGCTCATCATATTATCTTCTTTTGGGGTGTGGTAACCATTACCCCCTCCTATGATACCAATTCACGTGAATCTTCAAGCCTTGCTAAACGCTCAGGGATTCCCCGGATGACCGTCGATGTAGCAGGTACGTATACGCACGGTGCGGCAAGCGCACAGAGGAAGACTTTTCCTTAAAGCGGCGTTCGCCGCTACTTAGCCGATACGCCCTTATAAAGGGCTTAGTAGGAGAGAGCTCTCCTACTAGGGGCCAAGATTCCCGGGTTGGTTTACTGTAGCTTCGCTACTGCCTTAACGGCAAGGCTCCCTTACTAAGGGTGTAGCTAAGGGGAGGGCTCCCCTTACACTACGGCACTCACTATACGCACGACCGGTCGAGGTCGTGCGTCTGTACGATAGAGTGAAATGTAAACTGAATATATTTAATATATAATTAGCCTAAATTAATTTAAACTAATGTAAACTATATGTAATACTAAGTAGAACATACCAAATTCGTACCTAGCTAAAATGTAGTGTACACCACCTGTGTACCGACACGTGGATGGATGACATGCCACCCCCAAGGGCCCCTGCCCTGATTGGTTAAAATAACCAGTGGTTCAAACCTTTCGAACTGGTCAATACTGACCTCAACCGTAGTGTAATCATATACACCACCTACTAGATGTGACTCGAATGTAACCCTATTACATCCTCCCCCGTCAAGACTATTGCTTACGCAATAAACAAAATTTTGTTGGAGAACTCCAACGCCAGTACCTCTGGATATCCATGGACACCTTCAGTAATGCTATGGAGGCTCCTCTAGAGGAGGTAGATTATTCCGAGAACTCGGAAGTGGATGCCCTTGGGGAGATCTCCCTAACGGTTGACCGCTCCGACAACGCCGAACGGCGATGTAGGCAGCCTAATCCGTTCCCCACGAGTGGGAAAAATGCACTAACTAGTGCACCACCCCTGTCAATGTCGGATGATACATCCGGATCGCCGAAGGCGATCATCACCAATGAGCTGGACGCAGCCCATGAAAGCCAGCTTGCCGCACAGGCACTAAGGGCTGCGTTACGCGCCCCCAAACGCCTGCCAAGGGCGGCATATAATTTTGACGGTCCTCGTGACCTTCCAAACTGGGCTAGGCGTGTGGTAAGGAATGGTTTAGCATCCTATACCCCTGCCCCCGCGGCTGAACAGCCGTACCAATACGAACGCCGTGAGAAACTCCTGCAACAACTGCTTACGCAAAAGCAGTTCACTAGCGTCTCATACCGAGAACGCCTCGACAGGCAGGCACAGGGTGCCCCTGTTGAGAACCTCCGCGAGGTTCCTATCGTTCTTTCTCCGGGAGAGAGTGTTGATGATGCGGAGAAGAAGTTACGCTCTTGGGCGGAAGGGGAGAAGCTTATCCCCAGCTTCAATGAGCTGCACAACAGCTATTCCCGTCGTGACATTTGGGTGGAGAGGGCGTTGCGCCTGGCATTTGCCAGAGACAAAGCGATGGATCTATTACGTGCTCCATATCGCACGCTCTACGCCAGCGCCCCTGTCTCCACCACGGTGCCAGAGGACATTGTGAGCGCCACATCTGCCTCCAACGAACTACCAATTACTGGGAGTGAAGGGTCTTCCCGTTCCCCTTTGGTCGCTGACCTGCAGCGGGATTCTCCCGCTCGAAAGCGTCAACGACGTCGCGGCAATCCTGCCGTAGGGGAGTCTAGAACTCTCACGAACTCTGCGAGTGTGGATAACCCTTCCACTTCACCAGATACTGGGTTGACCCCGATGATGACGTCGCGCCATCAGAAGCTCCACATGATAGTGTGGGGTACCCTCCGCATCGAGCATTGGAGTAGGAGGTCGCGCAATAGCGACGTGAGATTCGCGAGCGCTGTGATCGACACAGCCATCGCATCCATGATATCCACGAGGGACTCCGCGATGAGTGGGATGCCACTGATCGTTTCGAGAGGTGGCTTGCCTCTCTCTAGACGGCGGTTGCGGAGCTTCGTGGTCGCATTTTATCCCTCTCGGGCTTCCTCCGCCCTGCCGTGTCCTACGGCTCTTACGGCTATCCGCCTTTCCAACCTTCTCCAGGAGGGGGCCCTCCTCCGGGTCCTGGTATGGCTTAAGCATACCCACATAGAAGGTTGGATGCGTACGCATCGCCTTGGGGATGTCTAAGGTATACGACAAGCCCTTTCGGGCTAGTACCTTAAAGGGGCCCACAAACCTGGGGCGCAGTTTATTCTTCAACACGTTGGAAACTGCATGTGTTGGAAGATTTTTAGCGTTTAATAAAACAAATTCTCCTACTTTGTATACCTTTTCGTTTTGCTGCCCCTTGCGGTCAGCTTGCTCCTTCTGCTTGTCTTAGCTTTCCACCATGGCATCGCAGACGTGTCGTAAGACACTAAGGCGCGTAGATAAAAATTTATCGATGTGCTTTCGCACGGATACAGGGCTGACATCAGAGAATCCTCCCCCCTCAAGCCCTGGGCCACACACACGTGGCGTCAACGGAACCCTCGTATTCACTAATCCGTTCACGTAAAACGGGGTAAGCCCCGTAGATGCATGGACCGAATTGTTGATAGCAAATTCGGCCATCGGAAGCATCTCACTCCAACGCTTTGGAGAATTCGGACATAAACTACGGAGAATGTCCTCCACAACGCGATTAACGCGTTCTGTCTGACCGTCCGTCTGCGGATGATCCGCAGTGGACATGAGCATCTTGGTGCCTAGCACCTTAAACAGCGCTCCCCAGAACTGTCCCGCAAAACGGGGATCCCGATCTGACACAACGGAATCGGGTAGACCATGCTGTCGAAAGACACGGTATAGGAACACTTTTGCTGTTCCTTGTCCATCAATGGACTCTGTCACTCCCGCCAGGTGAGCCATCTTGCTCAAACGGTCTACAAAGACCAAAATGCCGGTGTTCCCGGCCTTATCCTTCGGAAAACCGAAGATAAAATCCATACTAATGGATTTCCAACACTCCGTTGGAACCGACAAGCTCTCCAAAGGTGCAGCTGAACTTGCAGATGGTTTAACCCTCTGACACGTCTCACAGGTGCGTATGTACGCACCGACCCACTTATACATGTTGGACCACCAATACAAAGCGCTTAAAGCGCTGTAGGTCTTATCCCGACCTAAATGACCCCCGGTAGGGGCGTCATGTGCCTCAAAGAGGACTCTATACTTCAATTCCTCATCATGAGGAACTACCACCCGCGGAGTGTCCTCCGCTCTCGTGCTATAATATAGCAAACCGTCACAGTACCTGTAACGGTGTAAACGAGCTTTAGCTCGACTTTTCAGGGTTGACTCAGACGAGCCAAGTCCCTTTCTACCCAACGCGCTGATAAGCGCCGTACACTGTGGGTCTTTCTCATAGGCCTGGCGTATGAGATACACCACAGACGAGATGACGAATGTCGCGTGAGCGATCTCGTAATCGGGGCGACGCGACAACGCGTCTGCAAGCACGTTCTGCTTGCCAGGTTTATACTTAACCTCAAAGTTGTACTCCGCAAAGAAGGAGAGCCAACGGTCCATCCGTTGCGAGATATGAGGCGACTTTGTCGCTGTCCGTAAGGACGCGTGGTCAGTATAAACCACAAACGGCTTAGCGCCTAGTAGGTGAACCCTAAATTTGACAAGAGCATACTTCATTGCAAGTAGCTCCTTGTCATGAACGGGATAATTCCGTTCCGCAGCTTTAACCTGCCTCGGCTCAAACTCAATCACGCGTTCCCTTCCTGCATCGTCTGCTTGTAACAAAGCACATCCGATTGCGAAATCGGAGGCGTCGCAGACGACACTAAATGGTTTCCCAGAAGCTGGGAGAGCAAGAACGGGAGCTTTTAACAAGCTCCCCTCTCCGCTTCAAAAGCGTTTTGGTGTTTGGTTTCCCAACACCAATCCACGTCCTTCTTAAGAAGGTCGGTTAATGGCTTCGCCATTTCAGCGTAGTTCTCGCTGCACTTGTGGAGATAATTGGCTAATCCAAGCCACTTCCGTAAATCTCTAAGATTTACAGGCTAAGGCCACTCCACAATGGCTTTCACCTTCGCGGGATCCGACCGCACTCCATCCTTACCGATGAAGCATCCGAGGAAAGGAATTTCCTCAGCACCAAAAATACATTTGGATGCGTTTGTATAGAGTTTATGCTCTCTCATACATTCAAGCACAGCTCGAAGGTGTATAAGGTGCGCATGAACATCAGACGAGTCGCCTTCCGCGCGACTATGAACGAATATATCGTCAAAGTACTCTGAGCGTACTTTCTGTGAGGGCGGAAGAGTTGAATCACCAAGCGATTAAAAGTCGCTGGTGCATTCGAAATCCCCTGTGGCATAACAAGCCACTCCCATAGCATGCCGCTAGGCGTTCTGACCGCTGTAAGCGGAATATCGGACGCTCGCATGAGCACCTGATAATACCCGTCCACCAGATCTAAGGCACTGTACACAGTACAGCCCACCATATTGCTCTGGAGGACATCCTTCCGAGGAATCGGAGTCAGCATGGGTACAGTCGCTGCATTCAGCTTATTGTCGCATGCACAATGCTCCACTTTACGTTCGGCTGCTTACGAGCACAAAAAGTGGGAGATGAATGGGGAGACTTGCTCTCCCGTACCATCCCTGCCTCTTCTTTCCCCTTGAAGAATGCGTCGATGACGTCGCATTGTTACTTGGGGAGAGGCCACTGCCTCGTGACGCAGTATTTGGTTCCAGGAACCAAATCAATTTCATGTCGGACTCCCCGATCCGGTGGTAACCCCATCAGCGGGTTGTCACTAATGACATCTCCAAATTCCTTTAGTAAGGAATGGTAAGGGTCCTCAGGATCCGCGAGGATCTTGAGACCGCTTCGGGCATTCAATGCCTGTTTGGTTTGCAACAAAACTGACTCGTCCATCGTGGATGAGGAGTTCAACTCCTCTTCCGGACGTAGTACGACAACTTCGTCGATTTCATCTGCTTTCAAAGCAGTTTCAAACTCGTTGAAGGACATCTCCTCCAACGACAACAGTTCTCCTACCCCAGGCAACCGTTCAAGGCTCACGCCTTCTGTGACAACAACTGTCACACTATTCAGCATCCTATAGGAATGCTGACTATTGGCCTCGGGACTTATCCCGAAACCCAGATGGGGGGAGTCAATTGCCCCATCTATTGGAAGCGCATCGCGCCTATCCACAGAGGTCTCTACCTCTACCACCGGCGAATCGCCGGTCTCACCTACAACGGCGTAGTCGGAATCATTTCCGACGTGAGAAAGAGACGAACTTCGGGTCTCTTCGCTTGGAAGCGCCTCGCTCTTAACCACAGGGGTCTCTACCCCTACCACTGGAGTCGCCTCAGAGGAATCCACCTCTGCCACTGGCAACTCACCAGTCTCACCGTTAACGGCGTGGGGATGAAGCGCCGAATCCCCCTCGTTAAGGAACTCTTCCTTAACGTCATTGGGAATGATCATTTCAGACATCCCAATCTCAGGCATCTCACGCCAGAATCGCTTTTGCGATCGAGCAAAGGTGGGTTCATGACTCTCCAATGCTTCACCCGACCGCGGGTGCGTTGAGCCAATGGACTTAGACTTCCAGTCTATCCATGGCTCGTGGCGTTCCAGCCACTTCATGCCCAGAATGAGGTCATACCTCGAGTCCAAATCCAGTACTAGGCAACGTTTTAAGCTGTCGAAGTCTGCATACTTCAGCTTAAGGTCAATCGAGACCTTGGGTACAGAGACATGTACACCCGTCGCAAGACGGACCGTGACAACATCACGAGAACGTGCCTCTAGGGCCTCGGCATACAGCCGACTCTTCTCTACAGAAGCCCGTCTGACATAATTGTCAGACTCTCCAGAGTCTATCAAGACTCTCCAAGGCTTACCAAAGCCTTTCACGTCCGCAAGGACTACCAGCAAACCTGGATGGTACACCAACTCGGTGCTAGAAAGCACCGTTTCCCTCGGGGCTTTGTGCTGTCGTCCCCTACCCTGGGGTTCAACAGCACTGAGGGATCCCCCAGTAGGGCGCCCCGCACCTACTGGGAGCCGTCGTTTCCCGACGGCTTCGGCAAGGTCTTTTCCCCACCCTTGGACCCTTGTAGCGAGTGTCTCGCAGGGGATTTTTCGGACATCTGTTCCGCAGATGATCCGTGCTTCCACACAGGAAGCATCTCAGCGGCCCATGCCGCTGCAACATAGCTAAGAGCTCCGTCTCGAAGCTCTGCGAAAAAGAGTCAGTGTGACTCTTGGCGGGAGGTTTCTCCTCCGCTTCGACCTGACTAAGGTCCATGGGTTTGGGACCCACCTTAGAGGAACGGAAGTTCCTCTCGGCGTTGAACGTCATCTTAAACGCTTCCCCCAGAGATTTCGGTCGGCATCGGAAAAGCTCCGACCGTGCTGGCCCTTTTTTCAGGCCTCCCATGAACACGGGAATGGACACATCATCCGAATACGCTTTCGCGTACATCCCTTCCAACAGGGTCTTCAGTTCTTGGACATATGTTTCCAAGTACCTAGTGCCCTGACGGCACCTCAAAAACACCAACTGATTCTGTAAACCAGATCAGGCGTGGCGAACATGTCCATAAGCTTCTGCTTAAGGACCTCCCAGGTTGGGAGCACGCTCGTGACCGAATCCGGACACGTAAACGCCCATGTACGGGCTTTGCCCGTAAGATGGGTCAACGCAAGTCCCACTTGCAAGTGATCAGCGATCACATTCGCTGTGGCGAAGGCCGTTTCGACCTCTCGCAACCACACGTAAAGGTTGTCACCCTTCTCCCCGGTGAACTCCTTTATCTTAAACGATAATGGGGGGGCGCACCCCCGTGGAACGACTTCCACCTAAACTCGCCTCATGGGCGATGAGGGCATTGGACCTTGCCTTTACGGCCTCAAGGCCCTGCTCCACTAGGGGCTGCATACCCTCATCACCCAGTAAGAATAACAGCCTGTTAAAGGCTTCCTGCTGGACGAGGGTTAACCTATCCCAATCGTCCTGATTCATCCCTTGCAGAGGATGTCTTAGTCTACCAACACAGGTGTTGGATTGACTACAAGTGCTACCAAATGTAGCCGGTGCGTATACGCACGGTGCGGCTAGCGCACAGAGGAAGACTTTTCCTTAAAGCGGCGTTCGCCGCTACTTAGCCGATACGCCCTTATAAAGGGCTTAGTAGGAGAGAGCTCTCCTACTCGGGGCCAAGATTCCCGGGTTGGTTTACTGTAGCTTCGCTACTGCCTTAACGGCAAGGCTCCCTTACTAAGGTTGTAGATAAGGGTAGGGCTATCCTTACACTACGGCACTAACTACACGCACGACCGGTCGAGGTCGTGCGTCTGTACGATAGAGTGAAATGTAAACTGAATATATTTAATATATAATTAGCCTAAATTAATTTAAACTAATGTAAACTATATGTAATACTAAGTAGAACATACCAAACTCGTACCTAGCTAAAATGCAGTGTACACCACCTGTGTACCGACACGTGGATGGCTGACACGCCACCCCCAAGGGCTCCTGCCCTGATTGGTTAAAATAACCAGTGGTTCAAACCTTTCGAACCGGTCAATACTGACCCCAACCGTAGTGTAATCATATACACCACCTACTGGATGTGACTCGAATGTAACCCTCTTATAGTCAAGGTATCCGTCGACTCCGCATTCCTGTCCACAATTCCAAAACTTTCTCTTCGGTTGAGTCATTGTCGTCACTTGCGCTCATAACCTTTTGAGCAATAGAGTGCTTTACTGTATTGTTTAACAATATTAATCCACTAATAACGTAAGCCTGATATAAGATAAACGTTCTTCCACGCGAAATTTCAAACAAAACGTAATATCCACAACGTAACACGTAGCCGTAAATTCCACAACCTTAAGCGTGATTGCGACATCCAGTAAGATAAGTAATAACACACTGTATGCGCATCAAAGCGTGACACCAAAGAGAACAACCGCGCGAAAACGCCCAGTCGCTGAAAGAAAGAAAATGCAAAAGTAAATATATTTGACTTAAACTAATTAAAGTCCGTCACAAACACACAAAAAATTGAGAATAACTATTTTTTGTCTTGTGCGATGATGTTCCAACCACAATGTCATTCGTGTCTTCATATAGCGCTGTATTTTAACGAGTTGGGGCAATGCTAATATTCAGTAATGACTATACCGGCCGTTAGTGCCTGATAGTCTGGGAGATAATTTCTTGGAAAGAAGCGCGCCGTACTTGATCAGGGTAGGTGCGCACGGGAAGCAAGTAAGTGTTCTCTGAGTTTTAGAGTAAAATATACTAATTTTAAATACGTACTCAAAAACCTAACCTAAAATTCCTAATAAAATACAATATACTGTTAAGATTCTAAAGCAGCTAAACATGCATTAGTGACCATTGTGGTCGCGCTTTACTTGAGTTTGTGTATAGTCTCATACCATACTATATACATCACATGAAAACTTCAACACAGATTTTATGGGCTCGATATAAATTGATAAGGAGAACGATGTAGAAAATATTTTGTACAAAGACTAGTGGCGCGCCCAGTGTGTAGATAGATAAGCGCACCAGCATGGCGAGAGATGGAGTTCATGCGATTTCCAAAAGGGGCGCATCAAGAATCCAATTTGATCTGTCACATTTTTACCAAATGCGAATGGAAAAGAAAAAGTGATTTTTCTCTTAGAATATAATTTGGTTTTCATTGGTCAAAACACGCACGAAACTATTTTCTTTTTGTTTCAAAGTAAATGTATATATACAGTAGTTTCAATGAAATTTTAATGAAACAACTCGTCGGAACGACGAGTACCATCCTCTATTACACAATAACCTATCATTATAAAACGGGTAATAATGGTAGGACATTTTACAAGAAAGAGGGCGAGTAAATGGCGACCGACCCGACCTGGTCATAGCAAGAGTCGCTAGGGTATGGGAGCTCTATTGTACCCTTTCACATGAAGCAGATCATCATTGGGACTCTCTTAGAACGCCTTGATGGACCGATCGTTCAGCAACCTGAGACCGGTTGGTTTCCAGTGATGTCACGTGTGATCTGACTGACCACCAGATTGGAGTCTCTGCAGATGATGACCCGACCCTTCTTTTAACTCTGCAGAAGGTCCAGAAATAGCGGCAAAACGAGCCATTCGGCCAGGTTTGCAGTGATCTCGGGATATAATCCGACGCGCGGCCAGCACAGTCCACTTCCAAAACTTCCACAATATGTTTCGACACTTTATCACGCTTCCCTTCCGCCAAAACTCAATCCTATTAGATCTTTTTTCGGATCGATGCTCCGTGTGGTAAGGCTATCGACTGTCACAGTTGCTTACGTGGAACGTTCTCGATCGGAACATCGTCAACATCTGTCTTCGGGCGATGCTGGCGGCCAACTTTCCCAGGATATCCTTTCGCCCCTGGTACGTTTTTTGCTAACCATTGTGACAGGCTCATCGATTCATTTTCCGTCAATACCCAAGCCAGGATAAATCGGCGAAAACGTACGTTTTCCCCATCAGTAACGTTTAGCACACATCCAATAGATAACAGTGTCAACACTTCTTTATCCACTACACCACTATTCACTTTATTGATCTTAAGCATTCGAATCGTGAACGTAACTGGGCTGTTGACGCCATTATGATCTTGTACCAGGTAGAGAGAGAGTCCTCTTGTTTACGTAAATAATCTCCACAGGAACTTCTTCCGGATAGAAACGTTTTAGAACAGGTGTTGACATCATCTTTGCCTGAAACATGCAGAAAAAAAACCATATGACCTTCGGATCTGGATTTTCGTTCTGCCGATTTACTCGGCAAGTTTTTTTCTGAATTCCTCTCGAAGCAAATGATAGTCCACTTCCCTTAGCTAGTACACCACATGTAGCCGCTGCGTACACGCACGGTACGGCTAGCGCACAGAGGAAGACTTTCCTTAAGCGGCGATACGCCGCTACTTGGACGATATGCCCTTATTTAAGGGCTTAGTGAGAGATTGCTCTCTCACTCAGGGCCAAGATTCCCTGCGTTTACGGTTAGTAAACACTAACGCCTTGTCCCAAGGCTTCCATTAGTAAGGGGGTAGCTAAGGGAGGTGCTACCTTAGCTATAACACTCACTGCACGCGCGACCGTTCTGGGTCGTGCGCTTAGCAGTATTCAGTGTTTTTGTAAACTGATGTATATTTAATATGTAATTAGCCTAAATTAATAAACTAATGTAAACTATATGTAACACTACGTAGAACTTACTCAATTCGTACCTAGCCAAAATGTAATGTACATCACCTGTGTACCAACACGTGGCATGCTGCCACGCCTTCACTAAGGGCTCTCGACCTGATTGGTTAAAACAACCAATAGGTCCAAACCTTTCGGACCGGTCAATACTTGACCTCAACCGTTGTGTATTTACATACACCAGCGTAACTCAATGTAACCTCGTTACACCACAGCTGCGTGGACTGCAAAGTTCTCGATAGACTGTCTCTTGTTCTTTGAGCCTTAGAAATAAAACTACATCGCATTTAACGATATGGGGAAGGCAGGTTGCTATGTGACTACAGATCCTTGATATTGGCTTCCACAACGCCGATTGACAAGTTGTGACCGAGGTAGGCAAATGTTGCTTTTTCCACGAAACCTTTCACTGCGCTGATCGATAAATTCAAGAGTTCGTAAGTACGCCGAAATCGTCCAACCTTCTCATATGGGAAGTTGCACTGATCCAAATACTATCAATATAATATTGCGTTCCCAGGTTCAATAGTCTGTTGCCGCAAGATTTCCACTCACCAAATCGCGGTTCTCATGATGAAGAGGATAAAGCAATTTATTGGTCCGTCCGAAGTCGGCATTAATGAAAGTCAACATCTTGCAGCGTGACCCTTCTCAAGCTCATGAAACCGTTTCTCGTGCTTCTTGATACTGACGCCAGCGTCGTTTCCGCTACTATTTTTTCTTCTCTTTATAACAGTGACATACGCGGTATATTCTTGAGCACTTATTTGCAATGTGCTCAGGCAAAACCGGTCGGTACCATACCTATTACGCTTACTTGGCCACCCCAAGTGTTTGAGTCTTATAATACACTTGAGGATCTGAAGGTTGATGCTCCAGAACGGTTGCACGAGTTTGAGCCACAGATTTTGCTTGAACTCAGAATTAGTGTGGTGAAGTGTACCATAAAATTGGTGCACAATTGTGGGGTGATTATGTGTATAACTGTGTGTACGCACTGTGTGTAAAACAGACAGTCGGTACAACAGTTGGTACGACAGTTGGTACGACAGTTGGCACAGCGGTTGGTACAACAGCTGGCATAACAGTCGGTACAAATGTTGGTACAACGGTGGCGGACATGGACGGGGCATGGACGGGACATCTGAGACGACGCGACAACTGGCACAGTTACCTATCGGTAAGCGGAGAAATCAGGTCGAATGGTCGACAAAATGCATAGGAATGGGTAGTTCTGATTGGCTGAAATTAGGGAATTGGTAGATTTAAGGATATAAGCATTAATAAAGTTCTCTTTTTGCGTCCAACTACCAAGGACACCCAGGGACGGCACCTTTGCGCCTCACCCTATTACCACGCACCTCTACGTCCCGGGCGGGAGCACCTAGTGCATTTTTGTCCCACCGGCAGGCGTAGAGTGTTGAGAACTCGCCCGCAACTCCGCCCGCTGTGTCAGCGGTAGTTTTTCAAAGATTTTCTTGGGAAAGTTATTGAGCAGTGCGCTCTCACCTCTTCCCCCATTGGTAAACGTTTGGACCCTGGTAGTTCGGCTGATTTAAGCGCCCCACAGGAACAACTAGACGGATTTTAGTGGAAACCGTCGATCAGCCCGTAGCTGATCGACCCTCCTCTTAAGTTTAAGCATAGAATACATAGTATATGGGGTATTCTATTAGCGTATTAAGTTTAAGAGGATCTGTGATCAGGTGGTGAAGACTTCCGCTGCCTGATCAAGTACCCCTTCACTGATCTCCACCAAGATCGACGATCTACAACCTGCGACCTGCGATCATCAACCCGCAGTCGCGCCAACTCGTGTTGGATCTGCTAATTCGGTCAGGAACCTGCGATTACCGATTATCGGCCCTGATCAAGCCTGATCACTACTGATTCAAGTCAGATTACGCCTGATTGCACCTGATCAACCGGTTTATTCGCTACGAATTACCCTAATCTTGCATCAAGAAATTGCAGTGTGACATCCCCGCCACCTGAGAGCGACCCACGCCCAAGCCGTCGGGTACACAAGGTGAGCAGGAACACAAGCAGTCACACAAGACAACCAGAGGGCCACCTTCGTTAGTCGGCAATCCGGGCGCCGTGGTAACGCCTGATCAAGCTTCAAAAACTCTTATCAGCCGCTCCACCACATTAGTGCTTCCAGGTTTACCGTGTTAAGCACGTAACTACAACGCACCCACGTGCTGGTACTGCGTAACCAAAGCACCCATGCATCCTATCTTCTGTGATGTGGGGTGCTGCGTTTGAACAACGACGACACTTTAAATGTGCGAGAAATCCGCAAGAGAATTTCTGCTTCAGCACTTTGCCTAAAAGTAAATACTTTAAGAAGCGTTTGCCTTCTGTTGCGTGTTTGCATATTGCGCAAGTAATCTTCTGAACTTATTTTATAATATTTAACAAAGCATTTCATGACTGACCTATAAAATCTTTTCCCCATTCCTTCATGGTAAATTTCAGCCTCCAACATAGCGGGCCTGGAATAATAAATCGATAAAGTACCGACGTCTATCATTGGTACTTGGTCAAACAGACGATCCGGAGGTCTTCAGAGTTGTAGCCGGTGCGTATACGCACGGTGCGGCTAGCGCACAGAGGAATACTTTCCTTAAAGCGGCGTTCGCCGCTACATAGCCGATACGCCCTTATAAAAGGGCTTAGTAGGTGAGAGCTCTCCTACTCGGGGCCACGATTCCCGGTTTGGTTTGCTAGTATCATTCGCTACTGCCTTAACGGCAAGCCTCCCTTACTAAGGGTGTAGATAAAGGGAGCGCTCCCTTTGCGCTACTGCACTCACTACACGCACGACCGGTCGAGGTCGTGCGTCTGTAAGATAGAGTGAAATGTAAACTGAATATATTTAATATTTAATTAGTCTAAATTAATTTAAACTAATGTAAACTATATGTAATACTAAGTAGAACATACCAAATTCGTACCTAGTTAAAATGTAGTGTACACCACCTGTGTACCGACACGTGGATGGCTGACACGTCACCCCCCTAGGGCTCCTGCCCTGATTGTTTAAAATAACCAGTGGTTCAAAACCCTTCGAACCGGTCAATACTGACCCCAACCGTAGTGTACTCACGTACACCACCAACTAAGTGTGACTCGAATGTAACCCTGTTACATCCTCCCCCATCAAGACTATTGCTTACGCAATAAACAAATTTTTGTTGGAGAAGTCCAACTGCCAATTCCTCTGGCTGACCATGAGCACCTTCAGTGGTACTATGGAAGAAAACTAACTATTCCGATAACTCGGAAGTGGATGCCCTTGGGGAGATCTCCCCAACAGCTGGCCACTCCGAGAGCGCCGAACGGCGCTGTAGGTCATCCAACCCATTCCCCACACGTGGGGAAAACGCAATAACTCTTGCGCCACCTCTACCCACTAGGGGTGATACTATCGAGTCGCCGCAGGCGACCACCACCAACGAACCGTCCTCGGTTCCTGAGGCCCGACGTGCCGTACGGGAACCGAAGGGGCCTCGCGACCCTCAAAAGAGGGCTAAGAACGCGGTCAAGAGGGATTTAGCCTCCTATACCCCTGGTCCAGCGGCTATACTGCCGCGTGAAATTGCGCGCCGGAAACAACTTCGGGCCAGACTGCTAACGCCTAAGCAGTTTACTGTTAAGTCCTACCGGACGCGCCTCGGGAAACAGGAACGCGGTGCCCTCGTGGATATCCTCCATGAGATTCCCTTTGTTCTCTTACGGGACGAAAGCGCCGAGGACGCAGAACAGGCATTCCGCACTTGGGCGAAAGGGGAGAAGAGCCTCCCCAACTTTGATGCGCTGTACAACAGCTTTTCCGAACCCGACGTTCGGGTAGAGAGGGCGTTACGCTTGGCCTATGCCCAGGACAAAGCGCAAGGGCAATTACCTGCCTCTTACTACACGCGCCCTGCTCTCGATGTGGTGCCGGAGAGCAATGCAGACTCTGCATCTGCCTCCGGCAAACTCCCAGCTACTGGGAGTGAAGGGGCTTCTTCGGCCCCTTTGGTCGTTGACTCTCAGTAGGATTCCCCCGCTCGAAAGCGTCAACGACGTCACGGAAATCCTGCCGCAGGGGAGTCTCGGACTCCCACGAGCTCTGGGAATGTGGATAACCTTTCCACTTCACCAGGTACTGGGTCTCACTCCGGTGATGTTGTCGTGCCATCAGGCGTTCCACATGGTAATGTGGAGTACCCTCCGTATCGGGGACTGGAGGAGGGGGTCGCGCAATTGCGACGTGAGTTCCACGAGCGCTGTGATCGACACAGCCGTCGCATGCAAGATGCCCAGGAGAGACTCCGCAACAAGGGGAGTGCGAATGAACGCAACAGGCTTACTTTCCATAGCTCTGCGAGAGCTCCGAGGCACAAACCACAGTTTTCGTCGCTCGTACAGGGGCGGCTTGCCTCCCTCGAGTCTCTCGTTGCGGAGCTACAGGGTCGTATTTCAACCCTGTCGGAGATGTTCCGACCTGTCGTGCCTTTCGGCTATCCAACTTCTCACCCTCCTCCAAGAGGGTACCCGCCTCCGGGTTCTGGTATGGCTTAAGCATACCCACATAGAAGGTTGGATGCGTACGCATCGCCTTCGGGATGTCTAAGGTATACGACAAGCCCTTTCGGGCTAATACCTTAAAGGGGCCCACAAACCGGGGGCTCAGTTTATTCCTCAACACGTTGGAGACTGCATGTGTAGGAAGATTTTTAGCGTTTAATAAAACACTTTCTCCTACATTGTACACTTTTTCGTTACGCCGCCCCTTGCGGTCAGATTGCTCCTTCTGCTTGTCTTGGCTTTCCGCCATGGCATCGCATACGTGTCGTAAGACACTAAGGCGCGTCGATAAAAACTTATCGATGTGCTTTCGAACAGATACAGGACTGAAATCGGGGAATCCTTCCCCCTCAATCCCTGGGCCACACACACGTGGCGTCAACGGAACCCTCGGATTCACTAATCCGTTCACGTAAAACGGGGTAAGCCCCGTAGATGCATGGCCCGAATTGTTTATAGCAAATTCGACCATCGGAAGCATCTCACTCCAATCCTTCGGATAACCCGGACATAAACTACGGAGAATGTCCTCCACAACGCGATTAACGCGTTCTGTCTGACCGTCCGTCTGCGGATGATTCGCAGTGGACATGAGCATCTTGGTGCCTAGCACCTTAAACAGCGCTCCCCAGAACTGTCCCGTAAAACGGGGATCCCGATCCGGCACAACGGAATCGGTTAGACCATGCTGTCGAAAGACACGGTATAGGAACACTTTTGCTGTTCCTTGTCCATCAATGGACTCTGTCACTCCCGCCAGGTGAGCCATCTTGCTCAAACGGTCTACAAAGACCAAAATGCCGGTGTTCCCGGCCTTATCCTTCGGAAAACCGAAGATAAAATCCATACTAATGGATTTCCAACACTCCGTTGGAACCGACAAGCTCTCCAAAGGCGCAGCTGAACTTGCAGATGGTTTAACCCTCTGACACGTCTCACAGGTGCGTATGTACGCACCGACCCACTTATACATGTTGTACCACCAATACAAAGCGCTTAAAGCGCTGTAGGTCTTATCCCGACCTAAATGACCCCCGGTAGGGGCGTCATGTGCCTCAAAGAGGACTCTATACTTCAATTCCTCATCATGAGGAACTATCACCCGCGGAGTGTCCTCCGCTCTCGTGCTATAATATAGCAAACCGTCACAGTACCTGTAACGGTGTAAACGAGCTTTAGCTCGACTTTCCAGGGTTGACTCATACGAGCCAAGTCCCTTTCTACCCAACGCGCTGATAAGCGCCGTACACTGTGGGTCTTTCTCATACGCCTGGCGTATGAGATCCACCACAGACGAGGTGACGAATGTCGCGTGAGCGAGATCGTAATCGGGACGACGAGACAACGCATCTGCAAGTTTGTTCTGCTTGCCAGGTTTATACTTAACCTCAAAGTTATACTCCGCAAAGAAGGAGAGCCAACGGGACATCCGTTGCGAGAGATGAGGCGACTTTGTCGCTGTCCGTAAGGACGCGTGGTCAGTATAAACCACGAACGGCTTAGAGCCGAGTAGGTGAACCCTAAATTTGACAAGAGCATACTTCATTGCAAGTAGCTCCTTGTCATGAACGGGATGATTCCGTTCCACAGCTTTAAGCTGCCTCGACTCAAACGCAATCAAGCGTTCCCTTCCTGCAACGTCTGCTTGTAACAAAGCACATCCGATTGCGAAATCGGAGGCGTCGCAGACGACACTAAATGGTTTCCCAGAATCTGGGAGAGCAAGAACGGGAGCTTTCAACAAGCTCCCCTTTACCGCTTCAAAAGCGTTTTGGTGTTTGGTTTCCCAACACCAATCAACGTCCTTCTTAAGAAGGTCGGTTAATGGCTTCGCCATTTCAGCGTGGTCCTCGCTGTACTTGTGGAGATAATTGGCTAATCCAAGCCACTTCCGTAAATCTCTAAGATTTACAGGCGAAGGCCACTCCACAATTGCTTTCACCTTCGCGGGATCCGCCCGCACTCCATCCTTACCGATGAAGCATCCGAGGAAAGGAATTTCCTCAGCACCAAAAATACATTTGGATGCGTTTTCATAGAGTTTATGCTCTCTCATACATTCAAGCACAGCTCGAAGGTGTATAAGGTGCGTATGAACATCAGACGAGTCGCCTTCCGCGCGACTATGAACGAATATATCGTCAAAGTACGTCTGAGCGTACTTTCTGTGAGGGCGGAAGAGTTGAATCACCCAGCGATTAAAAGTCGCTGGTGCATTCGAAATCCCCTGTGGCATAACAAGCCACTCCCATAGCATGCCGCTAGGCGTGATGAACGCTGTAAGCGGAAAATTGGATGCTCGCATGAGAACCTGATAGTACCCATCCACCAGATCTAAGGCACTGTACACAGTACAGCCCGCCATATTGTTCTGGGGGACATCCTTCCGAGGAATCGGAGTCTGCATGGGTACAGTCGCTGCATTCAGCTTATCGTACGCATGCACAATGCTCCACTTTACGTTCGGCTGCTTACGAGCACAAAAAGTGGGAGATGAGTGAGGAGAATTGCTCTCCCGTACCATCCCTGCCTCTTCTTTCCCCTTGAAGAATGCGTCGATGACGTCGCATTGTTACTTAGGGAGAGGCCACTGCCTCGTGACGCAGTATTTGGTTCCAGGAACCAAATCGATTTCATGTCAGACTCCCCGATCCGGTGCTAACCCCATCAGCGGGTTGTCACTAATGACATTTCCAAATCCCTTTAGTAAGGAATGGTAAGGGTCCTCAGGATCCGCGAGGATCTTGAGACCGCTTCGGGCATTCAATGCCTGTATGGTTTGCAACAAAACTGACTCGTCCATCGTGGATGAGGAGTTCAACTCCTCTTCCGGACGTAGTACGACAACTTCGTCGATTTCATCTGCTTTCAAAGCAGTTTCAAACTCGTTGAAGGACATCTCCTCCAACGACAACAGTTCTCCTACCCCAGGCAACCGTTCAAGGCTCACGCCTTCTGTGACAACAACTGTCACACTATTCAGCATCCTATAGGAATGCTGACTATTGGCCTCGGGACTTATCCCGAAACCCAGATGGGGGGAGTCAATTGCCCCATCTATTGGAAGCGCATCGCGCCTATCCACAGAGGTCTCTACCTCTACCACCGGCGAATCGCCGGTCTCACCTACAACGGCGTAGTCGGAATCATTTCCGACGTGAGAAAGAGACGAACTTCGGGTCTCTTCGCTTGGAAGCGCCTCGCTCTTAACCACAGGGGTCTCTACCCCTACCACTGGAGTCGCCTCAGAGGAATCCACCTCTGCCACTGGCAACTCACCAGTCTCACCGTTAACGGCGTGGGGATGAACCGCCGAATCCCCCTCGTTAAGGAACTCTTCCTTAACGTCATTGGGAATGATCATTTCAGACATCCCAATCTCAGGCATCTCACGCCAGAATCGCTTTTGCGATCGAGCAAAGGTGGGTTCATGACTCTCCAATGCTTCACCCGACCGCAGGTGCGTTGAGCCAATGGACTTAGACTTCCAGTCTATCCATGGCTCGTGGCGTTCCAGCCACTTCATGCCCAGAATGAGGTCATACCTCGAGTCCAAATCCAGTACTAGGCAACGTTTTAAGCTGTCGAAGTCTGCATACTTCAGCTTAAGGTCAATCGAGACCTTGGGTACAGAGACATGTACACCCGTCGCAAGACGGACCGTGACAACGTCACGAGAACGTGCCTCTAGGGCCTCGGCATACAGCCGACTCTTCTCTACAGAAGCCCGTCTGACATAATTGTCAGACTCTCCAGAGTCTATCAAGACTCTCCAAGGCTTACCAAAGCCTTTCACGTCCGCAAGGACTACCAGCAAACCTGGATGGTACACCAACTCGGTGCTAGAAAGCACCGTTTCCCTCGGGGCTTTGTGCTGTCGTCCCCTACCCTGGGGTTCAACAGCACTGAGGGATCCCCCAGTAGGGCGCCCCGCACCTACTGGGAGCCGTCGTTTCCCGACGGCTTCGGCAAGGTCTTTTCCCCACCCTTGGACCCTTGTAGCGAGTGTCTCGCTGGGGATTTTTCGGACATCTGTTCCGCAGATGATCCGTGCTTCCACACAGGAAGCACCTCAGCGGCCCATGCCGCTGCAACATAGCTAAGAGCTCCGTCTCGAAGCTCTGCGAAAAAGAGTCAGTGTGACTCTTGGCGGGAGGTTTATACTCCGCTTCGACCTGACTAAGGTCCATGGGTTCGGACCCACCTTAGAGGAACGGAAGTTCCTCTCGGCGTTAAACGTCATCTTAAACGCCTCTTCCAAGGATTGGGGTCGGCATCGGAACAGTTCCGAAGGTGCTGGACCTTCTTTCAGGCCTCCCATGAAGACGGGGATGAACACATCGTCCGAATACGCTTTCGCGTACATCCCTGCCAACAGGGTCATAAGTTCTTGGATATATGTTTCCAAGTCCCTATTGCCCTGACGGCACCTCAGAAACGCCAGCTGATTCTGGAAAACCAGATCAGGCGTTGCATACATGTCCATAAGATTCTGCTTAAGGACCTCCCAGGTTGGGAATACGCTCGTGACCGAATCCGGACACGTAAACGCCCATGTACGGGCTTTTTCCGTAAGATGAGTCAACGCAAGTCCCACTTGCAAGTGATCAGCGATCACATTCGCTGTGGCGAAGACCGTTTCGACCTCTCGCAACCACACGTAAAGGTTTTCACCCTTCTCCCCGGTGAACTCCTTTATCTTAAACGATAATGGGGGGGCGCACCCCCGTGGAACGACTTCCACCTAAACTCGCCTCATGGGCGATGAGGGCATTGACCCTTGCCTTTACGGCCTCAAGGCCCTGCTCCACTAGGAGCTGAATACCCTCATCACCCAGTAAGAATAACAGCCTGTTAAAGGCTTCCTGCTGGACGAGCGTTAACCTATCCCAATCGTACTGATTCATCCTTTGCAGATGAAGCCTTAGTCTACCAACACAGGTGTTGGATTGACTACAAGTGCTACCAGATGTAGCCGGTGCGTATACGCACGGTGCGGCTAGCGCACGGAGGAAGACTTTCCTTAAAGCGGCGTTCGCCGCTACTTAGCCGATACGCCCTTATAAAGGGATTAGTAGGAGAGAGCTCTCCTACTCGGGGCCAAGATTCCCGGGTTGGTTTACTAGTAGCCTTCGCTACTGACTTAACGGCAAGGCTCCCTTACTAAGTGTGTAGCTAAAGGGAGGTCTCCCTTTGCGATATGCACTCACTACACACAGGACCGGTCGAGGTCGTGCGTCTGCAGTTGTTGAGTGAAAACGTAAACTGAATGTATATTTAATATATAATTAGGCTAAATTAATTTAAACTAATGTAAACTATATGTAATACTAAGTAGAACATACCAAATTCGTACCTAGCTAAGATGTAGTGTACACCACCTGTGTACCGACACGTGGATGGCTGACACGCCACCCCCCAAGGGCTACTTCAATGATTGGTTAAAATAACCAATGGTTCAAAATCCTTCGAACCGGTCAATACTGACCCCAACCTTAGTGTACTCACGTACACCACCAACTAAATGTGACTCGAAGGTAACCTTGTTACAAGAGTCCTCAACCACATCGACAAAAATAACGTATGTCGATAGTTGGGTTTGTAATTACGATGCGAGAAACCAAATCCGGGATTGTTTAAGCTCGTAAAGGTTCCGCCGTAATTTTAGCGCCAAATCATTATTGGAAGCCACACCAAAAATTTCTAACTCTTCTTGGCTAATTTTCATTCCTTGAGACACTACCAAACGTTTTTCGTAACCATGTTCAGTCTTGGACTTGGGGTACGCGCTGGGTACATCTCCATGCCGTGCGGCGACCCCCTCCCCACTTCGCGCTATTATCAAAATGAACTTGACGATGTTTATCTCCATTACTGTAGAGAACGTAAAGAGATAACCTCACCATAAATCTGCTTGTTGCCCCTTGCAACCAGACGCGCTTCATACCTCTCGACTGTTCCATATCGCTTCAGTTTGGCACTTTGTCGGGAGAGGTACCTTGTCTGGTTGCGGCGTACAAGCTTCCACGTTTCTAAATTTTGAGCGGCTTCAATTCAGTCTGCTCTGCAGCAGTCTACATGTCTCCATTCGGACTTGCATGTGCCTCCCTATAACTTTTAAGATCCGGTACCGCTTCTCTCAAGTCTTCTCTATCATTCAAAATTTCCTATACCGCGTATAGAAATAACGCACTTCCAGCTCTTGAACCGTTACATCTGTCAACTATTTTGCCGATCCACTAGTATCATTCGAAAATTATTTCTCCTTCTTTCTTCATCTTTTCACACAGTTCTTCGAATTCCGTGGCCTTCTGTGTTTTCTTCTTCATCCGATTGGATTTCCTAAAACGAGAAGCCATTTCTTGTGCACCACTTTGCACTTCGTTTCCATCGCTCGAAAGAGTTTTTTCTTTCTCCGGTTTCGAATGACTTCCACTTAAGTGGATGTGTGACTTGGCTCGGAGCTTAAGCTCCGCTTCCGAGAAATTTTCCATTTTTTTTAAATCTTGTCGCTGCATCTTTATTGAGCGGTTTAATATCCGTCACATTCCTTGAGAGCGTAATCACTCTGCTCCTCAGCAACAAAACCTTGTAACCATTAATTTTGTCGCTTTTTGAGTATTAGTGCACGCTCCGCGTGCCTTGCGAGAGCCTTCTTCTTTGGATCTCTTTATACCATACACGGAGATCCAAAGACGACAATATCTGTCAAGACTGGTCTTTTCCAAGTCAGCACTTTACTTGGAGATAATCTCCCTTGGTTCGCTCTTGTTGTAGTTCGGTTGGGTATGTAAACAGCATACTTAGCCTCCTGGAACCAATAGAAAAGCCGAACTACAGAACCAAAAAACATGCATCGAACCATATATATAAAAATGGTTCAGTTCATCTGTTCAGATTTACCATTTTAGGCTGGATTTTCCAGCCTCGGTAATGTGTCTGCGTATACCAGTCTGATTAAAAAACAGATCTTCATTCTGGTGTTCCTTCCACCATCGGTTTTCAGTACGTGAATACGACAGTTCATATCATTTTCAAACGACTAGATAAAGTGTTCGAACATTTTTGCCGCTCTATATTTTGTCTAGCGGCGAGGAATCTTATGTAATTTGAGAAATAATCCACAAATTCCACAGAGAAATCATTTCCGTGTCGATATTGGGGAGTTATTGGGCCTTTGAGGTCACTGCAAATGACTCCACTGGTTCGATCAATGGAGCATTTCTGCCCGTCTTTCCATGGATGCTTCTTACGTACCGCCCCTTGCCTTCAACAACTCCAGACACTTTTTGTGTCCGCAAGGACTATGCCTGACCTGGGGTCTCTAGCCAGTTTTTCGGCTAGATGGCCCAAGAGCAGATGGAAGTGGTGTAGACTTCCTTTATGAAATTCGTTTGACTCGCTTTCTTCAATCCTGTTTAGCAACATATTCGAAAACTCGTAAATAATTACACTTCGCTTAACGCTCGTCAAATCAGCCGCAAATACGGCACCAAACGTTTCAATTCGAAAGAATAGGTCTTGCCATTCAAAACCATATTCATCTGGTGACCATTATCTGCAATGGTTTACTCTTTTCCACGCCGCAATCTTCCCGATGAGATTTAATTATTGCCAGTTTAGGTGCATAATACACCTCGGTCAATTCGATGACTATCAGACTTCGATAAATGGTAATGCGAATGTGTCATTTTGAGTACATTCCCTGAAATCTTCTAATAGATCTGTTGTCGACACTAGTGTATACTTGTACCACTGTCGACAAGCAAAACGTTATCATCAAATATTTCACTTAGACATTGTTTTGTCTCATCATCCGATAACGCTTCGAAATTCGACAGGAACACCCTCTTCGACCAACATTCGCTGGGTTTCTTGGCCTGGTTTTCACCAGGGTTACTTGAGTTTTGTCTGCGCCTTTTTGGGCAGTTTGTTTTTAGATGCCCTTCACTTCTACAGATATAACACCCCCATCTCTTTTCATTCAGAACCACTGAATTGGCGTGCAATCTTACGGGTGGTCTTGGCTTGAGAGATCACCTTCCAGCTCTTGTGTCCAGGCAATTAGCTCTTGGGCATGGCTCAAGTAATTCTGCCTTGCATGATAGTACCTAGCCTTCAACATTACTTTAAGCCTTGGCGCGGCAAATTTCACAATGTTCCCCACTCTTAATTTTTTGTTCGACCAACATTCCCGGGTCAGAGATACTACGTATAATTAATGTTGGTTCCAGGTCCTTTTTTGGTCCTTCTGGGACGCGAACCACATTGCCGATTGGTGATGAGAAATGTTGACCTTGAATGCAAACCACATTTTTTTCAGAGCAAAATGTAGGTGGGACACCTGTCCCAATGTTTGATCGAAAGTATTCACAGGCTGTACCCTCTAGGTGCTCCCCCAACTTGTTCACTTAAAGGCGTTCTGTCCACGTAAATCTGGAGGTCATCTCAGCGAGCTCCGTGGCCTCCATCAATGTAGACCCACGGGTTGAACCCGGCACCTACGCCAGGGTAGATTTCAACTCCATAAAACTTTTTCACGGTCAGCTTCGGTATCTTATTTATACTTTGACCGAAATGCGGCATTTGTACATGCCCAGAGGCTGTATTTCCGCCGTCCATGCCCGTTACAGCCTCAAGTGCCTCACGTGGCATTCTTTCCTCATTGTGTGGCATACCGCCAGCTTCAATGCCTTTGTCCTCGGCCAAATCATGCAGAGTCATCTGCTGGCCGAATGGACAATAATTTCGTAGGCTTTCAAAAATCATTATTCTTCTCGGTATATGGGGTGCCTTTCCTCGACCCAGACGATATACTTGCCACCGAGTGCCTTCTCTGTGCCTCTTCAACAGACACCAAACGCGCCTTCACAATTTTTAGTCTATTCAAAATCGCCTGCTGGGCATCATTTTATTCTGCCACGTTTCCGACATCTTGCTTCTCATCAATTCCCTCCATTTCAACGAGAGAGAATTTCTTCCGAAAGCGAGAAACAACTCTACTAGCCCTTTAATCAAGGGGACTTTCCACTAGCTCCACGAAACGTAACGAAAAAAAACAAAACAAATCTAATAATCGAAAAAAAATTCTCGATGTAGCCCTTCTAAGTCTTGGGTACAACCTGTCGAAATTACACAAAACTTGTACTTGTAGCACATATCTAAACTACCTGGTCTTACAATTTTGGCCAGGAAGGAAAAACATATACACATTTCATCCAATGGGATCTCATAACCATGAAAGGACGTTAAAGCGAAAATGGCTACATGTACTTTCAACAAGGTCTCGCATCGTCTCATTCAACGGTGGTGTGGATTGACCCTTTGTGTTCAAAGTTGTAACCGTCCATACTTGCGTAGATAGTCAAAAACTTGAGTCGTAGATGTAAAGTAATAGATTCCAGATACATAAATCGTCTTAAGTCAATAGTACAGCAACCAAAAAGTCGTTGAACGGTAAAATGACACTCATAGACAGTTCGCAGATAGCAGA
The DNA here is from genome assembly GCA_026184515.1 of Peronosclerospora sorghi. Classification (NCBI taxonomy): domain Eukaryota; phylum Oomycota; class Peronosporomycetes; order Peronosporales; family Peronosporaceae; genus Peronosclerospora; species Peronosclerospora sorghi. The sequence goes on from CM047584.1 coordinate 10,278,746, forward strand.
AGTTAACCAAACAAGGGACTTAATCAATGGAAGGTGTATTGAGAAGTGATTAGCTAGCCTTACATGAAATGTACATAAGATGTTGAAGTTATAGCAAACTTCCGTCTGTCGTGTACTCTACAGCACTTATTTGAGCCCAAAACGTATGGACTCAGATTCGAGTACGAGTACATAGAGATTTTTACTAATAAATACGATATGAATATTGCTACTACTAATAAAAGTATTAATCATACCTGGCTTTAGTAAGATCCGTTATTATGAATATTTTCAACACTCATCCTCAATATGAATTTAGTCAATCACATAAGTTGAAACCCGAACGCGCTTCGTATCTCTTCGGATCATGGCACCGCCAAAGCTTTGGTAAGTCCGTCAGTAAGCATGTCGTTTTTCTTTACATAGGTGGCTTTAATAACCCCATCTTGTAACTTGGAAATAATATACTTGAGTCATATATCAACATGCTTCATCTTGGAACTGCTTTTGACATCCCTGAACATCTTGATTGCAGCTTCATTGTCCATGCAAAGTTGCATCCGTAGCTTGCTCTTTACTTATATTTCTTCGAGCAAATCCTTGAAACCGAATAAATTAACCACATTGGTCGAAGCAGCATAGCATTCGGCTTCCATAGTAGATAATGAAACGCCGCCTTGCTTCTTGCAAATCCAGCTTACTAACATGCCGTCGACGAAAATTAGACCACCTGTAGTTGATTCTCGGTCCTTTTTTAGGCTTCCATTTTTGGCATCGACGTAGTCCTTCACAACTTCACTTTCATCCTTGCACTTGCCCATACAAAGATTCAGTAACTTGTCCCCTTGAGATATCGAAGTATCTTTTTGCTAGATGCCAGTCAGCCATTGTAGGGGCATATGGTTTCTCGAGTGGCCTTGTGGACAGCGTAAGCAATGTCCGGTCTTATTCATCTCGCAATCCAAAGTAGACTTCCGACCAAGGATTGAAAATCCTTAATTGTCACTTTTCCAGTACTTTTTAGGACTTCGCTCGTTTGTAGAGATAAATCCTCCAAAAAAAGTGTACCAACCAAGTAGGTCGGCCCCGGGATCGAACTGTTGAAGTACACGGCTCTGCACGGTTCAGGCACAACCGCGGGAACGGTAAACCAAGCCGTTCCGTAATTGGTTCAGCCCAGAATGGTGGTCATGTTCTTGGACAGCGACGCGGGGGAAGGTGGAGGATAACAGAGCAGTAGGTTAGAAGCTTAACAATAACCTACTCACTTCGGCATTTGACTCCTACAGCATAAGTACTCCTTAACACGAACCCGGGACCTCCCGATCCCGAAGTGATCAGCGTACCACTCGACCACGGGATCGGTCCCGACATCAACTGGTGAGGATATATCGAGTAACTACTTATGCACAAACGGCTCGTCCCGTTTACCGATTACTGCTTATTAGTGATATTGATATTTTCCTACAGATAAATGGGCCCTAAAAGTACTAACAATTCTAAGGTTTTATTTTTGTGAAGCTTGCGATCTTTTCTCTCTCGGTTGTGATATCACTCGGAACGTTTACTGTATTCGTGGTGTGCTTGTGGTATCTTGTATAATATGTTATTTCTTTCGATTTTCGAGTTTGAAGGCTGCGAACATGGATAAAACAAAGGGTAAGTGAAAGGATTATTGGCGTATGAAGCGCTCCGCTGGACGCTTAGAAGTGATGGATAAAGTGTACGTGCAAGGTCTGGGTCCCAGCACTTCCTCTGGTTCGAGAGAAGACTTCCTGTTGGCGAAGAGCAGTAGCATGTCTAATGAAACTCTTAAGAATTACAGTTCATTTTCGAAAAGAAGTGTAACGAGACGAAATCAGCCAGCTGGCGTTAGGAAGGGGCGGCACTTAATATAAGATCTTGCTTTCAAAACGGAAAGTAAGATCTTAAGCTCAAATTTCCTAAATTTAATCTTAACAATATCTACATGCATCTGTAATTTCACCGTCTGTTCCATACACATCGCTGTTCCAACATTCCTAACTCCCCAATCCCAGTCGGCTCAATTCTATCAAAACTCCTCTCTGAAAGCATGCGATTGTGTTCATCAACTACCCAAGAATTCGCTTCTCAACTGAAACTATCCCAAACTCCCGTTACCTTTCAGAAGAAAGGTGCCATGAAAAGAATTCTGTCAGTTAACTTTCACTTTTGGACCGGGCAACAAATTTTATGTCTCATGTCACGCCTTTGCCGTAGCACAAGTTGCTAGTAACGGAAACATATATTACATACCGTAGAAGTTTCATCTCACCTTCCAAAGCTGCCTACTCCCGGCTTACACCCTGGTATCACTGGTTCCAGCCGGTCACCGTAGCGATTATGTGAGTTTTCGTAGATGCAATGCGAGCGGTTGTATACATATCATATCTAGAAGCCGACGCCATCTCAACCAGGCTTTTATTCTAGCTCAGGATGCACATCGTCATTTCTTTGGGAGGACATCCGTATCTTGACCATGGCAGTCACTAACGCTAGCTATCAAGGCTGAACCAGAGATTTAGTTAAATGTAAAGAGGGGCAGGATAATGTTCTGTTCATGTTCTCTTCGGATGTTTATCCGACGTAAACGAAGTCGCAGCTAGATGACGAAAAATGTTAACCTTGAAAGCATGCCACGTGTGATCAAGAATTGAGTGCAAACTAGCCATGTTCCTATATTTTAAAATTTTCTCTTCCCGTATCTTCTGGGCGCTCTGCCAATTCATTTACCGTCAGCCATTCGGTACAGGCTAAACCAGAGGCAACTTATTCGATGTATATGGCCTCGATTGACACGTTCCACTTGTTAATCCACTACGTGATACGAAACGAGATACCGTAACCTTTCCCACAATCCACAAACGAGAATCCACGTGACCAAATACGAGAAAACTTCCACCCGTCAATCGGGGTACTAGAACTCCACTCAGCCACGCGCGCGAAACAAATCAAAATCCAAAGTGATTTTATTAGTATTAAGTTAAGTACTTATAATAAATAGTATGCATATATGTAATTTGCTAGGTTTTTATCGAAAAGTCATAAATCAAATAAACGTTTCCGGCGACGCCGGGCGCTGCAGGAATTGCGCGCTCTTTCAACAGTTTCATCCAAGTATATACACACTATAGGCAGTATATCCACGATTCAATACGTCTTTTATATTGAAAACAGATTTCGTTCTCTATCTAGCTGTACCCACCTTCGGCGAAAGGTACCTAAAAACCTTGTGTATGCATAATTCCGATCGCTATGGAGCACTGTCCGCATGTATGCTCGCACATTGTGGTGAATCGAAACCACGATGGGAATACAAATCTGAAGCACTGGGAGGTCTGTAAAAACCGTTAAGCACAGTTTTCATAATTTTACTCTTAGCACTGCAATGAAGTGCGTAGATGTACCTTTTCGGAGCAATAGAGAAGGGGGATTACTGATACAAAGACAAGACACCTGTGCTTCTTGGTTCAAAGTAAATGTAGCTAGGAGGGGTGACATCATACTCCCGATTCTGAATATCCTAGGACATCGATCTCAATGGGTTTCGGCGGACGGGATTTATCGAATCTCTAAGAGTACCCGAATTTGGTGGTCCTCGGACAAGTTCACCAAGCGGCTTCGGCGGACGACCTGACCGTGGAAGAGCTCCGCGTAGTAATACAGCCTTGGCCCATAGTATTACTGTGCAAAGCTACTAATAATAGGGCGGATCAGCTCAACTCTTCACGCAACTCATTCATTACCTAGAAGAAGAGCTGCTAGCTATCGATTGACTTGAGGCAGAAGATGCCATCTTCGAAATAGGAAATTGTTTCTTCAGCTGTTTCTTCTTCTGCTGCTAGAAACTACCACTACTACTGCTGCATGAAGAGCTCTCTTAGTTAGTGGGGAAGCGGCTCTCGTGCTACCAATGCTTGTACTACTGCTGGGTGATTGGTGAGTGGATGATGAGGACTCATGGGGCAGCTTATTATTCTAGTTGAAGAAGGAAAGCAGGGGTGAAGTTCCTCAGAAGTCGGGCATGAATAAGTACAAGTCAGTCCTCCAGAACATATGCTTTGCCCTCATCAGAAGAAGCAAGAACATTCTCGCCATCTAATCAATCATCTACTGGTGTTAAGGTACGTGTGTGTGTTACCCCTTAGTCTTTGCTCTAATAATCCTAATCAGAGAGATCAAAGATTTACTTCTTGAACAACGATGTTATTAGATTGAAGGATATGGCCATCGCAGCGATCGAGGAAAGCACCCATCCTTTCTACTACCTATCTTTTACCAATCGCAGCGGGACTGGGTAGTCCTTCTCCTCCTCCTCCAAGCAAGGACCCTTCGTCGTTCTCTTTTTTCTCTTCTTCTCCTCCACTTCTCTCTGTCCTTTATGTCTCTTATTTATGAATAGCCCTTCTTATCTGTTTTTCCAGTCTTTTCCACCTACTAGAAATATTCTAATTCCCCTGTCTATTATGTACGTCTATTAAAATTATCTCTATCTTGACTTCCAGGTAGAGTATGATGGTTGCCTTGCTAGTTCATCCTCGGTGGTAGCACAGACCAGCAAGTAAGATAGCACTTAGTCGTCAGGTGCTGTCTGGACGTTGTAATATTCAAGCATAAGGGCTTCTTTAACCCACCATCATTGGCGGTTGACCTTTCAAATCAATGCAACAACTGCTGATATCGTCAGCCAGGTGCTGTGGCCTGCCTGTTGTTAGAGGAAGAGTGATGACCGACGTGATGCCAGAGATTAGCAGCACATACAGCTACGTATGAGGCGGCAGACATCGCAGGAAACAGGCTTCTCAATGTGCTCCTATCTCTGTTCAAGCTCATCGTCATCTCTATACTGGCAATGAACATGAAAGATAAATTGCTGTCATTGATTGATTAATAAAGCCCTTACACAACGAGAAAGAATGAGTTCATTCAGCTGTGAGTTGTCTACCCTAAGATTCCCGCCTTACCATCGATACCTCGTTGCCCTTCACTATCACAAAATCACTTGCCTGGCGCATTGTTGGAGAGACATACCTAAGTCCGCGCATTAACTGTGGATGCTTCTCCACCCGTGCAGCGAAGATTATTGTTTGACCATCTGCCGGAGCGGAGCCGCAGATTCTCCATTTATTGTAGGATTTTCTGAAGACCGATAAGACTCTGTAAAAGAAGTCAGAGGAATCTGCGTCGATCACGACAACCTGATTGCGTTCCAACCCTGCACCAACTTCCGAGGAGGCTCCTTCTTCCAAAGGGGCATTTTCGCATTCGTTGTCTATAACTCCAATCGATCCGCTTGAGAACCATCTCGCCTGAAGTGACCTTGCCTTTGTATGGCCATCAATTGCTCCTTTCTCTCCTGGCAATCTGGCCTTCACTTCAGTGAGACAGCCCTTGGCAAGTAGAAAAAGGTCATATCCAGATCTTAAGGCATCAAGGTCAGGGTAAAGAAAGCGCTCTAAATTTCTCCGTGGGTAGTTCCGAAGCAAGAGGTTTGGGTTGCTTCCATGTCTGATGTCCATGTGGCGGACGATCACCCCGGCAGCGCTGATGACCGAAGCCTCCTGAATACCAGCTTCTGAGCCTCCGAGCTCTGCAGTAGACCGTTCAACAGTATCCAGTGCGCTTGCAATCCTCGAATCAACCCCTTCCTGTTGAATCAAAGATGTAGACCCATTGTCAGTACCAGCGACAGGGCCCAGAATAGCGGTCATACTCTCCAAAAACACGTTCTCGACATCCGTGCCCTGAGAATGCGAACCATCTGGTCCTGTGTGGGGTGTTTTGCTGTTACCGCCCAATTCCCCATCGTCGTAGCGAAATGTTGCAGGCATATAGTCCTTAAAAGCATTAGCCAGGTCTTGGAAGTTAGCGAAAGAGCGACAAAAGGGAGAGGAGCCTGCTTTTAGTCCGAGGTCAGGTGAAGTCAACAGTACCCCCATCTGTTCGCTAGCACAATTGAGGAGCTGAAGAAGCTTTTCCTCGATCTGCGCTCCGGCACAAGGACCTTCGTCAATTTGGACGCCTTCATAATTTGCGTTGTTTTGCTCCACCACAGGCTCTCGACTTCTCTTTGTTGCAACTCTTGATTGCAACATCTTCTCAATAGATGCTCTGAACCCCTCAAAAGTTGCTTGGTAGCCTTGCAGGACAGATGAGGACGCTCGTAAGCCAGATCGAAAGGTGCAGCTCAAAAATTTTTCCATCTTTTCAGCGTAGTGTAGCATCTAGGATATTGTGAACTCCCGTCTCCACATCCGCAATAAGCCAAACATGTGTTCCGCCGGTTTGCTGGTAACCAATCTGAATTTAATAATGTCAGCTCTCAAGACGAGACATACTGTGCCGAGGACTGCAGAAGCAAGGTTCCGAAGGGTAGTGATGTGGACTCCATCTAGGCTCGTGAACCAGATTAGGCTGCACCAAAGATAACATACTCTGATGTCTATCGAGACTGTCCGAGTTGGCCCCAACAAGAAGCGTTCGGAGAAAGAATAGGCATAGCCCCGTAGCTGCAATCGATCCCTCCTCTTCATTCGACAGCGCGCAGAGCTTGTCCATGGACTCCAGAGAGCACAAGTGGAGTACCAACGCGTCTGAGGTGTTGTCAGTGACCTGCACCAACTCTTTAGCGATTCCAGCTTCTAAGAGCAATCCCGGGTCAACTATATTCGCGCCCGCCGTGATTAACGATGAACCCAGGACAAGTTGAGATCTTAGAGCTTTCGCAACGTGATTCATGTCCATTAGTCACAAGGTTGATGATTTCGATTGCTAAAAGTCCAGCAGCTTTCCTCATATAAAGTCTGACTCACTCGCAAGCCCATCACACGAGACCGACACCAGACGGACGTCGTCTAAGCTGGTAACGATGTCCACAATGTACTCGTTGAAATCTGACAATTCGCTCGTAGACTGTGGAAGTGCTGCCAATAACGTCATAGGGAAAGCTCCCGAACGTCCGTTTTGAGCTGACAAGACAGCGCATTTTACCGCCGAAGCCAGCTCTTTGACATCAACGTTTTCAACTGACATTCCCTCACTGAGTTTCTCGGCATGATAAGGAGCAATTTTGCCGACCCGGATTTGATAAGTAGCATTCACCTCAAGCCGCTTTGGAACCTTCGTAGCATCGATTTCCAACGACACCACCAATGTTTCACTTTCACCCTTTACTGAACTCACCCATTCCTTGCAACTCTGGATGATGCTCTCGCGATCCACATCAATCGCGGTAGTCCGAGTCCTTCGATCAGCTGACCCTATCCGTTGCAGCTGCCTGACGCTAACCGTAAGTAGGTTTGCCTGTAGAATCTCGTAAGCAGCCTTGCTCCTCAATCGCATCACTTGACAGAAATCGATGACCTTTGCGGCATACTGCGGGTTCATAAGGCCACTCATCTTATCCACGTAAGCCTTTGCCAGACCAACCAAAAGAGGATCTCTAAACTCTGGCTGGGAGTGATAGAGGAAGTGAAATTGGGTAATAAATTCGTCCGGCTTCAAAATTCCCTTCTTATCAGTACAACCAATTGGTAGTGGCACTCCAATCGCGCGCAGAGCTCCTTGATTATTTACAAACCAGTCGTGATAAGAGAGAAAGTCTCTTACTCGCTTGAACAAGGCTTTCTTCGCTTCGTTAGTGTGATGATTGCCATGAGAGAAGTTTTTGAGTCTTCTATACTCTTCCTCGTCAAGCACTGCAGATTCTCCGACTGCTGGAGCGTCCAAGATCTTCAGGACCCCCGCGACATCAATCATCCGTAAGAGACGTTTCCTGAGGGCTCGTGTCTCTATGGCTAGACAATTGTCACAAGGACCGCTTTTTGCTTTTCCAGGACGCAGGCGGTATACCTTGTCACAATCAGTTGAGTGAATTGACCAGGCCTTTGAGTCACAAATACTTAGAAAGTGGACCGATACAGGAGGTTCACCAAACTCTTCAAACAGCTTGAAGTATTTTGAAGATTCATGCTTGAAAAGATTTGCGAACATGCCAGGGCAAAGCTTAAGGCGTACTGCTTGAACATTACTGGAACGATGACCACCGAAATTGAGGTTGACCGCCGAAGAAGAAGGGGTCAAAGAAGATGGCTCCTTTTCTCCCGATAATGCCGCTTGATGAGACGTGACACTTGGCTTGAAAAAGTCGGTCACTCGGGTATTGTTCTGCGTCAAAGCCAGTTTGTGACATACTGTCTGAATATGCTCGTTCCATCGTTCAGTTGAGTATGGGCGACGCGAGCAGATCTTTTTCAATGTTGCCCCGTTCCCACCTACTCCAGTTTTGCACACGCCGCAAATAATGTATGAGCCATCCTTAGCACGCTCTTTTATCGATTGATCCTCTAGAATGGCTTCACACCATGCAGTTCTCTTTCTCTTTCCGGTAAGGATAAGACCAAGACCACTTTCGCTATCACTAGGGACAACAGTTCCTCCTTTGACAGTCGAAGCTGTTCCCATAACGTTAGAAGAAGAAGAAGAAGAAGAAGAAGGAACCTTATTATCACTCATCATTATACTTCTTCTTATAAAACAACTAACAACAGCTGTTGCAGAAGAGCAAGCAAGAAACACGCAGTGGCAGCAGTGGTGGTGATAATAATTAATAATAGGGTGGAGAGGTGGTGACAGCAGCAGCTGATGAGGACAGGCAGGTAGTAGTAGATGATTGAAAGCAAAAAAATCAGAGCGAAAGAGAAGGGGAAGAGGAGATGAGGAGCGCAAGCAGCTGCTAGCGAGCCCTTTTTGTTGGCAGGAATAAGTCATCGATTGGGGGTGGATGAGTTTATGAAGATATGCCGCCTATGATAAAATGAAGGGACCTACCCAGCTCTCGATTGTGGATTTCCATGGACATATTCCGTAAACCTTTCGGCGGACGGGTGTCGGTGTCATTGTTCCAGGGGCATTAAAGCGCAGGAGGCTCGGCGGTAGGGAGGATGCCCCATTGGTGCCTAGGAACTGCTCCCAAACACTACCGGCGGACGGGTTGGTGGCCGTGCTTATACTATGGATGTCACCGGTCCTATGTAGCTATACTGTAGTTTCAACGAAATTTGAATGAAACAATTCGTCGGGACGACAGGTGTGTACCATCCACTAGTATGCAAGACCAATTCATATTATTTCGCGTCTTACGGTGTTCTAAATCACACCACTCAAATCCTAGAATAGGCAATAAAACTTCGTGTGGCCAGTCCTTTCCTCCAATAGACTACTTTGGTATCACGTCGTCCTATGTTTGACAGCCAGTATAAGGTATAAGATGAAATATTCAACGAGCTTTTAAAATCTATTCAAAATGTAAGCAATTAGATATAGATAGATATACGAGTTGTAAGGTCGACGTTGGTACTCTTTTCCACTATACCACTTTGGGATTCTTTTCGTTCGGAAATACTCTAACTTAAACCAGTCCAACGTAGCTAAAGAACATCAGTGCTATCCAAAGGTAGCTGAGTGGCACGCCCACAGTCCATAGCAGGAAAAAGATCAATAACAAGTTGCCACCCCCAATCCGGAATTGCGAGAGGCGTCCGTTCGCCTGTTCTCCGTTGTCACGAGCGTTTGGATCGCCTGGCCCACTGCTTAACATTACTTCCTTATTAGTTTCAATTCATAGATACACCGGACACAGCATCCGGGCCAAACTTACCGTTGCCGCTGGTTCACCCGGTGCATACGCATGCCCGGCATATTCATACCAGGCGCTCCAGCAAATGACGTGAAGGAAAATCCTGGTCCAAAGTGCGACACATGCACGCGAGATCTTCCAAAATTGTGCCTGTCTCCTCCACCCTGCATGCCTTCGTGAAAGAACATGGAAAATGGGTCCTGGCCACCAAAGAACGTTCTAAAGATTTCCTCGGCATCCTGGCCTTGGAATGGGTGCATGCCAGGACCCCCACTGCCACTTGCAGCGCCTCCCAAGCCAGCCTTACCAAACCGGTCGTACTGGCGTCGCTTTTCTGTATCGGAGAGAACGGAATACGCCTGTACCGCTTGATGTCAGTCAACACTTCATAGCTCTCGCAGGAAACGGTATGTACCTCTCCAATCTCCTTAAATTTAACTTCAGCTTCCTCTTTGTTATCTAAATTTTTGTCTGCGAGATTAGTACAATAGAAAGGTCAGAAAATTGTACATGATGCAACGAAAATAGACTGGAAGGCACCTGGATGATACCGTACGGCTAACTTGCGATACGCACGCTTAATGTCGTCTTCTGACGCTGTCTTGTTGACTCCGAGCGTCGCATAGTAGTCTAAATCGCCCATACTTTCTTCTCTTGATCGAATAGAACCTGGAATCCCAGAGCATATTTTGGGCGGTGTGGCCCACACTATAGTAACGTATTATAGGAGAGACAATAATATTATGAAACGATATTGGAGAGAGACGCTGCATATTAATTGTTATTACGTTTAGCACTATGCCCGAGTTGCAATACAGTATAGAAATCGCCAGAACGGGTCATTTCCGTGGACCCCATATTCAGGCCTATGTAAGCAATGGAAACGCGTCAACAACCTAGTTGAAATATTATTTGAGCATTTATTGTCCAAAAGAGGAAGTATCATTAGTTCTTATAGTCCATTGGAAATACAATTTGCTAAAAGTATCAAGCAATCTTTTGTGTCAAAATCTTGAGCGTAGTGTTGACGGAAGCTGGGAAGGGGGGAGATTCGAAAGAAAGAAAAGTGTATTATTATAACTAAAGATTTAGTCCTAAACTTTAGGATCGCCCTACCCGCACCCCCCTCCACCCTAGGGGCACCCCCCACGTGACTTTCGACCAATAGATGAATATTGCTACTAATATTAAAGAGATGGTATCGTGCGGTAAGGTATCCTGCAGCGGTAACCATCTATCAATAATTTAAACTAAAATATAAACTGACTATTTTAATACGATCAAAAGTAAGGATTTTGCACTTCTCGACAAAGCGCAAAAGTTGCATTTAGAGGATCGAATTGTCCCTATCCCGGGCAACCTTGCGCAACCGCTTTTAGGTCTTCCTCCCGATACATTTAAGGTGTTGGCGACTGAGATCGATGCAATCGTGCACAACGGCGCGGATGTTAACTTGGTTAAGGCTTACGCCGTTTTAAAGAGCGTGAACGTGTTGGGAACGCAGAAGGTGTTGCGTCTCGCGGTAACCAATGGATCGGCAAAGACGCGTGTGAAGCCTGTCCACTACATATCAACCGGTGTGATTTTCCCATCAACGTATTCTGCACTTAAGTTCATGGAGGTTGCTGACTTGAGCAAGGTATCCGATCAACTCGACAACGGGTATGCACAAAGCAAGTGGGTGTCCGAGCAAATGTGCCACGAAGCCGCCCAACGTGGCCTCCCAGTGTCAATTTTGCGTCCGGGTAACATGTCTCCGTCTTCTTTCACGGGCCGGTGGAAAACTAGTTTGACTTAAACTATTTGTTGCTTAAGGGCTGCGTGAATCTGGGCTCCGTACCAGATCTTTCCGACTGGTTCTTTGACATGACTCCAGTAGACTACGCAGCGCGAGCCATCGTGCACTTTGCTGCTAGTCGACTAGTAGAGGCACTCGGCCAAACGCTGCACATCCAAAACCCCTCGCTACCAGTGAAGAGCGACTACTTTTCGCGTACTTTACTGCTGTAATAGCCAGCAAGAAGTTGGAAACGACGGCTTTTACGTAATGGAAGCGCAGTCTTCTCCAAGTTGCCACCATAGAGACTGCTCCATTGGAGTTAAAAATAACTGGCGGCAGGTACTGACTCGTTCGAAATTTATCTGCAGAGCGACAAGGTGTTTGACTCAACGCTTTTATCGGAGCTGCTCCAAACCGCTGGCATCTCCTGCCCAATTGCTAACAAGGAGCTATTGGTAACGTACACTGCGCATTGGTGAACACGCTCAGCACCTGCTACGAGTGCTTTGGGGATTCGTAGTCAGATTAAGCCAATTGCGGTTGCATTCGAGACGTAAAACTGTAAAAAGTTAGAGCGTGTATTCAATTTGTATTCGTTTGTAAACCGAAGATCATGCGGTAGACGATGTTGGTTTATTTCCATGGCTTGCTGGGTGATGCTGCGATGCACGTCAACCTCCTTGATATGAATTGAGAAAATCTGCTTATGCGCAAACCACGGAGATTCTAGATACATTCCCACGGATTGACTGCGCTTGAGACCACGGAACGATCGTCATCGCAACGGTCTCCAATGATCCTTCACGCCACTGTGAGAAGTTGGACTGCACCATGATACCTGCACCAACTGCAAACAAAAGTTCAGAATTAAGATATGATTACTAATTCGGGAGCGATAAACACAACTGGGAATGCGTAATTGATAGTAATCAAAATCATCGCAATCACTATAGCGATCGGATAGGTTCTACCACCGTCCTTGACTTCGCCAGCAACGCATCCGAGAGAATCCCAACCTAATAAGCCAAAGCATCAATCGATCATAAGCACGAATCAACTCCTCTACGTACTACGGAGTTCACCTTGGTAATTCCACAAAATGGTGGAGAGAAACAGTGACCAGTCAATTTCTGGTGCAATACTACCCCAAGTAGCAAGATTAAAGGTCTCGATTGACGGGGGCTCCAAGACGAATGGCTCTAGTACAAAAAGCGACATAAGCACCGACGCCATCGCTACTGCACGCATACCAACTGCATTAGAAATAAATACAAGCAGCAGTGTCAAGCATTTCACCAACCATCGCCCTGTGCCTGACAGAATATAACCATATCCAGACGCCAGGAAAGCTTCAACATAGCTGCAAAACAGCACGGGGTAGGTTGGCAAGTCGCAAATATTGCTGGCAAAGCAATTCAAGGCATTTACCCAGCCGGCATACTTGCCTAGTTCATGTCGTACCCACACAGTATGAATCCACTGTTTTCGTCTATCATTGTGCTAAGTTCTGCTGTCTATTTTCAACGTAGCATGTTAATGAGCAGACATTCCTCATCACATTAAAAATCTTACCATCAGCGCTTGCGGCAAGCCCCACGTGATTGGCAGAAGTAACACAGCCAAGAGCACAGGATAAGGTCCTGCAGCTCGAACCGCATCCTCAACACCAAAAGGTCCTGCTGCTACTGCAAAGTAGGCAATAATTCCAAGTGTAATATTGTTGATAGTGCGAGTCTTCGCATGGGCCTGGTTTCCAGCCTGTACTTCGCTCTCCTCGAGTTCCAACTGTCTCTCGAGGAAGTGGTGGCTGCCACAAGGGCTCGGTAAATTACGCCATGACTTAAGCGGTGATCGATCAGTTGACGACGGTGAAACCAAGTGCAAGCTGATGGTTTCATCATGCGAGCCAAAGCGAGTGCGGATCCCCGGACGGACGCTCGGGCTAGTGGTAGTCATGATGTTGCATCTCACGTAGTCCGTTACTTGTTCGTTCACCACTTACGCCGATCAATTCCCGTACTTTCGATCTATCAACGCTAGAAAGTCTTTGTTTAAGGCACGCTTTAGCTGCTTGCCATCCCTGTACGTTACGTTTACAGTTTGCGAGCGCTCTACAGATCATTTTCACATTTTCTTTCGCCCTTACTTTTATCGTATTAAAGTAGTCAGTTTATATTTTATTTTAAATTATTAAGAGATCGTTACCGCTGCAGGATACGTTTTTTACCGCACGATACCATCTCTTTATTATTAGTAGCAATATTCATCTCTATTGTTCGAAAGTCGCGTGGGGGGGTGCCCCTAGGGTGGAGGGGGTGCGGGTAGGGCGATCCAAACTTTAATCATAATTCCATGCATACAAACGACTTTAAATCATTGCGATTTAGTCCAATGAAAAATGCTCATGGGCGGCCGTCCATCTCGCTACCGTTCAACTACCGGACCAACAAATATTACCTTTCACTGGACAAAATCAATGAAATTTCTTCCAATCAAAATTTCTCATGGGCGGCCGTCTCGCGCCGGCCATCTCACTACCGGTTAAATACCGTACCAACAAGTATTACCGGTACCAACCGGTTCTTCAAACAGAAGTGAGGATTGTATGGACAACCCTCAACACGCACCCTAAATCCGAACTTGCACGAATGCCAAGCGCCGCCGCTAGGTCCTTGTGACGTGGACCATGAAGGCCTTTTGTCGTAATGTCCGCCAACATCACAATTGTTTCACAATAATTAAGTTTGACGTCACCGCGCTTGACTTCATCACGAATGTGATGATACTTGATATCAGTGTGTTTTTCTATGCCGTGATTGACAGGATTCTTTGTCATCTTGATGCATGATTGGTTGTCTTCAAGGATAATGAGTTCAGGTCCTTCTTCGTTGGTGGCGGCCATAATTTCACACAGAAGGCGATGAACCCGTTTTCCATCTTGAATCGCCAAGCTGAGCACAATGTACTCTGCTTCACTTGTTGATAGTGAAACGCTTGGCTGCTTCTTACTTCCCGAACTTATTGGAGCACCATGTATCATGAATACATATCCAGATGTCGACTTGCGGTGAGTGCGATCGCTCGCCCAATCTTCATCCGAGTATCCAATGAATTCAATCTTGTCACTTGGGTTGTAACATATTCCATGGGTTTTGGTCCCCTGTAAATAGCGGAAGTTACTTTTGACCGCTGTCCAGTGTTCTTCTTCGGGATTTCCCTAAATCTTGACACATAGCTTACCGCATATGTTATGTCAGGGCGAGTGGCAGTCGTCAGGTACATCAAAGCGCCTACTTCTTCACGAAACGGTACGTTGGCTTTGACTGCATAATTGCTCGAAATTTGTCGAGAACTTGTGTAAACAGGGCTTGACACAGTCTTGCATTCAGTCTTGATGAAACGCTTAAGGATTTCAATGATATAACGCCGTTGGCACATAATGACACTGCCATCTTTATTTTCCAGAAGTTCTATTCCAAGAACGAATGTGCGTTTGCCGCTATCTATCATTTTGAAGCGGGTATTGAGTTTGCCCTTGGTGTGCGAAATCAGTTTTGGTGAGTTTCCAGTCACCAATACGTCATCCACGTAAACGAGCACTAAAACGCAATGTCTTTCTGTTTCCAGAATGTAGAGGCATGGATCGAATACTGACACCTTGAAACCCACCGAGCACACAAACTCATCAAAGGTTTTGTTCCAGACACGCGAGGCCTGTTTGAGTCCGTAGATGGCTTTCTTTAATCTGAGGCAGTTGAACTCACCATCCAACTTGACACCTTCAGGAATCGCAAAAAATACTTCCTCTTTCATCACACCATACAGGAATGTTGTTACAACGTCAAGTTGATCCAGGGGCCATTTGAAGTGCTTTGCAATCGCAATAAAATTGCGCAGTGTGGATTACAATATTTGACCACAGGCGAAAAGGTTTCCTTGTAATCGACGCCATATTTCTGTCGAAAGCCCTTCGCCACAAGCCGTGCCTTGTATTTTTCAATAGATACGTCTGCATTACGTTGATCTTGAAGACCCATTTCGTACCAATCGTATTCTGTCCAGTAGGAAGTTTAGCTGCGCAGAACACATCGCGTAGTTTTATTGAAGCAAGCTCTGCATGTACAGCTTTACGCCAATAAACTTGATCGGGGCCGTTTACTGTTTCTTCAAACGTCGTTGGTTCTGAAAAATATGTTGTTGACTCAATTGCATTAGCGCTTTTATGCCAAAAATCAGGTGAAGACGGCGTTTTATTATTTCCTTCAACCTCTTCTTCATAATTTCATCGTGATGTGAAGTGTCGGGTGCATTGGCTTCTTCCCGACCTGGCCGTCGTCGAACCATGCGAGATTTCTTTGCAATTTGATTTTTCTTCATTCATTTCGTCGACTTTTGCGCTTGACCGTTTGCTTGAAATGTGTTTGATAAGAACATCACCAGACATATCGAATGACTCGAAGTCCAGGCCATCCTAATCTTCATCATTAATGATCGGTGAGAGTCCAAAGGTCATTTCATCAAAGTTAACATCGTGACTGATAAAAACCTGCCCCCCTCGATGCCAAAAACACGATAAGCTTTAGAAACTTCTCCATATACCAAAAAGATTCCATCTCGGGCTTTGGGACACCACTTTAGTCGCGTCTCGCTTGGAGTGAGAATGTAGCCATGGTGTAATGGGGTGCCATTACATAATTGATATTCAAGTTAGAATATCACAGTTAAATTTCAGACGCGTTGTCTGAAATTTAAATAAGAGATTATAAGTTATTATAATCTAATAAGGAAAAGTCGATTCGGTATAAATACCGAATCATGCAGGTTAACTAATAGTACAGTTAGTTGAATACTTGATATTATTATATTACTTAGGTAATTACTATACTATTAGATGCTAACCACCCATTAAATAAACACTATTAATTTTGCGTTCTAAGCAACAAGTGGATATTTATATATTCACTTTTATTATAGGATAGGTTGTTATCAACTAATCCTACCCCTTTTTGTATTGCGCGCTTCCTCGCACAACACAGTGTAAACCAGTAACAGGATCAGTCCTGTTACACCTGGTAGCACTTTGTGGTCCGTCTTAACGACCACAGTCAGTTCCGCTAGTCAACTAGCGGAGCGAATATTAAGAGCCGCTCGGCATCATGTCGCGAGACATGACGCCTGCCGAGCGAGAGAGAACGCTGGAAGTGGTGACAAAACACTTCCCTCACTTCTCGTCGCGTAGTAAAGACGCGACAGTGGAAATGGTTTGGTCCATGGGGACCGACATCATTACCTTCCTCCAGAGTAAGTCCCCGGAGGAAGTGATAGAGGTGGTAAATCGCTTTAGGCGAAACCACCTAGAAAAGCCAGCACGGCCCGCTCCAGAGGCAGCGCGGCCCGCACCTGCACCTGCAACGCATAGCGTTGAAGTGGTAAAGGCGCGAGTACTGCCTTTTACCGGCGAAGGGGGTGATCCCCTTCGTAGATGGTTCGCAGAGGTGAAAGATGCCATCTCTGCGCAAAATATTGTTGACGAACGTCAACAGGCGTACTTCGCCACAACATGTCTAGGCGGCAGAGCGAGGGCATGGGCGATGAGTCGCAGAGCGACTGATGACTCTGCGTTCCTTACTTATAAGGAATTAAAAGCTAAGACTCAGCTTTGAAGCTACAGAAATAGAGCTAAGTAGTCGGCAGGAGTTCATGGAACTCCGGCAAGGTAAGCTTGACCTTCAAGCTTACGCTCAGAAGACGCAATATTTGCTGTCAAATATTGTGTATGAGCCGGTGCCCCCTGCTATGCAGGTCACTGGCTTTATGAAGGGACTCAATGATGGTCCCGTCACACACAGTCTCTACCGTCACCCGTCAGAGACTCTAAGGGATGCCATTGATATGAGCATCCGTGAAGAGTTCAGCATGCGATGACACTGATCGCATGCTGGGTACAGCCGAAGGGCTCAACAGCCCTTCGCTTTTGACATGCCGCAACAGCATGTCAACAATCAGCAGTCAGGCAGACGAAGCTCACACTTCGTCTCAAGAAATGGCCACCCGCGCCAGAGCATGGGCGGTGGAGGTCCAGAGCCGATGGACCTATCGGTTGCGGTTGCTTCGTGTTCGAAGCAACCGAAATTTAAGAAGAATATTCGCTGCAATAGATGCGCGAAAGTGGGGCATTTTGCCCATGAGTGTATGGCACCGCGTCCGGTTTGACAACGTGACGGCAAATTTGCTTGCGCTTGCACTTTCAGTAGCCACGGATGTGGTTTCTTGCATCTGGCTATCACTGAGCTGGTTCTTGCTTCCACGTATACACCACTGCTATATCTACTAAAGGCTGTTAAGAATAGCTTCTTGGAGTACGTACTGCGACTGTGCGACTGTGCTATTTAGAGCCGTGACGGTAATTGCGTGAATGAGCCGGAACCAGAGAAGGAAAATCATTTTTCGTTCCGGCTATGTAACCGTTTTTGGAAAGGGTAGTAGTAGTATGTCACGAGTTTACAATCGAGTAAAATTTTTGGTGCCACGCCACGCAGTCAGCGGAAGGAACCGTCCGCTGCACGGCGACACCAACAGGGACATCACCCTGCTGGTGAAAAAAACGTAGATCACCAGTAGGGGCGGGGAGCCCTACTGGGAATGTTATCCCACATGCCGACATAGGGCATGTGAGGGTAATAGCCCCAGACGGGACTATGTCCTGTCAAAAGGTGCAGGGTGATGGTAAGCCTCTTATCACCCTGGAGTTTAAGCCGCACGGGAGCGATGTCCCCATGCGAGCTTTGTTTGACACAGGAGCGTCAAACAATTTCGTTAGAACTCAGAGTCTAACGCTGTTGAGCTTCGTGGAGGTAGAAACCCCACGAAGTATGTTGTCAGTCCGGTTAGAAACAGGTGCAACCGTGACTATTCCAAAGCGTGTGATTAAAACACGCTTCGAGTTGAATGAACTGTCATTCGAGGATGAATTCATCGTCTTCGATTTAGATGACAAGTTCGATGTGATACTTGGAATCCCATGGATGTCCAAGTTTAAACCTTCGATCGACTGGGTTAACCTATCGATCGACTGAGGCGGATGCACAGGATCTGCTCACCATGTGTGTAATCCGGCTGTATCAGAGGATACAACTGCAGCGTCAGACAGTCTGGTGGATAGCGATGGCACCACCAGGTCTGTTCTGAACGATAAGCGGAAGGTACCTCCGCTGGTGATAGTCCAGAGGGACTACCACACGCAACAGAAGAGTCGTTGCGTGTTGGAGAGAAACATTCCACGGGTGATAAAGACCACCGTGAGAATGAAGTGATATCCACGGTGGGAAATGCCCACCGTGATAATGATATAGTATCCACAGTGGGAAACACCCACTGTGCGACCGAAGGTTCCAACACGATAAAAGAGTTCCGTGTTGATGAGAGTGAACTCACGATCAAGTGCAATCGTGAGCACAACTCCATGGTGGCAAGTGCCCACCACGTTGCGTTAGCCATGCACACGGGTGATAAAGACCACCGTGTCGCATAACAGGCGGCCGATCAGACGAGCACATCTGATCGCCAAGATTCCATGGTAGGTAGTGGCCACCATGATGATGAGTATTCGTACACGGTGAATCGTAATCACCGTGTAGCAGTCAATCAGACGAGTGCGTCTGATTGCATGGGCAGTTCCGTTGAGACGATCAACGTCTTGACGCAAACGGAGACCGGATTAGCTACCCAGTCTCTGTTAATTGAACACCCTCCGAAAGAAGGTTCGAAGGTGATGGCTCTTCCAGCGCTAAGCTGGAACAAGTTTATGAGAAACTTGCACGATGGTCAGATCGAACTGATCTGTATCATCGTTGCAACAGAAGATGTAGTGGATATTCGTGAACGAATATCCACATTACAAGTGGAAAACATTGGGAAAGAGGTTCCCAATGATCAAACCAGAGTTCAGCGCTTTGAAGCGCAGATATGGGAGTCGATTAAAGCGAACTCCCCATTTTATGAGGTACTTCGAGAATACGCTGACGTATTCCCAGAAGAAGTACCTAGCCAGCTCCCTAAGGATAAGGGAACTCGTCATGAGATTGACCTCGTGCCAGGCACGAAGTATTGTGTCACGCGGCAATGGACGTTGCCACGTGATCAAGTAAAATCGATCGACGAGTTTTCGAAGCTAGTCGTAAAGCAAGCCAAGTGCGGGAGTCTATCTCACCGCAATCTACCCCCACCTTTTGTGTGAAAAAGTCCACAGGTGGGTGGAGAATCGTTCACGCTTACAACAAGCTGAACGCAGCGACGGTACCGGCGCAGACGCCGATACCGCGAAAAGATGTCATCATTGATGGCATGTGCGGGAGCACCATCTCTAGTGCTCTCGATCTAAGAGATGGATTTTATCAAATCCTAATGCGCGAGAAGGATATCCCTCTCACGGCAGTAAGCACCCCAAGCGACATGCTTTCGGAGTGGCTTGTTATGCCGCAGGGGCTTCGAAATGCCCCTGCTACGTTTAACAGATGCGTAACGCATCTATTACGCCCGGTGCGAGAATTCGCACCAAGTTATTTCGATGACGTGTTCATCTATAGTAAGGGTGAACACGATAAAAGCGATGTAGATGTCCATAGGGAACATCTACGTCAAGTGTTAGAGCTTATGCGTAAGCATAAGCTCTATGCGAATCAAAAGAAGTGCACCTTTGGTGCACCTGAGATACCCGTTCTTGGATGTTTTGTAGGCAAGAACGGGGTGCGCTCTGATCCAGAGAAGATCAGGGTGATCGTTGAATGGCCTACGCCAAACAATGTTAAGGAACTTCGAAAGTTCCTTGGGTTGGCAACATATTTGCACAAGTATTCGTGCAACTATGCTGGGTTAATACGACCTCTTTCTCAATTACTTAAGAAAGATGTCGAATGGCATTGAGATACCCAATGCCAAGATGCTTTTGATGATGCAGTCAAGCAAAGCTTGACTGAAGCGCCTGTCTTGTTTATAGCCGATAACGAGCGTCCGTTCCACGTCGTTTGCGACGCGAGCGATTTCGCTATCGGCTGTGATTTGATGCAGCGTGATCACGATGATCGTGATCGCGTAATCTGCTATCAATCGCGTCAGTTGCGCCCAGCCGAGCGCAAATATCCAGTGTATGACAAGGAACTCCTTGCCATGAAGTATGCACTGGTCAATTTTCGGATCTATCTCTTGGGAGATAGACCGTTTGTGGTTTACACGGACCATGCGTCGCTACGCACGGCCGTGAATTCACCACACATTTCTCAAAGAATGGCTCGATGGCTGTCATTCTTTGCTGAATACAACTTTACGGTTGAATACAAACCCGGAAAGTTGAACGTGATAGCGGATGCACTATCACGAAGGCCCGATTACGAGACGAAACCTTCCGTAACCGAAGGTTCCAGTGCAAACGCGATCCGTTGCACTGCTTTGTCGTCGTCAATTATACGACAAGTACGCGAGGCGTACAAATCAGACGAGGAGACACGTCTGTTGATTGATTACTTAAGTAATCAATCAAGTGAGAAGCGCGACGAACTCCCAGAGTTCCTCCGCGCTTGCGTGCATCGATATCGACTGCGCGATGGTCTGCTGCTTTACAGCACAGACCAAAAAGATGAAAGTCGCATCGTCGTTCCAAACGACGATGATCTCAAACATCAAATTATGTTTGAGTATCATGATGCACCGATTTCGGGGCATCAAGGTCGAGAGAAGACATACGCTTCTCTCGCACGTGACTTTTACTGGCGAAACCAGTACAAGTGGGTACGGAAATACGTACGCGCTTGCGAGATTTGCCAGCGCGTTAAGCCTGCGCAGTCTGCACAGGCTCCGCTGCAATCTCTGCCGGTTCCGACAGAGTGTTGGAAGTCCATTTCAATGGACTTCGTATTCGGTCTTCTACCCGACAATAGTCGGAAGACCGGAATAGTGGTCTTTGTAGACCGTTTCAGTAAGATGGTACATCTTACTGCAGTATCAGCGAACGTAACCGCCGCTCAAACAGCGCGGATATTCGTTGATACGGTGTTTCGTTTGCACGGAATGCCGGAATACATTGTCTCGGATCGAGATCCGAGATTTACAGGACGTTTCTGGCAAGAAACGTTCTCATTGTTGAGAACCCAGTTGAAGATGTCAACTGCGGACCATCCGGAAACGGATGGGCAGACGGAACAAGTTAACCGCGTTCTCGGAGACATGTTGCGATTATACGCACATGCCTTTGAACAGTGGAGTGACTATCTGCTACTCACTGAATTCACGATTAACAATTCGGTGCATGCTTCAACTAAGCATACACCGTTCTACGTGATTGCCTTAACGCATCCACGAACCCCAGCTTTACTTGGCGGTACGCCAAATCTAGGTGGGGGAGGGCCCCGCTCAAATTTTGGGCGAGTCAATGCGCAAGTTGCAACTGCAACTTGTGGACAATACGATGGCCCTTCTACTGAAAATACAGTAGAAGCGGAAGCAGCTTCAATTGAAACTGAAGCTGCATACGATGAATATGTGTCTGCAGCAATGGCTGCAGACAACGAGGACAATGCACCTACTGCTGATAAAGCAGTAGATGAATTGGTATTACAGCGCCAGGCTGTATTACGCTATATAAAAGAAGCAATTGCCTCTGATTTTGATAAGCAGAAGCAAAATGCGGACAAACAAGGAAGGAAGAACAAAAACTCCTTTCTGAAAGATGAATTGGTATTATTAAGTACTACCAATTTGCCTACACATGCAATAAGCAGCTTCCCTACACGGAAGTTGCTTCCTAAGTACATTGGACCTTTCAAGGTCCAAGAGATTCGGGGGAATGCCTATACCTTAGACATTCCCACAGCAATGCGGCTCCACCCAACATTCTATGTTGGGAGGCTCAAGCCGTATCATTCGTCTTCGTCTTACGACGAGACGCAGAACCATGGAAGATACCGTGATTCTCCAAGTCTCCCAAGAGAGACTTGTAATCGGCTTCCATCCGTTGATGAGCAGAGCGGAGAGTCATTACCTCCGCCTCCGACTGCTAAGACCAGCCTTGTGCCGATCGAGCTCTTCCTTACAGCGGGAAAGCTCGATGTACAGAAGATAATTCTTCTGCTGAAGGGAAGAGTGCGCCCCGAGGATGTCGCGGACATCCTCGCGAAGAGACCGATATGTCTTCACAGAGTGAGACATATCGCTGCTCAAGGAAGAATAACCCTCCTCGAGCTTGCGGAGCAAAGAAACATGCTCCGCAACAACAACGGCGAGGGAATTCTCAACCTCCGCCGCCCCTTATTGATAATCAGGGGAATGAGCGATACATTCTCGAGCGCTTGATCTCGAAGCGCTCGGTGCCTTTGAAGAAGGGGCAGCGTACCGAGTACTTGGTACGCTGGCTGGGATATCCCCAAGAGTTCGACCCTTGGGAGCCGATTGAGGTTCTGAGGGCCGACGCCCCAGACCTTTTGACTGAGTTTGAGACTTCTTCTCAAACTCATAACGCGAAGTAGCATCAGCAGTAGGTGTTGATGCATTCAGGATATCAATTAAACCCTGAATTTCGGCGGGTACGAAAAAACCACCGTACCCCCGCAACTCCTCCTCTGACAGACGAGGAGCTCCCTGCGTACACCGCGGGCAAACGAGGTGAGAAGGGACACCACAGTTCAACCCTTCTTTGATTCAAGCAAAATGGATGTATTCCATTTTGCCTGTTCGCGAGTGCTTTAAAAAGCGCTCGCGCATTACGTGAACTTTATTCACGTAATCATCTGGGCTTTTGTTGTAGTTGTCAACAAAAGCGTTCCAACTCTGAGTCAGGGCGTCTTTATCGTCCCTGTTCCTCCTTGCCCCTTTCCGGCTTGAATAATATCGAACCTGGAAAAAGAGGTCAATAAAGTACAGACGTTTATCTTCTGTACTTCGATCGAATCGACGTGAATCGATGTCTTCGAAGTCATCCAGCACGTTGATACCGAACAACGCATATTGGCAGTCCCGCTTACGGTGACCACGACTGTTGGGGGCAATAGCCCACCCAGGGGGCTAAAACCCCACTCTGTATGGAACATGTGGTTCCGTACGATGATACGCTTTAGAAGCGGCAGGCGCCGCTTCTGTTCGAGCTCTTTTAGCAGGTGGAGAACCGCCTGCTTTAACACCACGCGCCGGGGTTGAATCACCCCGACGTGGAGAAGTACTTGGTCCAGGTGGGGAGCTGCGTTCCCGCAACCACCTGTGATAATCATTGTCGCTGTCATAGCTGACAGTGACACCAGAGTCATCATCGCTGTTAGGCGATGAGCACCTAGCTAGTTTTGACTCGCTAGATCTTTTAGTGGGGACAGCTGTATCACCATCGCTTTGTTCGGAGTCAGAACTTCCGAACATGGCCCTCTTGGCAACATGCCATTCGGTAGTTGCCATCGTTCGAGATGTTGCATTAGCAACATCTCCCTGTTTCTTGCCAGACGCCGCCTTAGCAGCATCTGTGGTCGAAGACGGTACGTCTTCCGACCTTTGCGTAATTGACGCTGCTAATGCAGCGTCATCGTTGTCACTCAACACCTCAGCACCTAGTGCTGAGGCGGAGGAAGAAGATCCTTCGATATTTTCAGCAGCGCTCTTTAGAGCGCCGCCGCGTGCTTTGACCATCGAGTCGATGGTCAATCAGTTGGTAAATGAGAATGACCAGCAAGTGCCACCCATGATTGGCCAAAATAAGAATTATTATTGACCAACCACCTTAATTGGGGGGTGATGTAATGGGGTGCCATTACATAATTGATATTCAAGTTAGAATATCACAGTTAAATTTCAGACGCGTTGTCTGAAATTTAAATAAGAGATTATAAGTTATTATAATCTAAGAAGGAAAAGTCGATTCGGTATAAATACCGAATCATGCAGGTTAACTAATAGTACAGTTAGTTGAATACTTGATATTATTATATTACTTATGTAATTACTATACTGTTATCCGCTAACCATCCATTTAATAAACACTCTAACTTTGCGTTCTAACAGATAAGTGAATATTTATATATTCACTTTTATTATAGGATAGGTTGTTATCAACTAATCCTACCCCTTTTTGTATTGCGCGCTTCCTCGCACAACACAGTGTAAGCCAGTAACAGGATCAGTCCTGTTACACATGGAATTCAAAAACGCGCATATGCTTGACACTTGGTTTTCGCTTGTAGACTATCTCAAATGTAGTCTTGTGCGTAATCTTGGGTGAAGGCAGGCGATTCTTTACGTAGATTGCTGTCATGGCCACTTCAGCCCAAAAACGCTTGTCTAACTTGGCATAGTGCAGCATACTTCTCCCGATAGTAACGATTGTCCGGATGGAGCGTTCAGCAGTTCCATTGGTTTGGTGGTAATATGGAACAGCTGTTTGTTGTTCAATGCCTTCATCTTCATAGAATCCACGGAGCGAGTTCGTTGCGAGCTCAAGAGCACCATCGTGACGCACAGACTTGAACTTCACATTGAATTGCTTCTGCAGCATCACAATGTAGTTCTTGATGTAATGCTCGCTCTCCGACTTGGCTCGCATACAAAAACCCTTCATACATCCGCTGGATTCATCGACTATCAGCAATAAATACTTACTGTCTTGCAGTGATTCAATCTCCATAGGTCCACAGATATCAAAATGGAGAAGTTCAAAAATTTCATATCGACGCTTGTCACAGTTTCTTGGAAACGATTTCTGAACCATCTTTTCTTCTTGGCATCCTCGACACATACCTTTTTCACTTGACTTGGAGGGAACCTTTGCATCCTTGATCATATTGCTGTTGATCATCTTTCGAAGCACTTCGTTCGGAGCATGTCCCATTCGCGCATGTAGATCAATGTTGTTTCTGCTGCCCGTTGTCAGATTTGCTGATCTCTGTTGGGTGCGAAGCCAGTATAGTTCATCTATGAGATCCGCTATAGCCACAACTTGTTTTGATTTCTTTCGAATAATATACATGTGTGCTCCATTAAAAATTACTTGGAATTTGCCGTGCTTGTTGATCTGAGGTACTGAGAGCAATTCGTGTTCATCTTCGGCACATATAGTGCGTTTTTGATCTCAATTTCATGTTCTTCCCCATTGGGTAAAATCACTATTTCCAGGACGGTACCAACACCCTTGATGGCCGTCTTGTTCCCATCAGCCACCATAATTTCACCTTGATTGTGTTCACCCAGACATGTAAACTTGGATTTGACGTGGCAAATGTGGTGTGTAGCACCACTGTCAATAGTCCATATTCCAGAAATATTCTTGCTCGTTTAGAGTCCGCACTCTAACGAGATTGCAAAAGCCACTCGATCATAGCTGCTTTCATCTTCATACTGTCTCTCCTGAACAATGTTTGCTCCTCGTCCACGACCATTTCCGCCGCTTCGGTCTCCTCGTCTTTCATTTTTCTGCTTTGACCGGCACCGATCAATCGTGTGACCCATCTTGCCACAGTACGTACATTTGTATGATTCGCGTATGGTGTTGAATGCCTTGGTTGCCTCTTCGGTTTTCAGTTTCGATACTGTTGTCTCTTTCTTTTCATCTTGACGCTTGGTGTGCTCGTTCGTTAGCACTTTGACAACATCTCTAGTTCGCAGTTCTGCATTGTTCATTTCCATGTAAAGAACAACGTTCTCATAACTTTTAGGAAGGCTGAGAAGCAGGCAGATAACGACGTCTTCATCTTCCATCTTAGCGTTGATGCTGTTGATCTTGGCCGCGATGTTGAGAACTTCATTGCAGTGGTGCAAAACATTGTCAGATTCTGCCATCTTGATGCTGAACAGTTTGCGCTTGAGGTAGATCCGACCAGATTTCTCAGAGCCACCCCACTGTAAAGGATTTTTCAACGTGCCCATAAGACCCAAGCTTATTCACAATCATCAAGCACGTGATGATACTCCGCATTCATATGCAGCTACATCAATCCAAACGCAACGTTGCTTGCCTTCAAATATTCATCCATGCCGCGGGAGTCCGTGAAGGTTGGGGTTGCTTAACGATTTTTGACATGCCAGACTCACTTCGTGAGGCATACGCCGCGCATGTATCGGCACGACTTCGCATATTTGTCTCCGTTGAACTTGTCAATGCAGATGGTGGCGGAAGAGTTACTTGAGGACATGGCGCTTGGGCTCATAACCTGTTAAAATCTTGAGCGTAGTGTTGACGGAAGCTGGGAAGGGGGAAGATTCGAAAGAGAGAAAGAAAGAAAAGTGTATTATTATAACTAAAGATTTAGTCCTAAACTTTAATCATAATTACATGCATATAAACGACTTTAAATCATTGCAATTTCGTCCAATGAAAAATGCTTATGGGCGGCCGTCTCGCGCCGGTCATCTCAAATACTGGACCAAAAAGTATTACCTTTCATTGTACAAAAACACTGCAATTTTGTCCAATCAAAAATTCTCATCGGCGGCCGTCTCGCGCCGGCCATCTCGCTACCGGTTAAGTACAGGACCAACAAGTATTACCGGTACCAACCGGTTCTTCAAACAGACGTAAGGATTGTATGGGCAACCCTCACCAGTTTGCAACAGAAATAACTAATTAATTATCATCAGAAGCAGAACACTCATTTTGTTTCTATTGTAAATTGTGCGATTCTTCACGCAATCAAGTATTTCACTGTTCGTTCTGAAAGACAACAGTTCCACATTGCTAGTCATCTAGAAAGCATCCATGAACAACGGTAGTCAACACAGTACACCGGCAGCATTCTAAGAAGCATGAGATTTTCGACATCAACGTACACGAACTGTTGGAATGAAAATGTGAAGTTGCGTCAAGATGTTACGCTATTCCAAGGTTGATGCATCAGCGCACAAGGGACGAAAATAGGTGTAGACAAATTTTATAATTTGTGACGGAATATAATTTAGTCTACTCAAAATATATCACTTTTACATTTTCTTCTTGTTTACTTAAGTTAATTACGCGCCCGTTACATTGCGCGCATTATTGCTTGAACCAGTGGAGTAGTTGTATAACGAGGCAGTGAATATCACGTGTAGTACCGAGTATTGGTGAAGTGGATATAAGTGGAGTTATTTCGATTATTGTGCCATAGGCTTCGATTAACTGATTACGCGTATTCACGTGGAGACTATACATAGGGAAAGTGAAGTATACACATCTGCACTACGATTACGTTATGGCGAAAGGTAAGAATGAACAACTACACGAACAATAGCCGCACATTAGGAAAATCACACGTCTTTTGCTGCACGCCATCTGCCGCGAACTAGCGGTAGAGGAGGTCCAAAATCGAAGAAAGTATCGGATGCGGTTGCTTCGACACGAACGCAACCGAGAAATAAAAAGATGCTTCTCTTCTACAATGCGTGAAGCTAGGGTACTTCACTCACGCATGTCTAGCGCGCTCCCGGTATCGCGTAATCAGCGGACGCGACAGTCTGTTGTCAGGCGTAATCGAAAAGATGTCGGTCTTTTGAGTCACAAATACGAATAACAAGTGGAGGCACGATGCTCTACTAGAAGGGCTATACCGTACGGGGACAACGTGTATGTGCGGATAATATACGATGATAGTAACATTTCCTGCCAGATTGTGGAGGAAGAAGCGAAACTCCTTATCATCCCAAATGTCAGTTCGCATGGAAGACGTGCCTTGTATGACACTTGTATTTCATACAATTTTTGATCAAAAATTAGGGTTTCATACTTATTTTCTAAATCAATGAAGTCTCTTATTGCATATTTATTGCATTAAAAAACATTGAAGTCAAATGTTATTGTTTTTATTTGTTAGTTTCTTTCTAGTACATATTTTATTAGAGCGCAAAGTCTATCATCAGTGGACGTAAAGCATTTTGTGAGTCCTGTGACAACAGGTGCAAGCAAAGCGTATGGTATGCAAACGCCTCGAGATCGTTGGATGGTAATCGAACTGGAAGACAAATCCAACATTATTTTGGTCATCTACTGTTTAACAAATAACAACCAACGATCGACTTGAACAACCTGTAGATCGACTGCGGCAATGCCACAAGGATTGATCACCCTGTGAGTACTTCAATGTTCAGGTGGTACACTCGCAGGGTCAAATTGACTGGTGATTACACCCGTTCTGTTTTCACAGTTGCAGATAAAAGTAAGTAGGCTATACCACGCACCAATAGAACAGCTGCGTAAAAAGGAAGTGACAGATATGACGATAAAGACCGCCATGGTGTATTATGTTGGAAGGACGCGCAATTCCTGCAGAACTACGCGTCGCATGAATTGGAGTTTAGCGACTTTTCGATGAAATCATAGTGGGCAGTACATAACTTATGTTAGGTACACCAACTTACATATATACATATTATTAGTTTAAGTCTTAATCTTAACACTAATAAAATCACTTCGAATTTTAAACTGGTCTGCGCAAGTACACAAGCGGATTAAATTACGCTGATTATTTGGCTGGAAGTATTTCTGTTTCGTGGAGTATGGAGATAGTTACGGTCTCGTTTCGTCTAAGTGGATTAACAAGTGGAATTAACGTGGAAAATAAAGCTGTTTTACGTTTTATTACTGCTGTTACACTTTTCTGCTTTCTTTTGTGTTGTGGAACTTTGCACATAAGTACTCTTATAATAATTGAAACGTGCACGCATCAGTACATTGGAACAAAGATGAGTGATAGCGAACAGGTTATAAGCCCAAACGTAGGCCGTAACGAGTTAAATGACGACGTCAAGCCTGCATACGTGGTGCGAATGCTCGCACATATTGTGGATCGCCTTGACAAGATTTGTAACAGGGTTACATTTTGATTACATTAAGTTATGTTGTGTACGTAAGTACACTACGGTTGGGGTCAGTATTGACCGGTCCGAAAGGTTTGAACCTATTGGTTATTTTAACCAATCACGTCAGGAGCCCTTGTATGAGGCGTGGCAGCCTGGCACGTGTTGGTACACAGGTGGTGTACATTACATTCCTGCTAGGTACGAATTGAGTAAGTTCTACTTAGTATTACATATAGTTTACATTAGCTTAATTAATTTAGGCTAAATTATATATTAAATATACATTCAGTTTACAAAACACATTAATCAAGCTAGACGCACGACCTCTACCGGTCGCGCGTGCTGTGAGTGTTTGTAGCCAAAGGGAATACCTCCCTCAGCTACTCCCTTTATAAGGGAAGCCTTGTTTCAAGGCGTTAGTTAGCTCTACCTGGTAAACCAAGGGAAATCTTGGACCCGAGTAAGAGAGAACTCTCTTACTAAGCCCTTTTATAAGGGCGTATTGGATTAGTAGCAGCACATCGCCGCTTTAGGAAAGTCTTCCTCTGTGCGCTATCCGCACCGTGCGTATACAAACCTGCTACAAGCTTGAAATGTTAAGTATCAAGGAGGGGCAGGCTGAGAATGCCACGTCAAAAGCTAAGGGTGACACAAGGATGAACGTGGCATCACTTGGAGATAGTGGCGAAGAGAAAAGAGGTTTTACCACTGGTTTGCAAGGGAAAGTGAGGTTTGAAAGCATTAGCCATGCTGGAAGGATGCAATTACAAGAGGAGGAAACCCGGATGGTGGAAGTCCGTACGTGCAGCGGCACAACGTAAACCATCAACAGCACGCGTATGCAATTCCTGGAAATATGCCTGGTCAAGCGTTCGGAATGTTGAGGACACCCTCGCCCCAAGAGAAAAAAAACTGCAGATAAGGAATTTCGAAGGCAAGGAGACATAAAAAGGGCTGGGATCGGGGTTCCAAGCCTAGGGGTGCGAGTTTTTGCGTCAGATAAGACTTGCCGAACCAGCGTGCGGCTTCCATTAGACCGAAGATGTCAAACTAGACCTGCTGAGCCATTATTTGGCGGGCCCAGCAGAATCGTATTACAACCGACAGGTGGAAGGGTGGTGGTGCGAAACACCAGCCCTATGGTACGTTATGGACAAGATACTGTCCGTATATCACGTTCAAGTTACACCAGCGCAAGGTATGAAGCTGTTCATGGCAAGAAAAGCGGTTGGAAGATCGTGTTCGGACCACTTCCTATACTTAACGGCAATTGCGCACGTCGTGGATCTAATTGTGATTCACTAGTGCTGAATAACGTAATTTATCACGCGGCACCGGAGATGAGGCAGATCCTTATCTCCAAGTACGACCACACAAGACCCGATTACCTGCGACAAGCTGAAGAGATTTGTCGATTTGCGCAGGCGGTTGAATTTAACGACCGACTGATTAAGAATTATTACGCTGGAACTGTCAATTTGGTTGCTGAAAAAATGCAAGAAACCAAGTAAAAAAGGTGGATTTTTCTTATGCGGTGAAGAAGGACATTTCAAGAAAGATTGCCCCAAGAAGAAATCCAAGAAAGAAGAATTTGCTTTAATGATGATCGCGAAAAGCAGCGATAAGGTGAAAAATGATACATGGGTTCTCGATAGCGGTGTGAGTATGCACTTAACGCCTGATTTGACCTGCTTGCAAGAAGCGGATGTTGTGACGTAAGTGTTATCAGGCAGACGGACAGAAGCTGGAAATAAGCAAGAAAGGAACACTGTTCATCCACTTTACGTGGGGTAAAAAGGATACGTTGCTGAAGGTAAGGGATGTAATCTACGTACCGGGAATTACTCGAAATATTTTTTCGGATGGTATATTTGAAGAAGATGGATGTATACTCTCGTATGTCAATGGAAATTGTGGTGAAGTGCTATTGAAAAATTTTGAATAACATGTACCAGTGTACCAGTTGTCGAGTCGGAGCGATCGGGTTGTATAAAAGGACAGAGTTTTTTGGGCCAATAGTGTGCTTGAACTGTAAGGTACGCAGATTTAAGGTGAGACACACGGTTTTGCATGTAGTTTACATATTGGATTTAATTGGATATTAAATATAGTGTTCGTTTTACATTGGGTTGCATAAGTCGCCGCTCCGCAGGAGTCATTGGGAGCGGAGGGATAACACGGTCCCCTCTTGCTCATCAATTCCCCGCCACGACAGAGCTCCACCGGAAGTCCCGCGACGGGAAGATCCCATTACGTTCACTCACCCTCAACTCCTCTACGTTCTGAACGTGTCTTTACTGGCTGGGTTACTCATCGCGATCTGCGGTCAAGTCCCAGGAATCGGTTGGATTACTCACTGCGATTTGTAGTCAAGCCCCAAGTTTCTATTGGATGGGTTACTCACTTCTGTTTGCAGTCAAGCCCCAGGATTTCTATTGGATGGGCTACTCACTGCTGCGTGCAGTCAAGCCCCAGATTTTACCCGCATTTGGAGTGACGATTTCCGCTTCATTTGCAGATCGGACGCATTGGATTATCTTTTCGTTGATTTTTGGTTCAAGTACCCCAGAACGGTACACTACTATCAGTGCCTGCCAAGGTCCCTACTGAGCGACGGTCCACCGAGTGTGTAACCACCCACACCAATGGGTACACAAGGTGAGATGGATGAAAAAAAATCGGACTCGGCGTCCTGCAGTGCCAATCGGGTGACCGATCGGCACCCAGGCGAAAGTTTGCGGGGTACCCCCCCCGTTAGTTGGTCGGCTGGGCGCGATGATGGTCAGGTTTCGGACACTTCGGTGTTCGATTTCGAACTGGCTCCACCCCAAAATCGAGCGCTGGTTAGGGGTAATACCGGTAAAGGTATTGTGAATGTTGACATGTAAAGAAATGTGTTAACGATCAATGGAGAGTTGATCGTCCAAGGAGAAATTTCAAAGACATGGTTATGACAGTGGCCGATACGAATGACGCCGATTTCTAGTTGATAGAGATGTCAAGAGTGGAACAGTTATGCATTTCCACTCTCGGATGGGACATCTCAACTATGATTTACACACTTCACGCGAAGAAACTGCGTGACATGCGCTCAAGGAAACAAGCGAAAAATAAACAATCGAAGAAAGACACTGGGAAAAATGCGCCAATCGACAGGATTGGTGGGATAATCTTTTCAGATCTCAAGGGGCCAATTACGCCGAGGGATAGGTTGGGGAACCTATACCCGGTGAATTTTATCCACTACAAGAGCAATTACGTGCGAATTTTATTGGCGAAGGCAAAGGATATGGCCGAAAAGAAAACAAGGGTTTTAAAGTCTATCTCAAGCGCAAACAAAAGCATTGAATAAAGTTCAAAACCGTCAACTAAAGGACGCAATAGCAGACGATGACAATGAAATCGGAGCTAATGAAGAAGGCCGAAGGTGCATGTCAAGTGAAAAAAAATTGAAGAAAACGACAGTCCCAAGGATCAAGAGAGTCGTAACGAAGGTGCCAAGAAGCAGAAGTCAAGAATAAACCGCGTTGGACCGGATACAGGCATTTGTGGTGGAGCGGCTGATCGAAGTTTTTGAGACTTGATCAGGCGGTACCACGGCACCCAGACTGCCGACTAACGAAGGGGGTACTCCGGATGTCTTCGACTGCTTGTGTACCCGACGGCTAGGCGTGGGTCGCTCCTCAGGTGGCGGGGACAGCGCACAGCGAATTCTTGGTGCAAGATTGAATTAACTAACTTTTGACGATACAACCGATGCGATCAAGCGTGATCACGTGCGATCAGGTGCTTAAACCACGTCAATTAGCCGCGATCAGTCTTGATCAAGTTTGGACCGATGCTAATAACCGACGATCAGCAATATTCTGTCTTGATCGAAGATGCGATCAGGTGTCTTGATCGCAAGTGCGATCTGGTACTGAAAGGCTCGATCAGGGGCTAAAAACTGCTGCCCAGTCGTAATATACCTTGATCAGACTTGATCAAGCACCGGAAGTCGTTCAAGTAGCAGTTGGCGCGATTTGCGATCAGCGATCACGATCACGATTCGCAAAAAGTGTCGATCAGGTGTTGATCGGTAGGGGGGGGTACTTGATCAGGCAGCGGAAGTCTTCACTTCCTGATCGCGGAGCCTCTAAGCCGTCAAACAGCTAAGGAACGCCCAAATCAATGCGCTCCTAGCCTAGACTATATGAGGAAAAGGTATTTATATTAAAATCCACCTAGAGTTCCCGTGGGGCGCTTAAAGCAGCCGAACTCTAGGGGCCAAACGTTAATTTAACGGGGAAGAGGTGAGAGCACTGCTCGATCACGTTCCCAAAACCAAAAAACCTTTAAACGAAGAACCGCAGACACTGCGGGCGGAGTTGCGGGGTGAGTTCTCACACTCTACGCCAACCGGTGGGCCAAAAACACACTTAGTGCTCCCGCCCGGGACGTAGAGGTTTCAATAAGGTGAAGGCGCAAAGGTGCCTTCCCAAAAAAAAAACGATCAGCGCGATAGTACGCAAAAGGAGAACTATATTAGCAACTAAACCCTTAGATCTGCCCTGTTCCAACTTTCAACCAATCCGCATCGTCCATTCGAAACGCCTTCCGTCCATCAGTCGACCTGATTTTTCCGCTTGTTTCTTGTTTGTTCGCTGGTGTCCGCCGCGTACCTGTAAGTGATCAGCACATCTTCCGTGTCCCTTCTATATCCTGTCTATGTACACACGGTGGTACGTACTACTGTACCCACCGTGGTACAAATGGCGGTACCTAATTATGTACTACTGTATCCACTATCTGCGTCCACTATCAGTCCCCTAATTTAGGTCCTAATATTAGTCATAATATTAGGCCCCCTATGGGTCTAATAAAATGTCCAACATTAGGCCCTATTTTAGCCTAATAAAAAAGTCCGCTTTACGACAACCGTCCGTGAGACTCGTCCCAGCCGTACAGCGGTTGGGGCGAGGGTCGATCATGCCGTTGATTCTGGGAATCATACTGCCGTTGGGGAATTTGTCGTTGCACATCGATCAGGTCACCATCCAACTGTCGATCAGCACCCATCATCTACCCCTTCTCCCATCAATCAAGCCCAATTCCATCAGGCGGTTACCGTTGGGGCTTTCCACTGCGATCTAACACTCGACTGTGGCCAACCGTGACAACTGCGATCAGGCTGTCTCGATCAGGCATTCACAGTCTGCTATGCCATCTTCAACGGACAGCTTGTCACCCCACATCACCAACGTTCCTGCCTTGGATAAGGCCGCATCTGATCAGGCGATAGCCGCGATCAAGCAGGCCTGCGATCTGCAAGAGGCTCTCCGTGCCAGCAACGAGCAGGTCGCCTTGTTGTCTGGCTTACTCGCCATTCGTGAAGACACGGTTGCGATGCTTCGTCGGCGGCTCACTCGTACCCAACGTGACGCGGCGGACCGGAAGAAGGAAATCGAGGGAAGCCTTAAAAATCTGGAGCCGCTGCGCGATTTTATCAACGCTGCGGTCAAGAAGCTCGAAACCAGTTAAAAGACGCCAAAAGCACTATCGCCGATCAAGAGCAGACCATATACGATCAGGGTGTCCAGATCCGGGAGCGTCGCAACGACCGTGAACGTTACCTGCGATCAACGCTTGACGACACAATTGCATACCGAACGAAGGAATTGGAGCAACTCGAGCAGCGTGTATCCACGTTGCATCACGAGCGCGATCAGGTTACTTCCCGCAATGTGCGCTTGGTCCAACGGGCGGTAAGTCTCACTACCGAGGTGGGCAAGTACAAGGATCAATGCGATC
This sequence comes from Peronosclerospora sorghi, assembly GCA_026184515.1. Taxonomy (NCBI): domain Eukaryota; phylum Oomycota; class Peronosporomycetes; order Peronosporales; family Peronosporaceae; genus Peronosclerospora; species Peronosclerospora sorghi. The sequence goes on from CM047584.1 coordinate 10,313,746, forward strand.
GCCTCCAGAAGGAGAACGAGTCTACTCGCGCATTGATGGACGATTACACTGCCATTATGGCCCAAGCACAGGAGATATCGGATCGGGTTGAAGCGGAACTCACTACCGCTCGACTTCACCTCGATCAAGTTTCCGCGGACCGGGACACATTGCGTGATCGGCTACGACAGGCCCAAGGCGAGGTTGCGCGGTGGAGCTCTCATCAATCGAATATTCAGTCCGCACTGAAGGGCATATCTCTGCAGCTTCTGGCCGGCCCTGATCAGTTCCCATTGCCTGCTAGTCCCTCTGCTGCTTTGACGACCAACTCGGTAGGCAGTACCACTCCATCGTCCGGAAAGCGTATTCGGCGTTCCCGATCTTCTTCTCTGTCTAAGCGGCCACGCCTTCTCTCTCCCGCTTCGGAGGTGAAGACTGCGGATGATGATCCCCCTACTTGCGATCAAGACGTTGAAGATGAGGACACTGGCCCGATCGCCTCCATTCCTTCTACTCCAACCATTAGCGAGTTCGGGAGCGAGGGCCAGCCTGATCACGACCCGACCGTGTCTCTTTTTCCTCGCACGGGTGACCTCCAGACCTTGATCGCGGTTCCTGATGGTACCACTGACGCCGATATCCTGCCTTGGACTCCGGATCAACTCGGCATGTACAATTTACACAACGTCACGGCCCAAGTGGTTTTCGACTACTTGACCCGCCCTGCTGGATTGTTGTTCCCGCCTGCTGCGTTGTCCCCTCCTACTAGTGCGTGGTCCGGTCATTTGATCACCCAGGCAGAGATTGAACATTTATACTCCCAGCGCCCCTGGGATATTTTTTCGACCATGTTGCCGCCTCTTTCTTTTCGCTCGGCTGGCTGGTTCGCTGACCTGGAGACCAAGTATCTCACGTTCCTCGATCATCACGCATTGGCGATTTGGGAATCAACCCACTATCTCCCTATCACGAAGAATCTTCGTGATATTGATGACTTCTTCCGCGATTATTACATCAAACGTCTCCAACGCAGAAGCCGGGCTGGGGCGACCTGGAAACGTATCGTGGAGCTTATCTTGCGGGGTATGATCGACGGGAAATGCGATCTCGATATCTTCTTGGACCCTTCGATCACCCATTGTTCCCTCAATCGCCCGCTGAAGTTTGCCCCGGCCGATGATGGAGCGTGGTACCCTGGGTTTCTATCTGACCCGCCACCTCAGAGCCTACAAGAAGCGCTGGCAGATGTCGACGACCTTGAACCTTGGCGGGTTCAATATCGTTCCTTCCTCGAAGATCACCCTGGTCGTAAGATTCCTCGCCTTCGCCGTAAGTTCTATGGGTCTGAATAGTCGGTCGATCACGTTTCTTCAATCAAATACATTCTTTCGATCATGTCATTTCACTGTTGTCCTTTCTCCTTAAATGCATAATATAAATTGGTATTCCGTCGGCTCATCTGCCGTATCCAATCCCCATACCGCGCAACATCCATCGTAATCACACCACTACAAGTCGTTCATTGTACCTCCATTAATCGTGAGTTTCATCAACCATTTCTGCGATCAGAGATTTTTCGATCGTGATTCCTGATCGGTACGTCGATCGCGCGCTAGTTGGACTCTTCATCCACTTGCATGACGTCGAAACGATGTCTGTTCACCATCTTCTTTTCGAAATCCTTGATCAAGGCATCACAATTCAAATCTGCCTCGTCTACCCATGACGGCTCGGAATACCCATTTCAGTAGACTTGATATTCTCGTAACGTCCTTCCATATCTAGTCTTTCGACCCGATCGCACATCGGTAATGCGATCAACTTCAAATTCATCGGGATCTAGCGTCCTTTCCCAGCTATCTTCAGGTAGCAAAGCTTCGTCGAAGTCGAAAAGATCTTCTATTCCAGCTGCTAGCACAGTAGTGGGACGATCAGGAAATTCCTTGACTAATTTCAACTTGGACAGGTGTACCACTGGGAACATACGATAATCGTGCCGGCGACGGCGGTGACCAATCTCGCTGCATGATCGCCGATCACCTCCTCAACTCGGAAGGGTCCATGCCACATATGCGCCAGTTTCTTCGCGAACCCTTCTTTCACCCGATCAAGGTACAACCAGACCTTTGAGCCAGCCTCGACCTTGTGCGGCGTCACCTGATCGTTGTGTTTCTCAGCCCGATCAACCATCGCTTGGTGCAATCGAGTGCTCACTTGATCGCAGGCATATCGGTAGTCTTTTTGCAACTTATACCTCCACCGACGAGCGTCTCGATCTTTACGTCGAATCCCGCCCAGTTGTAACGTTGATTCCAACGACTATCGTGGGTCCCACCCATACGCTAAATAGAATGGGGTTTCCCCCGCGGATGCGATCAGGGGTTGAGTTTAGTGCGAATACCAGGCGCTCTGCATACAAACTCCAATCTTTTTGTCCAATATCCGACACATACATCTTGATCGCTCGCGTAATCGTCTGCACCGTCCTTTCCGCCTTGCCGTTCGCCTGTGGTCTATATGCCATAGTGGCACTCTGACGTTGTCCCACGATTTTGTTGAACGCGCGAAATACTTCCGACATAAAACCAGGTTCTCGATCATGCCTGATCACCTCACTAGCCCCAAACCGTCGGAACACGCATTTTTCATAATTTTCGGCGATTGCTTGCGCGGTACGGGACGATCCAGCTTTCGCGATCACCATACCCGTGAACAAATCTGTCCAAATCAGCAGTTCCGTATGTCCATCCGTTGATCGGGGCAGCGATGGGATATGATCCATTGCTATCACTTGGAATGGGTACGTCTCCTCGATATTTCCCGGCGACATGCCCTTGATCGTAGGCTGGCCCTTCCCTGTTTCGCAATCCACGCATTGCCCGACAAATCTTTGTACGCTTCGGAATAGACCACGCCAATGGAGATACCGTCTGATCCGCTGATATGTACGCCCTATGCCTTGGTGTCCTCCTTCCAAACTCACGTGATAGTGGTGGAGGACATCTGCGTGCAAGGTCTCGGGTAGTACCAGCTTAATTGACGATCGGCGATCATCTTGATCATCCTGATCATCCCCGGTTTTCCTTTTAGCCGCATTTACACAGTAAATCAGTAATCCTTGTTCGTTAACATCATAGTTGTCAGCAATTTTCGCACACTTTTTCACCTCGTCTGCGCTCAATTGGATAACGTCACCGCACAGATAACACCGCAAATCGTGGACCCATTTCTCTTCATCCTGTGCCTTTTTCACCCGTTCCATTCTTATTCCGGCTACTGGTACATAGGTACATGTTGACGGCCGTGGTTGCCGGTGGCTACGTGATCGGGTCGTCACTAGCACTTGCGGGGCGGATTGATCTTCGTTCCATGTGATATACTTCGGGTATACGGTTGAGATCAACTAATACTTCCAGCTGTTTCTCATCTTCGATCTCAACTCTTGTTCCACCCTGCATAGCCATGGTGGTAATGTGATCTGCACTCCTATTCCACTCTCTCTTGACATGTACCAAATAATGATCACTCCACTCGCGTAGGAGGTTAAATGCACGCTGCTGTAGCACTTGTAATCGCGGAGATTTGCACTCCATTTCTCCTCGCATTTGCCGGATCACCAAATTAGAGTCCCCACACACGATCACCCTTCCTTTGGGATATCGTGCCAACAAGTCCATACTTAAAAGCAACCCGTGGTATTCTGCTTCATTCACCGTGATATCCGGTGCATGATCGGCGATCGCGATCATAATCTTCCATTCCGGTAACTTCCACACAATGGCACCAAATGCACCCACACGTCGCTTGACACTTGCCGATCCATCAAAACTGATCACGTAAAGTTCTTCACCTTTTTTAACCGTGGGAGGTGGTACTTCGATCATCTGCCGCGGTTGCTTTCTCGGTGCGATCGCGACCAACGCTTCATCAATTTCGGTGCGAGGGTTGATGCTTTTGGCTAACGCCCCTAGCACCTCCTCTTCTCCATGCACACATTTCTTGATCTCGAGGTCCCACTGTGATAGGATCGCAGCCCATCTACCTAATTGTCCGTCCAACCCATTGGATGTTAGTAACCACTTCAATGTAGATAGACGTGATAAAACGGTGATCGTCTTTCCGACCAGCATCGTGAAATAAACATCCAAAATTCGTAAAAGCGCCAGAACTTCCTTTTCGACGGGGCTGTAATTCAGCTCACCGCTTTTCAACGTTCGGCTAGCGAATGCGACGGGATGATACACTTGATCGTATTATTGTACTAGAGCGGCGGATACTGCCCATTTGCTAGCGTAAACCACGATCACCGGCGTCTTGTCCTGGTCAAAGTGTCGCAGGGTTGGAGCTGATGCAATCTTCGCCTTCAGCATGCTGAATGCCACTTTTGCTCTAATTAGTCGATCATCCTCGTGATTTGATTCCGCCTCACTATGTGATCGTTTCTTCAACTCTTGATAATCTATCTCCCTCAATTCGTAAAGCACGGCAGCATAAATTGCGAAATCTTCAATAAATCGACGATAGTAATTTAGGCTTCCCAAGAACGATTTCATAGCACTTAAGGTGCCAGGGAAAGGAAAATTGAACAGATCGTCCAGGTTCTTTGGATTTGTTTCTAACCCGCGGCAAGAGACGTGATGTCCTAAATAGGGCACTTCGCTTCACCCCCAGTACGATTTAGCCACGCTGATCGACAAATTCCATTGATCGCACTTTTCCAGAAAGTGCCGCACCTTATCGCATAGGGTAGACCAAGTAGGTGCAGGGATTAATATATCATCGATATATGATCGCCGTTGCAGCACAGACGGGCCCGGCGTTTGGTCGGGTTCTCCTGCTGTAAATACGTCAGCTGATTTATCTGCACCGTCTTTGACCCTAAGATATCCATATAGGGCATTGTCGATCAACCGCTGATAAATTTGCGGAGCATTCTTGAGGCCAAAGGTCATCCTATTCCACTCAAACAATCCAAATGGAGTGACAATGCCGAAATTTGACGTGTTCGATCGGTCATAGACACGACCCAGAAACCACTGGCCATATCCAAAGAGCAAAACCACAACGCTTTATCCAAATTTTCGAGTATATCGGTGATCAGCGGCATTGGGTACACCATCAAACGCGTGAGTTTATTCACCGCGCGATAATCGATGCATAGACGTATATCGACCCCATTCTTTTTCACGATGATCAATATAGGCTATGCCCAGGGTGACGTTGACGGCTGAATGATCTTAGTTGCTAGAAACCCCTTGATCAGGGCCGACAACTTCTCGCGAAATTGTGGGGCCACTTTCCGGCACTTTTGGGAGATCGGGAGCGCATTACCCACATCGATATCACAAACAACTCCTCTTGCAGCGGGGGGGGGTAGCGCGTTTCCCTTCCCTATCAACAGATGTTTTTTCGCCCAAATTATTTCGCGAAGTTGATCTATCTCCTCCACTGTGTTGACTGTGGGATCTCCGACTAGCAAATAATCTTTGGTTACTTCTTCGGTGCTTGCAGACACTTCGGGTAACGTATCAAGCTGCTTCTTCAATTCTTCCACATACAAATATCCACCTTCGTGATAACAAACCTGATCGTCAATAGGTGTCACGTCGAATTCGCTGGGGCTAACTGAGACAGGGTGATTACACGCATCTTGAGTAGGTGTATCGCTTGAAACAGGCTGTTCAACTCCATGATTGAGGGTCGGACCTTTCACTTCCGGCCCCTGATCGCACCGCTCTTGCACCCCTTGCACCTTTTGCGCCCCTTCGGTTACCAACGCTACAGATGCGACGATCGTGTCCGTGGGACGTACAAAGATACTTCGAGGAGTTGGATACTCCTTCTTCTCGACTAATGGACCCTGATCGACACTTTCTTGATCTTCAGATACCAGATCGGTGGAGGCTTGATATGCCAGATTTTCCACTCTTTGTAACGGTTGGACCCGATCGAAACAAATCCGGGGCGGCGGGGCACATCATCTTTGTTCATCCAAATACCTAAAATAGTCTCTTCTTGAACAATGATGGGGTGATCGACGATGTTCGTAACACGTAAATACCTCAAATTGCCCGCGCCCCTAGCGATAGTGGGGACCCAATCTCTTCCACGAGTAATCCACAACTTGCGAGATCGCTGATCGTAAATTCGTACTTCGGCTGATCGACCTACTGGGATTTGTTCATACTGATCGAGATTCATATAATTACCGCTCGACCCATACGACTGTCCACGTCCCTTCAGTGGGATGATCACTTCGTCAGGCAAACTTAGTGCGCCATGAGCGATATCTAATCGAACACCAGCTGGTATCATGAAATCCATACCCAATATGGCATCTTGACCAACAAGTTTGCCCACCCATGCCTGGAAATAATACATTAATGAGCCCGCTAGCGTGATCTTGATTTTTGCACGTCCTTCTGTTTGGTATGCACTTTCTCCAATGCCGACACATTCTTGGGTTTGACTCGTGTCAATCCAACAACCCACCTTACGAGCAAAGGTTGAGTCGATGATCGACACTTCGGCACCAGAATCAAATAATATCATAGCTCTCTCGTTATTGATTTTTCCACTCGCCATGGCTTGCTTGAACCATTTCTTTGGCGAGTGATATTTACAATATCCACGTGATTCGCCTGGAAGTAATTCGACTTCCATGATCACAGGTGATCGAGAAAACTCATCAATATGGAAATTAGCCAAACGTGGTAAATCAAGCTGATCGCGTTTTTCCTTATCTCTTGCTGCTACTCGATCAGCCTTCTTCTTATCCACAAATGCAAAAATACACAAACTAGAACGCTCGTCTCGTACCAGATTCCAACCTGTCGAGCGTCCTAGTATAACAAATCTTCGGCTTCCTTGGGCAACAGTCCTGCATGCTTGGTAGGGTTATACCACTGGCGGATGCGGTTGTAAGATTCTTCCATAGGGCACTTCCCCGCATCGTGAATCTCTCCGCATGCTCGGCAGACGTACAGGCATTGATCGGTGGGGTTTCCTTTCTTGCCACACTTCAGGCAAGTCAGGCGCTTCCAGCAACGTAAGTTGTCGTGTCTGATCGATCCACAATGACTGCACTTATTTATCGCCCCTTGATCGACTGCGTTGGAGTCGCTTCGTTTGCCTGATCGTGACTCGCCAGGCTGATCGTGCTCCCCTGGTTGATCGAGCATAGTAGCAATCATATAGCGGCGCTGATCGACATCACTTCCACTATCATCAGCACTTGATTCTTCGCTCCCCGACGTTACCTTGATCGCACGTACGCCCCTAGGCTTTCGCGTCGCGGCCGGTGCTCGATCGTCGCCGGATTTTTGGCGGAATCTGCTGGTGCCTACTGCCGCTGTTGGCTGATACCACTTGTTGCGTGCGTATGCCCGCAACGTTTCTTCCAAGTCCGAAGCACGATCCAAGCGTAGGAGAGCCAGCTGATCGGCGAGTTCGCGATTGGCCAGAGTGTCCAGAAAATGTTGGACATGTTCGCGCAGATTTTCGGGCGGTCCATCTCTGATCGGTAACTTAGCTCGCAGTCCCGCCACATTCAGTCGGTGCAAATATTCGATAGGACTTTCGTCTGATCTCTGCTTCATATAATAATACTGGCGGGATACCGATTGACCAGTTCCACAGTATTGTACTTCAAATTCATCCACGAGACTTTTCCAACTTGATCGGGTGGTTCTACTCAACTGTCGATGCCAGTTGCGCGCTGTTCCCTTCAGTAAATCGCCCAGGAGACACTTTTCAGGATCAGAAGCTTGATCGCGCATAAATGCTGACTTGAGACGACTGATCCAGTTCCTCGCTTGATCTTGATCCCCTTCTTTTCCCGAAAATTCTTTCAAATCGCTGATCGCAGACATCAGAATTCTGGCGATTGGCTGCTAATCAGGTGTCCCAGTATACGCGGATGCCACTGTGGCTCGCCGTGGCAGTGTGATCGGTTCATCAGGGTCGACGTAGTCAATTTGAGACCGTTGATCGTGAAACGAGTGCACAGATTCCATATCCACATCTTTTACCGTCGTCGACCTATCTGGTTTCGACTGCTGACCACGCAACGAGTGTACGGACTCCATATCGACATCCTTGATCGACGCAGCTCTTCCTTGATTTGGCTGGCGGATTTTGGCGCCAACGACTCCAGGTGCCCACTTACTGCTCTATTCAGCTAGAAACTTATTCATGGCTTTCTCAAAAAACATCTGCCACTGTGGCCCTTGATCGTTTTCTGTCTTGATCGGCTGAGGTTCAGTCTTGACAACCGGCAATTTGGAGTTGTCCTTCTGGCAAACTTCCATTCTGGTTATCTTGGGCTCCATACTCCCAGCGCTACTTGACTCAATTCCCTGATCGTCACGCTCTGAAAGGGCAGATTCGTAGCACGATGACCCCGAATGTCCCGCTACGTTGATTAACGGACTTGCCTCAATCTTCAACGGGGATTGTGGTGGTGAACTGGGGAAATCTTTATCGTCTGCTTCGCCCACGATGGGTATCAACAGGGAATACAACAGCTGGGTGGCCTCTGCCAGATCTTCGGAGTCCTGATCGAATACTTCCTCGGCATCGTAGGCGCCTGTTATCAGACCAGCCTGATTGATCAGGCGTATTAGCCTTAGCACAATCGTTAGCTTATCTTTTCCCTTCGTGATTGGCTGTTTGACCGGTCTACTCAGCTTCCCGCTTATTGTGACCCGAGCCGGCTCATGATCGAGTTCGTCATCAGGTAATCTTCTAGGTGCTCTCGGTAAATCTTTTGGTAAAACGTCTTTACCAGATCGGCTTCCGTTGGCGGCGTACTTGATCGGCTTTCGTCGCTCTCCGACCCAGGCGCTTTGATTAACATCTTCTGTTGGTCTTGGGCGTGTTGAAAATCCATTTGGATTTTATCTTCGGTTTTACCGACCTCCTTTACGTCATCTGGATTCCTCCCCAGGTCCTGATGATCGGCATTTCCTTTCTTCTTCAGGCATTACGACGGCGAACTGCCTTCCGTCGTCACAACCAACTCCTCCTTTTCCACCTTGATTTTCACCTCTGCTTCAGCTTCCGTTTTCACTTTCACATCCGCGCTATCTTGCGTAGAATCGCTGTGATATCCCGCGTCGCCCAAAGATCCGGGCACGCGCACCATTGTGGTGGAGCGGCTGATCGAAGTTTTTGAGACTTGATAAGGCGGTACCACGGCGCCCAGACTGCCGACTAACGAAGGGGGTCCTCCGGATGTCTTCGACTGCTTGTGTGCTTGCTCACCTTGTGTACCCGACGGCTAGGCGTGGGTCGCTCCTCAGGTGGCGGGGACAGCGCACAGCGAATTCTTGGTGCAAGATTGAATTAACTAACTTGTGACGATACAACCGATGCGATCAAGCGTGATCACGTGCGATCAGGTGCTTAAACCACGTCAATTAGCCGCGATCAGTCTTGATCAAGTTTGGACCGATGCTAATAACCGACGATCAGCAATATTCTGTCTTGATCGCAGATGCGATCATGTGTCTTGATCGCAATTGTGATCCGGTACTGAAAGGCTCGATCAGGAGCTAAAAACTGCTGCCCAGTCGTAATATACCTTGATCAGACTTGATCAAGCACCGGAAGTCGTTCAAGTAGCAGTTGGCGCGATTTGCGATCAGCGATCACGATCACGATTCGCAAAAAGTGTCGATCAGGTGTTGATCGGTAGGGGGGGGGACTTGATCAGGCAGCGGAAGTCTTCACTTCCTGATCGCGGAGCCTCTAAGCTGTCAAACAGCTAAGGAACGCCCAAATCAATGCGCTCCTAGCCTAGACTATATGAGGAAAAGGTATTTATATTAAAATCCACCTAGAGTTCCCGTGGGGCGCTTAAAGCAGCCGAACTCTAGGGGCCAAACGTTAATTTAACGGGGAAGAGGTGAGAGCACTGCTCGATCACGTTCCCAAAACCAAAAAAACTTTAAACGAAGAACCGCAGACACTGCGGGCGGAGTTGCGGGGTGAGTTCTCACACTCTACGCCAACCGGTGGGCCAAAAACACACTTAGTGCTCCCGCCCGGGACGTAGAGGTTTCAATAAGGTGAAGGCGCAAAGGTGCCTTCCCAAAAAAAAAAACGATCAGCGCGATCGTACGCAAAAGGAGAACTATATTAGCAGCTAAACCCTTAGATCTGCCCTGTTCCAACTTTCAACCAATCCGCATCGTCCATTCGAAACGCCTTCCGTCCATCAGTCGACCTGATTTTTCCGCTTGTTTCTTGTTTGTTCGCTGGTGTCCGCCGCGTACCTGTAAGTGATCAGCACATCTTCCGTGTCCCTTCTATATCCTGTCTATGTACACACGGTGGTACGTACTACTGTACCCACCGTGGTACACATGGCGGTACCTAATTATGTACTACTGTATCCACTATCTGCGTCCACTATCAGGCTCCTAATTTAGGTCCTAATATTAGTCATAATATTAGGCCCCCTATGGGCCTAATAAAATGTCCAACATTAGGCCCTATTTTAGCCTAATAAAATGTCCAACATTAGGCCCTATTTTAGCCTAATAAAAAGTCCGCTTTACGACACATGTGACGCGACAATACGCTGAAAGAAAGTCTGCCGAAAAGAATACAGAAGAGAACAGCGACGAAGAAAAGCGACTAGAAGTAAACTTGATAACTGGTGGTGATCCAAGAAGTTACAAGGACGCGATAAACCGCCAAGACAGCAAGAAATGGATTGAAGCCATGCAAAACAAAATTGCAGCGCTATAGAACAATCAAGTGTGGGATATGGTTGAAAATCCGATTAACGTGAAACCGTTACACACCAAGTGGGTGTACAAAGTGAAGACAGATGCGAACGGCGATCTGGAAAGATATAATGCAAGATTGATGGCCTGCGGAAACGAGCAGCTTTCCGGGGTAGACTACGATCTGACGTTCGCGGCAGTAATGGAAATGACAACGGTCAAGTTCATTTTGGCACTAGCGCGAAAGTAGAAGGTGAACGCCATGCACGGCGACATTCCCAACGCATATGTGAAGGCGTTGGAGGATGAGCACGACATATCTATTTACGTGCCGAGTGGAATGGATATAAGGCGAGGAAAATTGAATGAACTACAAGCTGAAAACGCACAGAAAGTGGTGCTGAAGCTCAAGAAAACGCTCTAGTCTTAAAACCAGGCAAGAAGGCAATGTAATCGTTTGTTACATGGAAAATTGGTTGAACATGGTTATAACCAGAGATTTACAGATGTATGATTGTATTACAAGAAGTTCAACAAAGACATAGTGGTGGTAGGAGTTAACGTCGACGATTTAGTGGTTACAGGGACCAAGGAGAAGTGTGTAAAAAAAATTCAAGGAGTTGGAAGACTTAGAGGTTAAAAAAAACTTCGGCAAAATTACAAAATTTTTGGGCATGCGCGTAAATTCTGATAAAAATGATGGGTATCATTTAGATCTAGAGTTCATGATTAACGACCTTCTGGTGGCATATCACATGGAGAATGCGAATGTAGTCAAGACCCCAATTGGTGAAGACTACGATAACGGAGCGGTGACGGAGCAGCAGCTGCTGAAAACTGGAGATAATAGCGGTCAACCAACAATCAAGGATTTTCAGTCGCTGACCGGCAGCTTGCTATGGATAACGCGCTGTAAAAAAAACGGACATTGTGTATGCGGTGCATAAATCCACGCGAAGGGCGCATGCACCGACGAAGTTCGATTGGATGATGGCCAAGAAAATTTTGCGTTTCCTGAAGGCGACATCAAGGATGAAATTACGAATGGACATTTTTAATAAAGAATCAAAAGGACGAGGTCGGAATGAAATAACGGTGACTGAATACAGTGTCCCAGATTTTGGTGGATCGAAATATGACAGAAATTCAACGAGTGGAGGGCTTGTGATTATGGATGGAAATGTGGTGCATTGGATATGCAAGAGACAGTCGTGTGTGTCTCTATCCACCATGGAAGATGAGTTTTACGTGGCTTCAGTAGTTGAATGCGAGCTCATTGGATTAAAAAAAATGACGATCGAAGTCGGATTGCAAGTGAAGCTTCCAATGATCTTAAGATGTGACAATCAAGCAGCAATTAAAACGATCAGTGGTGATGGAAAAACATCAAGTACAAAACACATTGACGTGCGAGTGAAGTTCTGGTTTCGAAAGGTCGAGATGTATTGAATAAAGTTGATTACGAACCTACGAATACTGTGCTTGCAGATAATTTCACGAAAGGAATGGGTCCAGAGAAGCTAAGGCGCATGCAACAAGGACTTGGTTTGATGCAGATGGAGATGCATAAGCAAATTTCAGCCGAAAGTCTAGAAGGAGTGTTGAAAGGACGCGCAATTCCTGTGGTACTATGCGTCGGATGAATTGGAGTTTAGCGACTTTTCAATGGAAACATAGTGGGCAGTACATAATTTATGTTAGGTACACCAACTTACATATATACATATTATTAGTTTAAGTCTTAATCTTAACACTAATAAAATCACTTCGAATTTTAAACTGGTCTGCGCAAGTACACAAGCGGATTAAATTACGCTGATTATTTGGCTGGAAGTATCTCTGTTTCGTGGAGTGTGGAAATAGTTACGGTCTCGTTTCGTCTAAGTGGATTAACAAGTGGAATTAACGTGTAAAATAAAGCTGTTTTACGTTTTATTACTGCTGTTACACTTTTCTGCTTTCTTTTGTGTTGTGGAACTTTGCACATAAGTACTCTTATAATAGTTGAAACGTGAACGCATCAGTACATTGGAACGAAGATGAGTGATAGCGCACATATTGAGCTCCATCCTCCAGTGTTTCAGGAGGAGTGTTGATATTCGCGGAGCCACTTGGGAAGATTGGGCTGAAGTTTCTTGTCAAGATGAAACCCCATTGGCTGAAATATGCAAATGCATTTTCACGTTAGAATTCGAGATAACTTTTTAGTATTGTTATATTTAAATTTTGTATCTACCTGGTATTCTATCCGTTTTTATAAAGCAGCTCAAGTGGAGACGACATTTTGTCGCGTAAGCGTCCGAACGACCCTTGACTTGTTTTTATCACTATCAACTATAAAGTATAAAGTAGCGAGATGTTTCGTGTGCAGCACATAAATACAATTAGTTGGGAATGCGAGTAGCTTATGTGTGTAACACAAGAGAATCAGACACGGACCTAGTGTCATTGGTACTTCTTTATCGCGCAACTACATCAAAGACGATAAGAAGTCGGTCGCTTTTTTCGACGCAGCCGTATCGACCACATCCTTTGGTGGTGCGCCATGGCACAGTTTTTTCTCGGCCTCCTCCTCTTGCTGTTTACGAATACGCTCCAAGCGCAGTTGTTTCCTTGTTTTCTTGTCGGTTGTACGAGTGGAAGCGTTTCCTAGCGCCTGAGCTAATGCTGCTTGTTCATGCACTTCTTTCAGATGCAGTTTCTCCGTGCTCTTGAGCCGCTTCTCCCATTGCGAGACGACAAAGCTGCCGCCACTTGTTGCATCATTCCTCTTGTCACCTTCCCGACGCTGTGGCGCACCATCGAATGCTGTGTTCCATTGCTGCTCTTGCATGATGTACTCGTTCGTTTCCAGCGGAACCTGTCTCGTACGTCCAAACTCGTCTGTGATCTCCAACGTGGTCGGCTTCTTGTCCTTACCTTCTGTCTCGCCCATGCGTTTCTTGGCTTGAAAATCCACCAAACAGTCTCCCATGAAATTATCATCTTGAGTGGTTCCAGTCACCATTTTTTCGTACAATGCAGCCTTCTTGCGTAACATCTCGGTCGATTTTTTGCTCCATGCAGCGTCATCGTCTTCGTCTGGGGTCTCTCGAGCCTTAGCTTCTTCATCTTGTCGACTACGCGCGTCTACACCACTATTTCGACGATTTTTACCCCTACGGTCCTCTTCTCCTTGCTTGCGGCGCTTGCTCGTGCCTCGTAAATGCGCATATTTGCCCAAACGAAACGCGTTGGGGCGAGCAGGAATCTCGCCGTCGGTAGCAAAGGAATCTTGCACTCGGCGTTTTCGTTCCTCCTCCTTCTGATAAACAAGTGCTTTAAGATCAACGAGAGATTTCGTATCGACCTTGATCTCCTTTGCCTTGGACGGTACAAGCGCTGATTCGGTTAAGAACCCGAGGGACATACTGGCGAACTGGTGACTTCTGTATACGAATCCTCTGGAACTGAACAAAGGCCTTCTTATTGTTGTGTAACGGCACACAACTTATTTGTGCCTATTTATTGATCGCTAGTACCTCTCTAGACTACCCATAGCCAGGCTCGGTGTTTCGAAAATTTGCACCGAAAATTAAGAAAGTAAAAATTTTCATGCACCGAAAATAAGCCCTTAACTATTTCCTTTTTGGGTAAATGGTCAACAACACGATCGGTTCGTAGCCAACGGAATTTGATCTTCTTCTGCAACCACCATGCCACCAAAGTCTAAACTCACTAAAGTTGTCACACCCTACCTGCAACATCACGCGCTGTGTTACGGCGTCCGTCCCTCCACTCGCGACACGGTCACGTGAGCAGTGACCTCTGTGCAGTGTCTTTTCTGCGTGTACTCTCCCAAAGAAAGGGCTCCTGGTGCTAAGCGGGATGTTACGTCAAACGTCAAATACCTCACTGCGCCGTTTCGAAGCGACAACTACGTCAGCTACCTTCGCTGCCAGCACCCGACAGCCTGGGGAAAATACGAAAGTCTTTCCGAAAAAGGTAGATCTTTGGTTTCTGAGGCAAGTCTCCTTACGGCCACCTCTACTAATTATTTGAGGTGCAATGTCCAGGGAAGAAGCATTACTTTGAGGATCGCGTCCTTCCCATGATAACCATTGATTCGTATTACGGACGGCAAAAAGACGCGCTCGTCTTTTGCCTTGATAAAGGAGTTGTAGAGACTCTCATTGGAGAGCTGCTGTTTCACCCTGACGAGGTGGATGGTCTCACCCACACGTGCGCACTGGAACTCTTAACTCTTACAGAAGACGACGCCGCATATGAAGCGAACGTTGACAACGTGATGCGATTCAATCTCATCTCCGGAGTGGTCATAACGGGTGCTTTATTCAGACAGGCAACGCGGCTATGTCAGATCGCAAAGGAGGTGACGAGCGTCGCGAAAACTTGGGACTTTCACAAAGCGGGTCGTCTCTAATACGAGTGGTGTTATGTGTGCGGCCAGCTTCCAGATGCTTGCCGATTGCTTGAAAAGCGTCTGGGCCTTCTCAATCGCCATTGATTTGTCGTCGTATTTTGGGTCTTCCTATTTCGACATTCGTGTACGTTTTGTCCTCAATGGATGTCTTTATAATCTCCACGTTATCGTGGTTCCGCTCTACAAACGACACACCGCTAGCGAGATGACCCGCCTCATTCATAAACTCTTTGACGTGTTGTGTCTCACGTGGAAAGATAAAATCCTCGGAGTTACAAGCGATGGTGCCGCGGTTATGAGTGGACGGCTGCGCGGTGTGGCAACGAAACTTGAACAAATTGCCAAGTCAGGCTTTTACCGAGTGTGGTGCGCATTGGATCAAGTTGACCTTACCATTCAAGCGGCCTTTTCTGCGCTACTGGGTGGCCGGTTTTTTCCTACAGCTACGTCACTGCTAACATACCTTCGAATCCAGTACAATCTCATCACAACCATGAACATCACATGCACGGCTCTTTCCAAAACTCTATTGCTTTCAATGTGGGTCTTCTCGACCTGGGTGGTCGCTCACCGAACAGAGATACGAGAATATATAGAAAGCAAGGCCCCGGCGTCTTTGGCCTACGCTCACGAATCAACATGGTGGTGCATGTTGCGGTTGTTCAGACCGTGACCCTTGAGGTCAACGCGGCTGTGGCTGCGCTGCAAGGACAAACGACAATACTTGATGAACAAGCCGCTCGACTGAAGGGAATGGCTCGTCGTGTTGGCCTTCTCATCACCGCAAGCGATCCCCAGTCCAAATCCGTTCTCAGCAGCATGGACCCTATCGAGCACATCATTGTCGCTCCTCGTTCAGCAACCCGCGCCGCTGTTGCCGAGTTTCTCCATTATCAACGAGGATTTGTGACGGACTTGCTTGCGGCGATCTTGGAGGGCGAGCACCAAATCTTGGTGACGAAGTTGCCAAGTTCGTACTCGCAGTTGTCGGCGGTATCAATAATGTAGTCGCGGAGAGCGATTCGCGCAACGGTACTGCCGAGGTCCTGACACCAGTGCTACTGCAAACTCTCAGCCATCTGAGCCGCCGCAACTTCTCCGAAGTTGTCTCTGTCAAGAAGGAACGCATGTCATCTTTGTGGTACGCCACAGACATTGATCTTGTCGAGATTCAGTTTGCAGACTTTCTTTTCGCCGCCGAGAAGGAGACTAACTTACAAAAGCAACGTCAAGAAGATGAGGCGGACGTGGCCTTGACATTTAACAAAGCATGGTAAAAGTTACAATGCAGCTTCCCTCGGTTTTGCGAGTTTGTGGGAGGGTTTGCCTCAATGTTACCCAACACCGCCACGGTGGAGTCAGACTTCTCAGTGCTGGGGGGGAGAAAGATGAACATCGCCAATCACTCACTGATTTTTCCCTCGAAGGCATCTTTCACAACAAGCAGTTCAAGGCGATTCAAGGACTTCCGTAGCATCTTTAGGACATCCAAATAAACCTCGGTTACTTGGAACACTGTTAGTGTGTGCATATAAATTTGTAATTGCACCGAAAATAAAGAATATAACAATTGATTGGCACCGATAATAAGCGGTTTCGTTATATTCGGTGTACACCGAATATAAAGTGGCCTGCTTATAGCTGTAGTATCAAAACTGTACCTACAACAACTCGGAATAAACTGGCCAATGGTGTGGTCACACATCGTTACAGTGTCAGTGGAAAAGAAATGCAGACACAGAAGGTGAGGATGGAGTCGACAGGGAAAGTCTCCTGCATAACGCGATTTTGTTGATATCTTCTTTATATTTTGTTGGAAACCAAGGTCAAGTCGCGATATTGTTGTTTTCCAAGTTTTTAGCATCGACGCACAAAAGTCGAAAATAGGTGTACACAAATTGCATTTTTTGGGACGGACTAAAAATAGTCCAGTCTAAATATATCACTTTTGCATTTTCTTCTTACAGTTAACTAGCAGTAACTACACGCACGTTTTCTCTGTGCGCATAGTCACATTAGCATATTAGGTAGGAAAAGAGAGGGGCAAGCGACGTCACGCGGCAGATCAAGTTTCGCGTTGGTGGTTACGCGCATTTAAGTTTCGGTTACTGTGGATAAGTGCTGGATTCGAAGGTTGCGCATACTAAGGCAAGGGTATACTAGGATCAAGCGATTATTACGCATATTGCACTACGACTACGCTATGGCTAAGGGTAAAGGCACCAAACAATAGGTTATGAGCCCAAATAAGGGGCGTGAAGACAGCGAGGAGAAAGTCGCTGTTGTTGAAGATAATGCGGGGTCGGATGACGACTTAGCAGCCATCCTCGAGCTGACAGACCGGCTGGGGAAGCTGGAAAACTCTCGTGGAGCAGAGTTAGATGGGTGGTGTGTATCACACCACAAAGGGGACACTAAGATGAGCATGGCTTCCTTGGAAGGAAGTCATGAGGAGAAGGCTGTGTACAAGGCAGCTAATCCAGCTGGAATGAGCTTTAGACATCTCATCAGGGCCGGTGCAAATTGTTTCGATCGAGGTGGTGTAGCAGACGCCGGAGAGATCGGTGCGCAGGCGGGCATCCCAGGACACGGGCACGGAAACCCAGGGGTGAATATAGATGCAGGACAGGCAGCACAAGCGCATGTAATGCGGACGCCCTCACCCATGCATAGAAAGCTTCAAATTAGAGTCTTCGACGGTACTGAAGTGTACCGGGGACTGGGGTCGGGTTTTCACCCGTGGTGCAGGAAGTTTTTGCGCCAGATAGGTATCGCTGAGGCAGCGTGTGGGTTCCCATGGAGTGAAGACGTTAAAGTCGATCTCCTGGGATACTACCTATCTTGTACGGCGGAGAGCTATTACAACCGCCAGGTTGAAACGTGGTGGAGTGAGACTCCCGCGTTGTGGTATGTTATGGACAAGATGTTGACGACGTTCTTTACGCAGCTGACGCCGGCTCAAGCGATGAGTTATTTTTGGCGAGGAAATGTTATACAAGATCCTGGCCGGAGCATTACTTGTATTTGCTAGCATTGGCGGAAGCGGTAGGGGAGAGTGCGGATGCTCTGGTGCTTGATAATGTTATTTATCATGAAGCACCAGAGCTAAAGCAAGTTTTGATTTCAAGATATGATTACACTCGCGTGGACTATCTACTGCAGGCTGAAGAGCTCTGTCAGTTCGCGCAAGCAGTGGAACATGAAGGAAACAGACCAAGAACGGCGGCACGAGGCACAGTGAACGTCGTAGCAGAAAGGAAGGACATATCAAGGAAATGTTACGTATATGGAGAAGCGGGAAAGTTGAATTGGAATTGCCCGAAGAAGGGTGGGAAGAATGTGGATTTGTCACTTACGATTACTGGAGATTACGGTAAGGTTTCGAGTAATAAGTGGATTTTGGATAGAGGTGCAAGTATGCACCTGAATAACGATTCAAGTTTCCTACGGAATACAGAAGCAGTGGATGGTGCGTGCTATTAAGCTGATGGCAAGAAGCTGAAGGTTGTGATAAAAGGCGATTTGCAGGTATACGCGCGGTGCGGTGGAGTCGAAAGACTGATCAAGATTAAAAATGTTTATTACGTGGAGAATTTGGCGCGTAACATTTTGTCGTATGAACTATTAGAAGAAAAGGACTGCGAGTTGGCTTACGTGAATAATAAGCGGGTGATCAAGTACCAAGCGACCGGTGAAAGCATTTTGGACGTCAAGAAGGTGAACAAGGTCTTGACAGTCGACGTGCGTCTGACCCAGCATATCAAGAACATCGAGACTCTGGACGACACGCAGAACGAGCACTTGAGGCGTCTATTTACAGAAGAAGGAGGTGCAGACTTATAAGGAGCTCCAGGACCAAGTGAAGAGCAAGATGAAGAAGTTTAAGAAACCCAAGAAAACAAGAAGGAGACGAAGAGAGTCAAGAACAAGAATACATGGTCAAGAGAGCGGCACGTGACAAGGAAGTACGCTAAGATGAAAGCGGAAACAAATGATTAACGGAAGGAAGAAGACAATGATGACAGTGGAGTGGTGAATATGATCACGGAAATGGATCCGCGTAATTTTTCGGAAGCTATGAAGAGCAAGCATAAAGATGAATGGAGTGAAGCGATTAAGACGGAGATAATGGCGTTAGAAATGAATGAAGTGTGGGATGTGACGAAGAGACCAAGTGTATGTAGGCCGTTACACACCAAATGGGTGTTCAAGACCAAGACTGACGCAAACGAAAGTGCGGAACGTTATAAAGCACAAATAGTCGTGTGCGGCAACGAGCAACGCTTTGGAGTGGATTATGGACTCACGTTCGCGGCTGTAATGGACATCGGAACAGTGAAGATCATTTTTGCATTGGCCAGAAGATGGAATGTGAAAGCCAAGCATGGAGATATCCCGAATGCATACGTCAAGGCGCTCGAAGAGGAACATGATATTTACTTATATATACCAAGAGGCATGGAGTTCACGAAACAAGATTTCAAGAAGCTCAAGGTAGAAGAGGTAAATGAGCTGGTGCTGAAGTTGAAGGAGACCTTGTATGGCCTAAAGCAGGCATGTCGACTCTGAAACAGGCTATTGCACGACAAGTTGATCAAGTTGAATTTTTCGCGGAGTTACACGGATTTATGTTTGTATTTCAAGCGACGTGGAGTGGATATGATTGTGGTCGGAGTTTACGTGGATGACTTGTTGGTGACGGGAACGCAAGAAGATTTGGTAACGACATTTTTTGATGACATGAAGGTCTTAGACATCAAAGATTTGGAAAAAAAGAAGTGTCCAAGTTTCTAGGATTGCGGGTGACTTATGAGGAATAAGGAGGTTATTACCTCGACCAAAAAGTCATGATCAAGTGTCTCATTGACGAATATGGTTTGAAGGATGCCAATGCAGTGAAGAAACCAATTTGAGGAAATCACGAGGACATGTGTATGGAGAATCAAGTGAATTTGCCGGTCAAGCCTAGTGATGGATCGCCTGCAGTGAGGGATTTCCAGTCACTTGTGGGATTCTTCCTGTGGATTTCGAGATGTACTAGGCCTGACAAAATGTACGCGGTACACAGGGCGACCAGGCAGGCGCATGCGCTATGGATTGTGGACTGGATTTTGGCCAAAAGGATTTTGCGGTACTTGAAGGTGGCATTCAAGATGAAGCTAAAGATGGAGCAGTCGAAGGAAGACGACGTGCAAGATGGATTACAGCTAGTTGCATACAGCGATGCAGAATACACGGGATGTAAAGAAGACAGGAAGTCCGTAACCGGTGGATTGGTTACGTTGGAAGGAATTGTTCTGTATCGGATATGTAAACACCAGACGTGCGTATCACTTTCGACGATGGAAGCAGAGTTGTATGCTGCGTCGCAAGTGGAGTGCGAGATGTTTGGAGTGTACAAGTTGCTGACAGAGATTGGAGTGAAGTTGAAGATGCCGATGATGCTGTATTCGGACAATCAAGATGTGATAAGGTTCCTGGAAGGAGAAAACAACTCAAGTAAAATGAAGCATGTTGACGTGAGGATCAAGTTCTTGATCTCGAAGCAGATGGAAGGACGCATTTAAGTGCGTTATAAAAGAACGGATGAGATGAAAGCGAACATGTTTACCAAGGCGTTGGCGATGCCGCGGGTTTGGAGAATTGCGATCAAGTGTTGGACTGTCGTAGCGATGAAGGCAACCTGTTTTTGAAGTGCGCGGCGATGAGAAGGAGTGTTCGAAACCAAGGGCAAGTCGCGATATTGTGGTTTTCCAAGTTTTTAGCTTCGACGCACAAAAGTCGAAAATAGGTGTATACAAATTGCATTTTTTTGTGACGGACTAAAAATAGTCCAGTCTAAATATATCACTTTTGCATTTTCTTCTTACAGTTAACTAACAGTAACTACACGCACGTTTTCTCTGTGCGCATAGTCACATTAGCATATTAGGTAGGAATAGAGAGGGGCAAGCGACGTCACGCGGCAGATCAAGTTTCGCGTTGGTGGTTACGCGCATTTAAGTTTCGGTTACTGTGGATAAGTGCTGGATACGAAGGTTGCGCATACTAAGGCAAGGGTATACTAGGATCAAGTGATTATTACGCATATTGCACTACGACTACGCTATGGCTAAGGGAAAAGGCACCCAACAACAAATAATTTCGTAATTTATTTGATTGGTGGCTATAAAAAATAAGTTTGGGCAAAAAATTGTTTGGTCACATTTCTGAACTTTCTGGGCATCCTCAAAGCCCAACGAAATAGCTGTGTCCTTTTGTTTACCCTAGAGGAGGACGTATTCCTATGTATCTTCCCCCCAAAATATATTTTTCTGGTGCTTCAGTGTCCAAGTCATTGTCGAATTTCTTTTGGCGACCTGTACATCTGAAGTTCTGGCTCTCGATCTTTTATACGACCAGCAAAACCTCTGTCGTAGTTTCAGTAATGATCCATGAAAACGACAAAAAACGGTTTCCACGCCTGACACGGTGTGTAAGCGGATCCTTTAGTACGAGGATGCAAAGTTTCTCATCACCCTCTACCTTATGATGCATTTTTGCTACGGAAATCAAGCATGAAGACGAAGAAGACGGTCTCACTCGTGTTTTCCTCGACCTTTGTGAAAAGCTACCAAGGTTTTCATTACCGATGGACAGAAGTCGCAATGGATGGTGGGCCACCACCGCTGTCGCATGATTTGAATTTAGATTTGGCCTGGACCTGCACATGAACATGGTCGATCCAACATATGTGGTGACTTAAATCTGGTATCAGGTATATGCGAGGAAAATCGAAAGCAGAGAGATTAAAGTGCAAGTTCTCATCCAACACGCGATGAATGAGCTTCTCAAGTGACCAGATCACGATTGAAGAGAAAGCGATGTGGGAAGTTGGCACGAGTTGGGGTGCGTGTGGAAAACTTGTTTAAGCTCAAGCAGGTCAGTGCTTGGCGTCTTACGCGCGTGTAGGAAGGGCGCCGTAAGTGTAAGTTCAGGGTTCCGGAGCTGAGATATTTGGTGGAGATAGAAAGAAAAAAGTGTATTGATATAATTAAAGATTTAGTCCTAAACTTTAATATAAATTCCATGCATCTAAACCACTTTAAACCACTGCGGTTTCGTAAAAATGAAAATGCTACTGGTACCGACCAGAACAATGCCGGACAGAACAGTACCGTTCAAATACTGGTACCAATCAGGTACTACCGGTACCAGCCAGCTTTTCCAACACTCCTTTCGAAAACGCTGTAGTTTAAAATAAACCAATTTGCTTGCGTAATTCCACAATTCTTGGTGCATTCAATTCTTTCGCTAAGATATCAGCCACCATAACGTCACTTTGAACATGAATAGGCTTCACGTCTCCTTTCTGCATGTAATCCTTCAGAAACTTCAATATCACATCCACGTGCTTGGGGCTGGACACGCTGCTTCCACTCTCCAGTTGCTTGATCGCCGCTTGGTTGTTAAAAATGCGTAAAACCATAGGCGTGCTAGCCTTAAAACAAACCTCTCCAAACAGTTCTTTTATCCCTAATTCCTTTCAACCTGCCGCAGCTGCCACAAAATCGGCTTCGTCAGTGGAAAGTGTAACTGAACTCTGCTTCTTGCAGCTCCATCCAACCACAATACCATTCACAAACGTGACCACAGCGCTAACGCTTTTCTCGGTCACTTGTATCTGCTCCAAAAATCAGCGTCGGTATACGCAACAATGCGTAGCGGCAACGGCAAAACTTCATCGTGCTTCAGCGATAACTTCATATCCTTGGAACCCTTTAGATAGCGCACTATACGCTTCGCCGTCTTGTAATCTTACAAGTCGGCGCGTGAGGGTTCCTCGTCACTTGGTGGACTGCGAAATGTATATCAGGTCGTCTGCACCTTGACAACCACAACAGACTCCCCACAATTGACTGAAACACCTTCACGGTTGGTACACTTCCATCAGCTTTCTCAGCGAGTAATTCACTTGAGTCTTCGCAATAATTTTCATGAGCGATCAGTTTTTGTACAGCATTTGCATGCTCTAAACCATACTTCCTTAGCGTTTCATCAATCATATTTTCTTGATCGATTGTATAGCCTTGCCAAGGGTCACCCATAACTCGCATCCCAAGAAATTTTTCGACAGTAACAAGATCCTTCAGTTCTAATGTTTCCATGTCACGAAAAATTCATCCACCGCTTGCTGCGACGTTCCGATAACCAGCAAGTCATCCACGTATACACCGACGACCGTCACACAATTGTCTTTTGTTTTTACGAAAATACATGAATCCGTCATGCATTGTACGAACTTTAAATCCAGCAACGCATTTCGTAATATTTAGTACCATAAGCGCCCAGCCTGTTTCAATCCATATAAATTCTTCTTTAGGCGTAACACCAAATCTTTGCTTGATTTTACTCCAAAATTTGTTCACCTGTTCTTCTGATACTTCCATTCCCTGCAGCACGCTCAGGTAAATGTTGTATATTTCTTCCGCGCCAACCCACTGGGAACATCCCCGTGCCTGGCCGGAACTCCCCATACTTGTGAGAGCGCCAGTAGCACTTTCATGTTACTGACCTCCATCACCGTAGAAATTTCATGAAGAAATTCTCACCGAAAACATGTCTGTCGCCACGCGCTACCAAATGCGCTTTGTATCTATCAATAGATCCATCAGCTTTCAGCTTGGTCTTGTAGACCCACTTCGTCGGCAGTAGGTCCTTTTACAGCTTTCGTGTCACTTCCCAGGTCCCCATTGCTTCCAGGGATCTGAGTTCTTTCACCTCGGCCTTAGCCCACATTTCATCGTCTGACTTTTGATGTGCTTTCGCGTATGACTTCGGGTAAGGAGCCGGGAGATATGCTTCACCTGTGTCACTCACTTCGGACACTGCATACGCGTCTAATACGCTTCGGTCCTCTGGTTTTTCTGCACCCTCGCCTGGCGTACTCTTTTCCTGCGCACTTACAGCGAAAATTTCCTTCTCGGTTTCTTCTTCCGCTTGGAGGCTTCGTATTCTGCACCTTTCGGCGTATTGTACGATTTTCTTCTTAATCTTCGGCTCTGCGAACCACTTGGCATCGTGATCGTATCTTCTGACTTCTTTTCCTCATTAGCCTCTATACTTGGCACTCTTTCTGTAACACCATCTTCCTTCGCTTCGCTTGTATCGCCACGAGTCAGGTCTTGAGTGATCTGTTCACTCGTCTTGTGATCCAAAGTATCGATTTGAAAAACATGCCGAGTAGTCGTAGCTACTCGGTCTTCAAGCAACAGCACCTTGTACCCTTTTATCTCGTCGTTTTTCTGATAATCAATGATTTTTATGCTTGCTTCTTGAGTGACTTGGGTTTCGGGTCCCTCCAACCATGCAAGGTGATCCAAAAACCACAATGTCCGATACTTGAGGCGCCTTCTTCGTTAACATCTCAATTGGTGCCTTCCTTCCCGGATTCGCCCTGGTGGGGCTACGGTTTAGGATGTAACATGCGTATTCGGCCGCCCTAGACCAATAGGTCAACGGCACGTCGGAGCCAAAAATCATGCATCGGACCATCTAGAAAAGGGTCCGATTCATCCTTTCTGGTTTTCCGTTCGACGCTGGGCACCCGTCCTCAGTGACTTGTCGACGCACCCCCGTCTTTTTGCAGAAAAGATCAACCGTCTGGAATTCTCCAACTCCATCGGTTCTTAACACATGTATTCGACAGTAAAATTCATTTTCAAACCATACCAAGAAATGTTCAAAACGTTTCGCTGCCCTGTCTTTTGTACAAGCAGCGACATGGACATAATTGTAGAAATGGTCGACCAAGACAACCAAAAACCCGTTGCCACGCCGATCAAGTTTCGTGATCGGTCCCTTTAAATCACTGCATATGACGTCACCAATTCTGCATATTGGCGCGTTTCTGCCGGTATCTTTTTTAGGCTGAGGCTTTCTCGCCCCCTTACCCTCGGCACAGGTCAGGCAGTTCGGCCGTTCATATTCCGAAAGCTGGATTCCTGACCTGGGGTCCCTGTCCATCCTTCCAATGGTGTCGTAGGCCAGGTGACCTAGCCGTAGGTGGAAATGGTACAGGCTTCCTTCCTGTGTGCCAACATCACCCCCTTCTTCAGCAACATTCATCACGGTGTCTTTAAATTCCGAAAACATTTTTCGATGAATTTTTAATACCAAATTAGCTTCAAAAATCAAACCACAGACGTCATTATGTAACAATACGTCCCCATTCAACTGAAGGGACATGTTCTTTCCATCGACGACTAGTATGCACCTCTTTTTCTTTAGACATCCAAGAGAAATAATGTTTCTTGCCAACTTGGGAACAAAAAAACCTCCGTGAGCGTGCTGGTCGAAGATGGGTCGTGGGTGCTCTTCCGACACACTCTTCCAACCTTCGTGACCATCAGGTAACCTCCATCATCTGGGAGTGTTAAATACTCGTCAGTTCCACAGTCCTTTGCTTCATCCAAGAACCTTTCATAGGAAACTAAATGCCGGCTGGATTCACTGTAGACTATCCATTTTTCTCCGGTCGACAACCTATTTTGGGCGACGGTCACAGAAAAGTCCTTCTTCGCCTCCGTGGCCGTCAGCAAATACTGCTTTCCATTTCCGCTGAGAGTCTTTCGCCCGCCTCCTTGCCCTTTCGTTTGGATTCGTTTTGGGAAATTGCAACGCTTGTGTCCTTCGTCACCGCACACATAGCATACTAACTTGAGCCTTCCTTCATTAACGGCGTTTGCTGAGATTCTTGACACACGTTTAACCTTGAAACTGTCTTCTTTGATCTCTTGCGACCATGCGACCATGTCATCAACTCTTGGGCGTGATGAATGTAATCCACCCTGTTCAGGTCATACCAAACCATCATAGCAAGCTCCAGGCTTGGTTCAGCGTACTTAACAAGGTTTTTGACTATCAGTTTCTAACTTGAATTGCTATCACGAGCTAGTGTGACCAAGTACAGGAAATGTTCGTTCCAGGTGCGTCTGGGATCCTTTTCCGCTGCGAACAGTGACGCGGCTTGTTGGTGAGTTATATTCACCTTAAACGCACGCCACATTTGCTCCAGTACGTAATTTAAGTTCGGGGAGCACTGCCATAAAGTACCAATATTTGATCTAAAATACTGTCTGGATGCTCCGTCCAAATATTCTCCAAGCTTGTTTACCTTCGGACGTTCAGTCAATGTAAAACGCCATGTTAGTTTGTCAATGTCCAGGGATTCTATGAAGAAAAGCCCATTGCTGGAATCCAGATCCAAGTACAGGGTAAACCTCTGCCCCTGTAAACTTCTGAATCGTCAACTTTGGTATCTTTGCACCAGGCTGCTACGCAGCTTGATTTACGAACACATTTCCAGGTGGTGGATTAATTTCATCCACACTACCATAGACAGCTGGTCCACCTTGGCGAGCATTCTGCGCTCCCTCATGATGCATGCCTGGATGCTCAATGCCTTCTTCCCCGGACAGATCATTCATGGTCATCTGACGACCAAACGGAACAAACCTTTTCAAGATTTCCATGAAGGGACTTTCCCCCCTTACAACCGGCAAGCCCTTCATCAAAACAGGTGATGTACTTGCGCTTGAGAGCACTATTCTAAAATCACCTCAAGCCTCTTGTTCATCTGACTCATCGGATTAAGCAGTGCCTTAAAACATCTTCTTGATCAACCTTTTCTTCATGTTAAGGGAATGAGCAAATATCAATCACAAAAAATACAAATACGACAGCGATAACCCCTCGATAATCAGGGGACTTCTATCTGAATCTCCACGAGAAAAAAATCAATCGAAATAACTAGAGCGTAACCTCAAATCAATATAACTTAAAGTGTAACCCCCAACCAATTAAAATCGTAAAATCTCAATTTCCCCGTGTCCCCTTGGGCTCATAACCTGTGGGAAGTTTACACGAGTTGGGAGCGCGTGCGGACAACTTGTATAAGCTCAAGCAGGTCAGTGCTTGGCGTCTTACGCGCGTGTAGGAAGGGCGCCGTAAGTGTAAGTTCAGGGTTCCGGAGCTGAGATATTTGGTGGAGATAGAAAGAAAAAAGTGTATTGATATAATTAAAGATTTAGTCCTAAACTTTAATATAAATTCCATGCATCTAAACCACTTTAAACCACTGCGGTTTCGTCAAAATGAAAATGCTACTGGTACCGACCAGAACAATGCCGGACAGAACAGTACCGTTCAAATACTGGTACCAATCAGGTACTACCGGTGCCGGTCAGCTTTTCCAACAAGCGAAGGAAGAGCACAGATCTTCTGGAAGGTTCTGTCGAATTTGGATGTAGGCATGTTTGGCTTTCAAGCGAATTCTTATAGTGGAAAAGGATTGTCTATAATTACATGGATACATCTTGGAAGACTTCAAGATAATATCGCTTAGTAGTCTTAAGTGGTTATTTTAGGCTTACATTCTTTTAATTTTATAATATACTTTTTCTTTCTTTTAACTAACTAGCCCTCAAGTCGCTCCAAGCAGCGGGCCGAGCAGCGGTCCCTCCACGTCCTACACAGCGTCTACTACCTGACTAAAATTGTCGGGTCTGGTGGTAAACGCTCTGTTACGTTTAACGCAGCATTATTTTGCAACATATTCGGCGTTCGAGAGTAAGACGAGGAAAAAAATAATCACATCTGAGAATCTCGAGGTAGTTAGGATTCTTAATAGCCAAAGAGGAAAAGCAAGAGCCGGAATCTATGGCAGCAGTGACAAATAGCAAGCCTAGACGTTGAGTTGTGCAGTATCAAAAGCTGATCGAATTTAAAAAAAGCACAAGACGAAGCACGGTTGGATCTTCAACTTTAAACGATATCTGAATAGATGTTGTTGTTTAAATCAGTACGCTTGTACTTGACGCGTAGATCTTAAACTACCTGGTCTGAAAGTTTTGACCAGGTAGGATCTAACTGGGAGCGCCATGAATGCTACGCAAAGGATGTTCAACTCGATCTGTCTTTTTAAAGTAAAAACGAGAAGTATATTATGTGAAGTCACTCAACTCAAATATAACAACACTAAAAAGTTAAAATTGAGTTCTAACCTGAAAATGCACATAAATATTTCAGCCAATGGGGTTTCAACTCCATGAAAAGACGTAAGCCAAAATGGCTACACGTAATTTCAACATATGTGACAACCGACGACGACGCGAACGATTATGCAAAGCAAAGATGCAGAAGATGCTGCAAGAACCGTCCCAAACAGTCTCATAAGCACTAGCCCAGTCACATATTTCCATATAAATTGCCCATTCTGGCTCCGCCAGCGACTCATCCATCGCACGAGCCACCAACACGTTCAATTTCGTCACTTCTTGCGGGAAATCTTATTTACCGCTACATTTTTTCTATTATATAGAGCTGTAAGGGTAAATAACATTTTCCCTTAAATATAGGGAGGGCCTGCGGTCACACCCTCCCCTTTTATGTGGGGTGTGTGTGACCGCGGGCTATATATAAAAGGCCCCGACTAGGAGCACACCCCACTTTTGCTAGGGGAACACCCCACTTTTGCTAGGGGCACACCCCACTTTTGCTAGGGCATACTCCATTTTGCTACGCCCGACTGAAATATGATATTAAGAAACACTACAAAAGTGATTGAAGAGTCCGAATAGGCCGCGACTAGGGACATTGACAAGCAATGGCAGCAACTTCATCGGATGCCATTTCGATCTCCATCGCCGGGATGTCCGAGATGCCCAAGTCCACTGCCGCCGATCGCGCCAGGCTGAGGATTGAAACCCAGGGGTACCATGAAGCTTTCATCCGCTGCAGGTGTCACAA
Source organism: Peronosclerospora sorghi (assembly GCA_026184515.1). Classification (NCBI taxonomy): domain Eukaryota; phylum Oomycota; class Peronosporomycetes; order Peronosporales; family Peronosporaceae; genus Peronosclerospora; species Peronosclerospora sorghi. The sequence continues at coordinate 10,342,669 of CM047584.1, forward strand.
TCTGATATCCACCCAGAAGTTGAAAACCAGAAGGAGGAGCAAGACCAATTGGAGCCATGGGGAACTGTGCGGACGGAATGCTGAAGACGGGGGTTCCTTGTGTCGGCCCGTCGGTTGGTGCTCGAAGTGCGGATGCAGACGTGGAAGGCGTGCGTTGAGTTGGACAGTTCTTAAAGGTTTTGCGGATCCCGACGCCACTGTATGCGCTGCACTTTTCCGCTTTACTCCCCTTCTGCGTTTGTTCCACGTACTCAAACCCAGACGAAATTCTTTTCATCGAGGTGTTTGGGAGGCCCTTTTTCCTCACAACTTCTGGTTCCTTGATCGGACAGGGAAACTGCTGGGATAGATCGTGGAGATGCTGAATAGTTTCCCTCTGTTGGTGATCCGGCAACGCCACCACGTTGTTGGATACTTGTTCCAACACAACAAACAAATGATCTTCCGGTCTCTCAATACCTTCAGACGAAGAGGGATACGTTCCACAATGTGCCAATGAGGATAGAAATCGTTCAAACTCAATCGCTTATCCTCGCTGATTAACTGTCTGAGCCGGTGCTGGCATGGCATGCCCCAGACCGTCGTGAAGGCATGGGAGCAAGGCTTTTCATCAGATTGGACTGGTCTGCGCGCCAATTCCTGCTACAAACACAATTAAAGGTCAAAAAGGAGATGTTGAACGTTGCCACCTTCATCACATGTTTGACTTGCCTTCTCGTTGACTTTGCTCAAAGCAAAATTTGAAACGCTTTTCGTGACGTTCTGAAAGATATCTGTCTTCGGGAAAGGGTAGGCAAACAGAGGGTTCTGCATCTAATCGCTCGCGCGTTTCGCAAGGTAATTCGTCAGAAACCCTTCGAACGACACCTTGATCCTCTTGCAGCATTGCAACAGATCAAGCATGATTGTGTCCAGGTATGTTTTCAGCCGGCTGTGAGCGCTTTCACCACGTGAAGTAACGGCATGCCCAAAGTGCGTGACGTTGTTGGTCCATGCCGCAACAATTTTTTCCTTGTGGGGGGAGATCCACCTGTCGTCCAGGTATTTGAGCGCTTACTGGTACGTTTGGTAGCGGGTCTGTAAACTGGACCACATTTCCTGAAAAAAAGAGCTTCTGTCTCTGCATGCACGATCTGAGAAAGGGAATAAATATCAGCGAAATGGCTCACTGTTTTGGTGCAAGCTGCATAATAAGAACTTCTTACCGCTGCCCAGTCTTTTATGAACTGTTCATGATCGCTGCCAAGAATGCCTTTGCAATTCTTGGTTTAGGTTCTTCTCAATATGCCACACACACAACAGAATCGAGGCCTCAGGAAACTGATATCGCAACGCCGAGATCAGGGCAAGTTCTCGATCAACGGCGAAGACTTTTGGCAGAGCATTGGTGTGGAAGAGTTTGTGCAGGAGCACAACAGCAGTCCTGTATGACTCTTCATTCTCGTTCTTCATGAATACGAAGTCCGCCGAGAACGTGGTGTGCAATGCGGTGGAACCGAAGATGTGCAGGAGAGGCAAACGGTACTTGTTGGTCTTGTTAGTAGAATCCAAGACAAAAACGTCGTGATTGATTCTCATCAACTCCACCATTGCCGTGTGTTCAAAAAAAGCAATGGGTAACACGTCCATCATCGTCCAAAACCAGTTCTACTTCATAGCCCTCATCCCTGAAAACTTTGACCAGCACGTCGACCAGGCTCTTGCCGTCCAAAAAAAACTCCTTCTTGGTCAGCTGCTGGACGGTGTTGTACAGCTTCTTCATGGGAACCTTCACGCCATGTGTCACTTCCAACTGATTCCGGATGCCTCATGGAGGCACCGTTGCGTCAAGCAGCCCCTTAAAAATTGCAAGCTGCTCGTGGCAGAGCTTTTGGTGGGTTGAGTGCCCGGCCGGATGCGACGAAGGATTGTGGTTGTGGTCGGCTGTGATGATTCTGAAGGTCCAAGATCCGTCCGCTTTGGCATCGCCACTTGAACGGGCAGTCCATCACCTGCTTGAAGTCCGTCGCTTCCTTTCACCGTCGCTGAGGTTATGACTGTTCTTGTAAGTCCCGCCACGATCGCACTTGTAGTAGACCTTTTGCAGACCGCGCCTCGTTTTCTTTGATCTGGCGACGACGATGGCATATCCTTGGGTAACCGCAAAACCGTTCAAGGCTGTTTCCATCTCGTTCCTCGGAGGGAAGCTGGTTCCAACGAGAGCGGCAGGTGGGGGTTGGAGCTGTTCTACCGACGGTTGCCCATTTCTTGGGCCCTCGCCCGCCATTCGGTTTTTCCGGTGTTTTCTGTCGTATTGTATGGGTATGGGGGGACTCGGACACAATTACGCTTGCTTTTGGAGGAGGGGGAATTTCCCCTCAAGCTCCACAACCCTTGATGCAAAATTAGACCAAATCCGGTTGGGTGCATCGACAGGGTGTTCCCCTAGCAAAAGTGGGGTGTGCCCCTAGTCGGGGCCTATATAAAAAGTTCGGACACGGTGTGAATTTAACGTAAAGAGGTGTGAATTTAAAACTTTCCTAAATTTGTTTACGAGAGCAAAATTATGCAAGTCGCACGTTGTTGCACCAAAGAACACCATTTAGAAAATGTTGGATGATGTAAAGGAGAAGAACGAGAAGGTGCCCGTTAATGTAGGCGCGATCTTTGGTCATGATCTGGACAGAACGTTTTACTTTGTGATTTGGGTAGATTCGTGAAGAAATATCCAGTCGTCACGTTTATTCGCTCCAAAATTTTGGCAGATTGAAGGGAAAATTTACTGCGCCAATCACGACAGACAGCCACCTCGATCATATTTGGGGCGTGTTAAGTCTGAGTAAGGAGGTGAAGATCACCCCTGGCGCCTGCGGTCCGTACGAACTTTTTTACTTTTTATCTTAATCTTTAGTGGGACTAACCAAAGCTATGATTTCGTACACGATAATTTTTTTGGTGTCGCTAAGGGAGTGATCTGCAAGGAAATCTCAACGCCTATGACAGGATCACACGATCTCACCCGATCGATATGCAACCAGCGATCGGCGATTGTGTAGTGACGCACATTCCGACTCCTTTTTGTTTGAGTCCACTCCAGCTGATAAGGAATCGACGAATTCACCTGTTTAGGATTACGCTAGGCGAAAATACAATGTTGCCGCCCAGTCTCCAATTGAATTGAAAAATCCAGATCGGAGAACGAAATTTGATTGGATCCAAAGGTAATAGATCGAGGCTCGAAATCGGAAGAGAATGTTGAGGGTATTGGAGCGGCTGTACAATATATATCTTCCAAAACTATTGTAGTTGAATATATGATGATGCACAGCTCTGCCCCAAAGTTTAACAAATAGTAGAGTTCACTTAGAAAACAAGAAATCGTCACATTACTTAATAAAAATTTCTGAGTATTGAAACAAAATTTATTCCACCTATATCGCGCGTTTCCCCACACCATACGGTGTAAGTCAGTAATATCCCCCTAAAACAGCTGCTAGCACTTTGTGGTCTCTATTAACGATCAATGGCACGTTCCGATAGGGTCTAGCAGAGCGTAAGGGCTTTGCCTAGGATACCCTTGGCGAGAACACTACTCATCATTGTACCAATTCGGCTCGTCGATACATATGATCACCCTGAAATGACAACAATTCTCGAAACTAAAAGCCAAGAGGACCAATTGAATAAGCAGTCTCACTAGATGTACTGGCTTCTCGGTGCGTTTCTTCGAAGAGTCCTTTAACTCTTATTTGATATCAAAATAGTTCAGTAATCCAATGCATCTTATTTGGCAGGAATGTGGGCTGTGGGAAAATGATTCGGCCGAAACTTTCTTTGTTGGCACGGTCCGCTAAATCTCGTTCAAGTCATTAAATTGAAAACTGTAAAAAGAATGTAGCATTGGCAGAGAAAGATGCGCAGTTCAAGTACGAAAAGTGTATAGACTATTAGAAGGACACGCATGTGAGCTTACGTAGATACTGAGTTTGGATAATTGGAACCATTTCTCAATTACTTTTTGTTACAGGTGCTAGAAGCAGTTCCCGTCCCAGGATAGGTGTTTTTGTTCGTGCACGGCATCGTCTGCCATCGCCACGTATATGCGCAAGGTTCCAGTAGTTAAACGTACTTCGAACACAAAAAAAGCGTAACAGCGAAGGCAACGTGATAACACAGCAATAAAATCAATCGCAACTTTATTAACTCTAATTAATCACTCGTAACACTACACAAAGTAAAAACGTGAGAAACCACAGCCTTCCACAGTAATTTGATCGCTCCACGAAAGATAAAATAGCGTTCCGCCCTAAGTAGGACGTACTAGCTCCACTAATTAAAGAACTTGACTTGAGTCCGAAGAACAAAAAAAATACTATATTAAATTAAGTTTAATACTTAACCTAATAAATGCAAGTATAAAATTATGTATGACCCATCAGATTAGGTAATTACCCACAATACATTTTGTCGAAAAGTTGCATTCGACCCAATTGCGTCCACCATCGGCTGCAGCCGGGGCGCGGGCCCTCCAACACTCATTCTCAACTTTGCGATGAAATGAAGTTAACCATCTTCAAGTGCACGCAATCCCAGTCCTTCCTGCATGCACTTCATCCTTGGTCCGCTCACCGCTTTCGTAAAACCATCCGCCAACATAGTTTCGGTCGGCTCATGCACAACTTCGATAAGCCCTTCACGAAACTTAGAGACAACGAACTTCACGCGTACGTCGATGTGCTTCGTCTTCAAACTTTTTTTTCTCTATTCAGAGTCTTGATTGCAGCTTCATAGTCGCACTTGAGCGTCATCGGTAATTTCACTGTTAGTCCAATTTTGCATGCCATCTCTTTAAGTCCCAGTAGCTCGCACTCCATGATAGACGCAGTGTAATGGGGTGCCATTACATAATAGATTATAAGTTATTATAATATAAGAAGGAAAAGCCGGTTCGGTATAAATACCGAATCTCGCAGGTTAACTAATAGTACAGTTAGTTAAAGACTTGATATTATTATATTAATTAGTTAGTTACTATACTAGTAGCCTCTAAACCACCCATTAAATAAACACTCTTAATCTTGCGTTCTAGAACATAAGTGAATATTAAAATATTTACTTTAATTATAGGATTAGTTGTTACGAACTAATCCTGCCCTAATTGTATTGCGCGCTTCCTCGCAAAATACAGTGTAAGCCTGGAACAGGATCAGTCCTGTTACACCTGGTAGCACTTTGTGGTCCGTCTTAACGACCACAGTTCCGTTCTGCTAGTTAACTAGCGGAGCGAAGATTAAGAGCCGCTCGGCATCATGTCGCGAGACATGTCGGCTGCCGAGCGAGAAAGAACGCTGGAAGAGGTGAATAAACACTTCCCTCACTTCTCGTCGCGTAGTAAAGACGCGACGGTGGAAATGATTCGGTCTATGGGGACTGACATCATTACCTTTCTCAAGAGTAAGTCTCCAGAGGAAGTGGTACAGGTGGTGAACCGCATTAGTCTAAACCACCTAGAAAAGCCAGAACGGCCCGCGCCAGAGGCAGCGAGGACCGCAACTGCACCTGCAACGCATAGCGTTGAAGTAGTAAAGGCGCGAGTACCGCCCTTTACCGGCGAAGGGGGCGAGCCCCTTCGTAGATGGCTCGCAGAGGTGGAAGATGACATCTCTGCGCAAAATATTGTTGAAGAACGTCAACAGGCGTACTTCGCCACAACATGTCTAGGCGGCAGATCCAGGGCATGGGCGATAATTCGCAGAGCCACTGATGAATCTGCGTTCCTTATTTATAAGGAATTTAAAGCTGAGCTAAAGCTCAACTTTGAAGCTCCAGAAATGGAGCTAGGTAGTCGGCAGGAGTTTATGGAACTCCGGCAAGGTAAGCTTGACCTCCAAGCTTACGCTCAGAAGACACAATATTTGCTGTCAAATATTGTGTATGAGCCGGTGCCCCCTGCTATGCAGGTCACTGGCTTCATGAAGGGACTCAAATAATGGTCCCGTCAAACAGAGTCTCTATCGGCACCCGCCAGATACTCTGAGGGATGCCATTGATATAAGCATCCTTGAGGAGTTCAGCATGCGATCCGCGTCATCGCATGCTGGGTACAGCCGAAGGGCTCAACAGCCCTTCGCTTTTGACATGCCGCAACGGCATGTCAACAATCAGCAGTCAGGCAGACGAAGTTCACACTTCGTCTCAAGAAACAGCCACCCGCGCCAGAGCATGGGCGGTGGAGGTCCAGAGCCGATGGACCTATCGGTTGCGGTTGCTTTGAACCCGAAGCAACCGAAATTTAAGAAGAACAATTCGCTGCAATCGATGCGCGAAAATGGGGCATTTTGCCCATGAGTGTATGGCACCGCGTCCGGTGCCACGCAGTCAGCGGACGGAACCGTCCGCTGCACGGCGACACCAACAGGGAAATCACCCTGTTGGTGCAAAAAACGTAAATCACCAGTAGGGGCGGGGAGCCCTACTGGGAATGTTATCCCACATGCCGACATAGGGCATGTGAGGGTGATATCCCCAGACGGGACTATGTCCTGTCAAAAGGTGCAGGGTGATGGTAAGCCTCTTATCACCCTGGAGGTTAAGCCGCACGGAAGCGATGTCCCCATGCGAGCTTTGTTGGACACAGGAGCGTCAAACAATTTCGTTAGAACTCAGATTCTAACGCTGTTGAGCTTCGTGGAGGTAGAGACCCCACGAAGTATGTTGTCAGTCCGGTTAGTAACAGGTGCAACCGTGACTATTCCAAAGCGTGTGATTAAAACACGCTTCGAGTTGAATGAACTGTCATTCGAGGATGAATTCATCGTCCTCGATTTAGATGACAAGTTCGATGTGATACTGGGAATCCCATGGATGGCCAAGTTTAAACCTTCGATCGACTAGGTTAACCTATCGATCGACTGCGGCGGACGCACAGGATCTGATCACCCTTTGTGTAATCCGGCTGTATCAGAGGATACAACCGCAGCGTCAGACAGTCTGGTGGATAGCGATGGCGCCACCAGGTCTGTTCTGACACGATCAGCGGAAGGTCCGATGGTGAGAGTCCAGAGGGACTACCACACGCAACAGAAGAGTAGTTGTGTGTTGGAGAGAAACATTCCACGGGTGATAAGGACCACCGTGAGAATGAAGTTATATCCACGGTGGGAAACTCCCACGGTGGGTGTTTCCCACCGTGGGAATGAAATAGTATCCACAGTGGGAAACACCCACTGTGCGACCGAAGGTTCCAACACGACGAATGAATTCCGTGTTGATGAGTGTGAACTCACGATCGAGTGCAATCGTGAGCAAAACTCCGTGGTGGCCAGTGCCCACTACGTTGCGTTAGCTATGCGCACGGGTGATAAAGACCACCGTGTCGCAGAAAAGGCGGTCGGTCAGACGAGCACATCTGATCGCCAAATTTCCATGGTAGGCAGTGTCCACCATGATGATGAGTATTCGCACACGGTGAATCGTAATCACCGTGTAGCAGTCAATCAGACGAGTGCGTCTGATTGCATGGGCAGTTCCGTCGAGACGATCAACGTCTTGACGCAAACGGAGACCGGATTAGCTACCCAGTCTCTGTTGATGGAAAACCCTCCGAAAGAGGGTTCGGAGGTGATGGCTCTTCCAGCGCTAAGCTGGAAGATGTTTGCGAGAAACTTGCACGATGGTCAGATCGAACAGATCTGTATCATCGTTGCAACAGATGATGTAGTGGATATTCGTGAACGAATATCCACGTTACAAGTGGAAAACATTGGGAAAGAGGTTCCCAATGATCAAACGAAAGTTCAGCACTTTGAAGCGCAGAGCTGGGAGTCGCTTAAAGCGACCTCCCCATTTTATGAGGTACTTCTATAATACGCTGACGTATTCCCAGAAGAAGTACCTAGCGAGCTCCCTAAGGATAAGGGAACTCGTCATGAGATTGACCTCGTGCCAGGCACGAAGTATTGTGTTACGCGGCAATGGCCGTTGCCGCGTGATCAGGTAAAAGCGATTGACGAGTTCTTCGAAGCTCGTCGTAAATCAGGCCAAGTGCGGAAGTCTACCTCACCGCACTCTACCCCCACCTTTTGTGTGAAGAAGTCCACAGGTGGGTGGAGAATCGTTCACGCTTACAACAAGCTGAACGCAGCGATGGTACCGGCACAGACACCGATACCGCGGAAGAATGTCATCATAGATGGCATGTGCGGGAGCACCATCTTTAGTGCTCTCGATCTAAGAGATGGATTTTATCAAATCCTAATGCGTGAGAAGGATATCCCTCTCACGGCAGTAAGAACCCCAAGCGGCATGCTTTGGGAGTGACTTGTTATGCCACAGGGGCTTCAAAATGCCCCTGCTACGTTTAACAGATGCGTAACGCATCTATTACGCCCGGTGCGAGAATTTGCACCGAGTTATTTCGATGACGTGTTCATCCATAGTAAGGGTGAACACGATAAAAGCGATGTAGATTTCCATAGGGAGCATCTACGTCGAGTGTTGGAGCTTATGCGTAATCATAAGCTCTATGCAAATCTGAAGAAGTGCACCTTTGGTGCACCTGAGATACTCGTTCTTGGATGATTTGTGGGCAAGAACGGGTTGCGTCCTGATCCAGAAAAGCTCAGGGTGATCGTTGAATGGCCTACGCCAAACAACGTTAAGGAACTTCAAAAGTTCCTTGGGTTGGCAACATATTTGCACAAGTATTCGTGCAACTATGCTGGGTTGATACGACCTCTTTCTCAATTACTTAAGAAAGATGTCGAATGGCATTGGAATACCCAATGTAAAGATGCTTTTGATGCAGTCAAGCAAAGCTTGACTGAAGCGCCTGTATTGGCTATAGCCGATAACGAGCGTCCGTTACACGTCGTTTGCGACGCGAGCGATTTCGCTATCGGCTGTGCTTTGATGCAGCGTGATCACGATGATCGTGGTCGCGTAATCTGCTATCAATCGCGTCAGTTGCGCACAGCCGAGCGCAACTATCCAGTGCATGACAAGGAACTCCTTGCCATGAAGTATGCACTGGCTAAGTTTCGGATCTATCTATTGGGAGATAGACCGTTTGTGGTTTACACGGACCATGCGTCGCTACGCACGGCCGTGAATTCACCACGCATTTCTCAAAGAATGGCTCGATGGCTGTCATTCTTTGCTGAGTACAACTTTACAGTTGAATACAAACCCGGAAAGTTGAACGTGATAGCGGATGCGCTATCACGAAGGCCCGATTACGAGACGAAACCTTCCGTAACCGAAGGGGCCAGTGCAAACGCGATCCGTTGCACTGCTTTGTCGTCGTCAATTATACGACAAGTACGCGAGGCGTACAAAACAGACGAGGAGACACGTCTGTTGATTGATTACGTAAGTAATCAATCAAGTGATAAACGCGACGAACTCCCAGCGTTCCTCCGCGCTTGCGTGCATCGATATCGACTTCACGATGGTCTGCTGCTCTATAGCACAGACCAAAAAGATGAAAGTCGCATCGTCGTTCCAAACGACGATGATCTCAAACATCAAATTATGTTTGAGTATCATGATGCACCGATTTCGGGGCATCAAGGTCGAGAGAAGACATACGCTTCTCTCGCACGTGACTTTTACTGGCGAAACCAGTACAAGTGGGTACGCAAATACGTACGCGCTCGCAAGATTTGCCAGCGCGTTAAGCCTTCTCAGTCTGCACAGGCTCCGCTGCAATCTCTGCCGGTTCCGACTGAGTGTTGGAAGTCCATTTCAATGGACTCCGTATTCGGTCTTCCACCCGAAAATAGTCGGAAGACTGGAATATTGGTCTTTGTAGACCGTTTCAGTAAGATGGTACATCTTACTGCAGTATCAGCGAATGTAACCGCCGCTCAAACAGCGCGGATATTCGTTGATACGGTATTCCGTTTGCACGGAATGCCGGAAGACATTGTCTCGGATAGAGATCCGAGATTTACAGGACGTTTCTGGAAAGAAACGTTCTCATTGTTGGGAACCCAGTTGAAGATGTCAACTGCAGACCATCCGGAAACGGATGGGCAGACGGAACGGGTTAACCGCGTTCTCGGAGACATGTTGCGATCATACGCACATGCCTTTGAACAGTGGAGTGACTACCTGTCACTCACTGAATTTGAGATTGACAATTCAGTGCATGCTTCAACTAAGCATACACCGTTCTACGTGAATGCCTTAAGGCATCCACGAACCCCAGCTTTACTTGGCGGTACGCCAAATCTAAGTGGGGGAGGGACCCGCTCAAATTTTGAGCGAGCCAATGCGCAAGTTGCGACTGCAACTTGTGAACAAAACGATGGCCCTTCTACTAAAAATACAGTAGAAGCGGAGGCAGCTTCAATTAAAACTGAAGCTGCATACGATGAATATGTGTCTTCAGCAATGGCTGCAGACAACGAGGATAATGCACCTACTGCTGATAAAGCAGTAGATGAATTCGTATTACAGCGCCAAGCTGTAATAAGCTATGTAAAGGATGCACTTGCCTCTGCTTTTGACAAGCAGAAGCAAAATGCAGATAAACAAGGAAGGAAGAACAAAAACTCCTTTCTTAAAGGTGAATTAGTAATACTAAGTACTACTTATTTGCCTACACATGCAATAAGCAACTTCCCTACACGGAAGTTGCTTCCTAAGTACATTGGACCCTTCAAGTTCCAAGAGATTCGGGGGAATGCCTATACCTTAGACATTCCCACAGCAATGCGGCTCCACCCAACATTCTTTGTTGGGCGGCTCAAGCCGTATCACTCGTCTTCGTCTTACGACGAGACGCAGAACCACGGGAGATGCCGTGCTTCTCCAAGTCTCCCAAGAGAGACTTGTAATCGGCCTCCAGCCGTTGGTCAGCAGAGCAAAGAGTCGTTACCTCCGCCTTCGACTGCTCGAGATCAGCCGTGCGCCGATCGAGCTCTCTCTTATAGCGAGAAAGCTCAATGTACAGAAGATCATTCTTCTGCTGGAGGGCAGTGTGCGCTCCGAGGATGTCGCGGACATCCTCGCGAAGAGACCGATATGTCTTCACAAAGTGAGACATATCGCTGCTCAAGGAGGAATAACCCTCCTCGAGCTTGCGGAGCGAAGAACCATGCTCCGCAACAACAACGGCGAGGGAATTCTCAACCTCCGCCGCCCCTGATTGATAATCAGGGGAATAAGCGATATATCCTCGAGCGCTTGATCTCGAAGCGCTCGGTGCCTTTGAAGAAGGGGAAGCGTACCGAGTACTTGGTACGCTGGCTGGGATATCCCCAAGAGTTCGACTCTTGGGAACCGATTGAGGTTCTGAGAGCCGACGCCCCAGACCTTTTGACTGAGTTTGAGAAGAAGTCTAAAACTCATAATGCGAAGTAGCATCAACAGTAGGTGTTGGTGCATTCAGGGTATCAATTAAACCCTGAATTTCGGCGGGTACGGAAAAGCCACCGTACCCCCCGCAACTCCTCCTCTGACAGACGAGGAGCGCCTTGCGGACACCGCGGGCAAACGATGTGAGAAGGGACACCACACTTTAACCCTTCTTTGAGGCAAGCAAAATGGATGTATTCCATTTTGCCTGTTCGAGAGTGCTTTAAAAGCGCTCGCGCATTACGTGAACTTTATTCACGTAATCATCTGGACTTTTGTTGTAGTTGTCAACAAACGCATTCCAACTCTGAGTCAGGGCGTCTTTATCGTCCCTGTTCTTCCTTGACCCTTTCCGGCTCTAATAATATCGAACCTGGAAAAAGAGGTTAATAAAGTACAGGCGCCTATCGTCAGTACTTCGATCGAATCGACGTGACTGGATGTCTTCGCAGTAATCCAGCACGTTGATATCGAACAACGTATACTGGCAGTCCCGTTTACGGTGACCACCACTTTTGGGGGCAATAGCCCAGCCAGGGTTCCAAAACCCCACTCTGTACGGAACATGTGGTTCCGTACGATGATACGCTTTAGAAGCGGCAGCCGCCGCTTCTGTTCGAGCCCTTTTAGCAGGCGGAGCACCGCCTGCTTCAACACCACGCGCCGGGGTTAAATCACCCCGGCGTGGAGAAGTACTTGGTCCAGGTGGGGCTCTGCGTTCCCGCAACCCCTTGTGATAATCATTATCGCTGTCATAGCTGACAGCGACACCAGAGTCGTCATCGCTGTTAGGCGATGAGCACCTAGCGAGTATTGACTCGCTAGATCCTTTAGTGGGGACATCTGTATCCCCATCACTTTGTTCGGAGTCAGAACTCCCGAACATGGCCCTCTTGGCAACACGCCATTCGGAAGTTACCATCGTGCGAGATGTTGCATTAGCAACATCTCCCTGTTTCTTGTCAGATGCCGCCTTAGCAGCATCTGTGGTCGAAGACGGTACGTCTTCCGACCTTTGCGTAGTTGACGCTGCTAATTCAACGTCACTGTTGTCACTCAACACCTCAGCACCTAGTGCTGAGGCGGAGGAAGAAGCTCCTTCGATATTTTCAGCAGTGATCTTTAGAGCACCGCCGCGTGCTTTGACCATCGAGTCGATGGTCAATCAGTTGGTAAATGAGAATGACCAGCAAGTGACACCCATGATTGGCCAAAATAAGAATTATTATTGACCAACCACCTTAAGTGGGGGGGGATGTAATGGGGTGCCATTACATAATAGATATCCAAGTTAGAATATCAGAGTTTAATTTCAGACGCGTTGTCTGAAATTTAAATAAGAGATTATAAGTTATTATAATCTAAGAAGGAAAAGTCGATTCGGTATATAAATACCGAATCTTGCAGGTTAACTAATAGTACAGTTAGTTAAAGACTTGATATTATTATATTAATTAGTTAGTTACTATACTATTAGTCTCTAAACCACCCATTAAATAAACACTCTTAATCTTTCGTTCTAGAACATAAGTGAATATTAAAATATTTACTTTAATTATAGGATTAGTTGTTACGAACTAATCCTGCCCTAATTGTATTGCGCGCTTTCTCGCAAAATACAGTGTAAGCCTGTAACAGGATCAGTCCTGTTACACGCAGCGTAGAAATCCGCCTCCATCGTCGAAAACGACACGCATGATTGCCTTTTACACTGCCACTGAATCGCTTTTCCATCCATCGTAATTAAACCACCACTGGTCGACTTTCTGTCGGTCTTCGCCCCTGCGAAATCTTCGACCCTGCGAAATCTGCGTCCGAAAAACCCACCAGTGTAATCACTTTCTTCTGCACCTCCTTCTTTTCCATAGCAACTTCCATTCGTAACTTCAAATCTATTGTTCCTTTTAGAAAAGGTAAAATCTTCTTGGCCAAATTCCAGTCCAAAATTGTAGGTGCATGTGCACGTAGCGTTGCCTTGTGGACCGCATATACGATGTCAGGTCTCGTACATCGTGCGATCCACAGCAAGCTTCCAGTTAACGATTGAAAATACTTTATCGAGATACCTTTTGGTCCTTTTTCATCGTTCAAAATTTCGCGTTATTGAATCACTTCATCCTCGTGATCAACGGCTATCGGCGTCCTTGTGCTGTTTGCGTCTTGCAATCCATGCGACACCAAAAAATACATGATCATCACTTCTTGGTCGAAAAAGTATCCATGCTTCACATCATAATTTATGCGTATACCAAGAAATTTTGAAAGATCGCCTAGGTTTTCTAACTACAATACGCTCAACTCATCGAAAAACTTTTCCACGTAATCTGGACTAGTACCTGTATCCAGTAGGTCGTCTACGTATACGCCTACAACCACGATATTATCGTTAATTTTCTTAAAGTACAAACCAGCATCCATGATGCTCTGCTCGTAACCAAAATTCATCAATTTTTCGTACAGCAGGCGGTTCCAAATCCTGCCCGCCTGCTTAAAGCCGTATAGCGTCTTGTTTAATCGCAGATCCAGATTGGTTTCGTCTTCCACCTTCAAATCTTTCAACTCCTTTTCATCAATCTCCATGCCTCTTGGAAAATATAAAAAAAATTCATGTTCCATCCCCAGTGCCTTAACGTAGACATTGGGTATGTCCCCATGCAAAGTGTTCACTTTCCACTTCCGCGCTAAACCAAATATAAACTTCACAGTGGTCACCTTCATCACAGCCGCAAATGTGAATTCGTAATAAACACCATACTTCTGCTCATTTCCACAGGCTAACAGCCTGGCCTTGAAACGTTCTAGTTTTCTATCAGCATCGGTCTTCGTTTAAAAAATACACTTCGTGTGAAGTGGTTTCGCTTGCTTCGGCCTTGGAATCACGTTCCACACTTGATTTTCTTCTAACGCTTGGAGCTCCTCCTTCATGGCCTTCAGCCAGCTTGTATAGTTTTTACTCTTGACTGCTTAACCGATACTCCATGTATCTCTCTCTAGAATCATATTCACTTGTTGGACTTTGTCTTCCTTAATTTCATTTCATCGTCTATTCTTCTCTTCGCTCATACTTTCCACATATTCTCTCGTTAGGTGTCGGCCGCGTGTCTACATGGACTTATTATTCGCTCCCTTCTTTGCACGTCCCCTTTTTTTTCGCTCTCGATGACGCTGCATCTTCTGTCGCACCTTTCATTCCACCGGTCGTATCTGCGGCCGCTCCTTCTGTCCTTCCATCATCATTATTCATCGTAATATCTTCCGTTTCACCCTCAAAAAGATCTCTTAGCTGCTTGTTCTGCGTTTCGTCGAGTGTCTCAATATTCTTGATATGCTGCGTTATCGTGACCTTGTTGCCACGCTTCAGGTACACCTTGTACCCCTTGGTTTCTTCGCTTATACCGATGATGATGCCTATCTGCGCTCGATGTGCTAGCGTGTTGGTCGCAGGATTCCTGTAGACGGTACACGGCGATCCAAAAGTCCCTATCTCCCCAATATTTAATCTTACACCCGTAAGGCTCTCCAACGGTGGCATTCTTCGTCCTGTTAAGCACGTATGCTGCGTACTCCGCAGCATCTCCCCCAGAGCGACAAATTCAGACCACTTGCGAACAACATGCATCGGGCCATGTTCATGACGGTCCGATGCATGCGCTCAGCCTTCCCGTAACTGGCTTGATTATTTGCTTCTGAAATCTGCCTTGATATTCCTGAATTCTTGCGAAAATATTCGAGCGTCTTGAACTCTGTACCACCGTCCATGCGCAACACGTGAATCTTGCAATTGAATCTTCGTTCGAAAAAAGCGAGAGAATGATCGAACCTTTTTGCAGCCATTTACTTAGTCTTAGTCAGAAAAATCCGCACGTAGTTGCTTTTATAATCGATGAAATTTACCCGGTAACGGTTTTACATTATGTCCCTTGGAGTGACTGGTCACTTGAGATCTTAACCGATCACTCCACCTATGCGATCGATGGCTGCGTGCTCACCCGTGTCCCTATTCGACTGATCGTTCTTGCTCTATTTTACCTGTGCGCAGGTCAAACAATTGCGGCGCGTAAAATCAGTGATCTTGATACTGTACTTCGAGTCCTTTGCCATCGCGATAACCCGGTCATAGTTTAAGTGACCCATGCGTGCGTGAAATTGCATCAGTGTTCCGCATTGCACGTCTTTGTTAGCTTGAAAACCTGCTTCATTTTCACGCACCACTGTCATCACGGTGTCACCAAAACTAATCCGGTCTCGCTCGACCCTTCCGTGTACAGTCAGAACGTTATTTGTCATCAAAACATCCACAATGGCCCAACCAGTATCTTGTTTAATCAAGGTCATTCTGACTTTAAAATATGACAGCACGCATCCTTTCTCTTCAAGGATTCCATAGGACAAAAAATTCCTCGTCAGTTATTCCACATAGTAAACGTTTGTGATCTTCAGTAACGTTTCTCTTCCTGCTGTAATCACATTTAAATAAACAGATCCCTTTCCGTTTATTTCTAAGCGTTGACCGTCTTCCTGATAGCAGACGCCAGATACCGCTTCCACATTCATCAAACACGTTACATCGTTGGTCAGGTGCATGCTGGCACCACTGTCCAAAATCCACTTATCATCACTTGTTTCACGCGTGCGCCTAGACACCGTGAGCACAAAATCTTCCTTCTTGCGCTTCATCTTAAGACAGTTTCTTAACATGTGTCCTGTTTCGCCTCACCCAAAACACGCTCTTGGTTTGGGCGCTTTTTTAACCCTTGCTCGATTCTAGATTCACGGTGCCGCCACCATACGACATTATTCCCTTGTCTTCATACTCCACTTCCTGCGCGAATTGTCATAACTCCTCGGCTTGCCTGAGGTATTCCGGTCGGGTGTGATAGTACTTGGAGATGAGAATCTGCCTCATCTCCGGTGCTGCGTGATAAATCGCGTTGTTCAGCACCAACGATTCACATTTGGACCCGCCCGCTTCCTCCACTGCCGTCAAGTACAAGTGGTGGTCCGACCACAATCTAAACGAAATCTTTCGTGCCGTTAGTAACTTAATGCATTGCGCGAGCGTGATTTTATGTTAGATACGGATAGCATTTATCCATGATATACCACAGGACGGGTGTCTCACACCACCACCCTTCAACTTGTCTATTGTAGTAGGACTCTGCTGTACCCGCCAAGTAATGGTCCAGCAGGTCCACATTGACATCTTCCGGCCACGGAAATCCAAACTCGGCCTCAGGCAGACTCACTTGCCGCAGGAATTTCCTGCCCACGCTTGGAAACCCGATCCTAGTCCCTTGTAGGTCTCAGTTTCGTCAAAGTGTCGTATTTGTAGCTGCTTCTCTTTTAAACTTGGTGCTCTGACCAAGCCAAAGTGCTGTGGCGGCACGTTTTCATGTCCACCCTGGGCGTTGTGCCCGCCGTTCATATTTGCTTGCTGATCGTAGCGCGCAGCACCTGCAGGTACCCTCTCCCTTGAAAAGGCATCCTTGCCTGCGTGAAAAATGTCTTCAAAGCTTTGCCTTCCTTGTAGGCCAGTCAGGAAAACTCGCTAGTCCTTTTTGCTGTCGCCTAGCGACGCAATACTCATTTTTGTGTCGACTCTATGTGGCTGCGCCGATTATCCTTGCGCGCTTGCTCTTCTTCGACACCTCGATCTTATTTAGGCGATCCATGATAGTAGAGAGCATATCCATCATACCTGACTCCTTGTTGTCTTCTCAAGCCTTAGGCTTCTCCTCATTGTCGGTGTACCCTACATTTGGGGTCATAACCTATTCGTTTACGTCCTCGTCTGCCATCACCACTTATATGAGCAAGATTCAAGTAGTTAAACGTACTTTGAACACAAAAAAAAGCGTAACAGCGAAGATAACGTGAAAACACGGCAACAAAATCAATCGAAACTTTATTTACTCCAAATTATCACTCGCAACACTCCACAAAGTAAAAACGTGAGTAACCGCAGTATTCCACAGTAAGTTAAACGCTCCATGAGAGAAACTATAGCGTTTCGTCCTCAGTTGGGCATACTAACTCCACAAACGAAAGAATTTGACACTTGAGACCGAAGAACAAAAATAAAAAGTGACTATATTAAATTAAGTTTAATACTTAACCTAATAAATTCAAGTATAACATTAGGTATGAGCCATAAAATTAGGTACGTACCCAAAATACATTTTGTCGAAAAGTTGTATCCGACCCTATTGCGTCCACCATCGGCTGCAGTCGGGGCGCCGGTCCTTCCAACAGATTATTTTCTGCTAAGATGTTCGTCGTCACTCATATCACTGTAGCGCACTAACACACACGCGTTACAAACACGCTGGGAGTACTAGCGCGAGTTTTCACACAACAAAACGATAGCAACAGAAAGAAACGTAACACCAGTAATAAAACGCAAACGGACTGTATTATCCACGTAATGTTCCACGTCACTTGAAGCGAGACCGTAACACAATCCACAAACCATGAGAAAACTAAGAGAAACTTCCAGCCGTAATCACGGCGTACTCTACTACAAAATAATCAAGTGATCGAAATAAGTCAAAATTAAAAGTGATTTTATTAGTGGTAAGATTTAGACTTAAACTAATAATATGCATATATGTAAGTTGCTTTACGTAACTTAAGTTATGTAGAGCACACCACGATTTCATCGAAAAGTCGCCAAATAACAATTCACGCGACACGAGGTGCCGCAGAAATTGCGCGCGCTTTCAACACAGGATATACAAAAATAAAAACGAGGAAAATGAGGAAATTACATGATAAACCAAACGCGTCAGCGGAGAGAGTGATGTGACACGCAATAAATTCCAGCCAACCAGGATAGTGTGCGATGTGCGTTAGGGCCAGTTATTTTATGGGACAGTGTCAAAGAGGCGCTGGATAAGAAAATTCTGCGCTGTCCCACCTCTGGTGTCTGCGTTCTACGCATTGGTCATGCGCACGACACGTACCGCTAAAGTATTCACCGCCATTGTCTCACTCCACGAGGAGAGTAACTATCTACTATTCAAGCTTTTGCATCGAATCGCAAGTGTCGGTCTACCGTTTCTCAACCTAGCCATCGGTAGATGAGTGCTTGCAAACGAATCTTGTCCGAAAAAACATTGCGCATGCCTGACGACGTGGTTACAACTAGCACCGATGGAAATAGAGAGAGAGAGAGAGCTGTACAGCGCGGTGCATGTTAGTGGAAACTGTGCTTTTGTAGTCATCGTTTATAGTAGATAGCTCCGTGCACTCATATCTCCAGTTAATTCTTGAATATGCCTCCTACAAACAACGTTTTTTTTTCCAAACTAGCGCACGTTCGAAGGAGAATCCATGTCCAAAGTATCTCGCAGCTGTCCTAATTTAGATCTTCTGAAAGCTCTAAGAAGGGAAAGAGGAAACATCCTATTCATTCATGAAGCGATGATACTCGATCGATTACGTCGTTTCCGCGTGTTTTTTCATTCACAACGTCTCTTGATGGTGTACGATTGGATTCTAAGAAGTACAAGCAAGCCCTTGGTGCTTACTTATCTAAAAAAAGTCCTGGATGAACCTTCTTCACACTTGACATGAATCTATACGTGTCACGAAACGACGGACTTTAACGCTACCTAAGCTCTCGCTACCGATAGCCGTTCTTCATTCGTTCGTTCACGCGCAATCAAAAAATAATTTACCCTTAGTAGTGTTTCTTCTACTTGCATCTTCTTGCTTGGTACAACTACACGGCCGCCCTCTCTTGTGTCTTCTGTCTCTCTTTTCCGTCCTGTGTCACGCCTCGCCGGCTAACGTATGCAATTGGACGCTACGGCGGCCCGTAAAGGCTGCATCGAGCATCTCGTCTTCGTCCACGAGGAACGAGTTGGTCGTGTCGCTCACGTAGCTAAACTTGCCAAACGAGTCGTGGTCAATTTCCGTCCGGGCGCGGCGATGACGCGTCCGCGGCGTCTTCCATGGAAAGATAATGCTAAAGAAATTCCCCGACGACACAGTCTTGGACGCAAGGTACTTGTCAAAGTTGATCTCGGGACTCTTCATGCGCTCGTCTTCCACGGACACGGGCGCGGGGACCCACGGCGGCGTCACTTTCTTCCGCAAGACCATGTTCCACGCCATGCCGTGAAAGAACGGATGCAGGAGAATATCGCTCGTCTGGCGCGCACCGAGGCGTTTCGTCGGATTTTTTTCCAAGAGCCCTAAAATCAAACTCCGGGCGTCGGCACTCAAGCCACACTTGGACGGAAACTTGACCGGCTCCTTCTCAATGAGTTTATAGAGCACCGACACGTTCAAGTGATGAAACGGTCGCTTCGCAAGGAGCATTTCATAGAGTAAAATGCCCAAGCACCACCAATCCACGGCCTTGCCATAGTCGCGCGAGCGCTTGGGTTTCAAGAGCTCGGGCGCTGTATACGCGGGCGACCCGGCCATGGTCCGTGCGCCCGACAATTGGTTCACGTTCGTCTTCGAGAGCCCAAAATCCACGAGCGCCACGTTGCCATCCATGTCGAGCATGATATTATCCGGCTTCAAGTCCCGGTAGACAATGTCACACGCGTGGAGGTGGGACAGCGCCAAGACAATCTGCGCCGCGTAGAATTTCACACGGTCCAAGTCGAGCGGAATCTTGACACGATGTTCCTTATTGTTCGAAAACCGATTCATGTGCGTGTACAAGCTCCCACCGGGGTAATAGTCCATGCCGAGAAACACGCGCGACTGGCTCTGGAACGAAAAGCGCAAGGGCGCAATGAACGGGTGATGCACGTCCCGTAGAATCCGCATTTCCGTCTTGGTGCGCAGTTTGTCGTAGTTGGACATGGAACTCTTTTCTAGAATCTTGACAGCAAAGATCTCGCCCGTGTTTTTCCGCTCGGCGAGCACGACCGTGCCAAACGTGCCCTTCCCCAGCACGCGGTTCACGTGAAAGTGCTGAATCGACAACGACAAGACGCGCTTCGACGTCGAGGCCTGGAACGCCCGCTCGACCTTGGCGGCCTTGCGTTCCGCGTCCGACATTTGAAACGCGGCAATGTCGACTTCAATTTGCATCTCGAGACGCAGGACGCGGCCGCCGGGGCTCAACTGGATCTCGTCCCGTGTCGTAAACGTAAACTCGCGCCGGAGCGCTTTGTTCCAGATCGTGCCCGCCGCGAGCACTTGGACCACATTCGGCTGCTTCGTCGTCATGTAGCGGGACACGACAAAGCGTTTAAACAGGACAAAGCGCGAAAAGCCCAGCACTACATCAAGGAGACCCTCGCGTCCATAAAACTTGGTCGACGGGAGAAACTCGCACGGGTAGCTCACGGACACGATCATCTCGGGCGAGCAGATGGGGAAGAGCGAGATGAGGTTCGCGGCCGAGTCATTCTCGCCCGTCTGTTCGAGAAACTGGAGCGTCCACATGGCGTAAAATTGTTTCACGGTCGCCAAGTTGCGCGCTTTCCAGTCGCATGAGGACCGCACGGTCTGGGACAAGAGGCTCGCCGAGAACGGGTGCGTGGCACTACTCGCGGCGTTCCCGTGGCTCGGTCGCCCACTATGGACGTCCGAGTCGCGTCCGAGGGATGGACTACTAAAGCTCTCAGCACCCTTTGAGCGCTGGGCATTCTGCACCGCTTGCTGGAGCATCTTGACCCAGACTTCGCACTCGATGCGCGAGCGCGTGTACATGGCAAACACGCGGTGCGTGGTCGTTGCAATCAGAACGCCATGGGGCCGATTCGGGTCGCGCGACGCGCCCGTGACCGTCACGCGGCCGCGAAACTTTTCCGTGTCTGTCTTGGCCGCGTCCTTGCTCACGTAGTAGCTAAACGTCGTGCCCGAGAGCACGGCGTAGCGGTAGCGCCACGTTCGGACGACGTGGCCTTGTTTCCAAATGTAGCCTTCCCAATCCGTCTCGAACGCATCGTCGAACGCACTCGTGAGGTCGGGCGAGACACTCAGGCGCGAGTGATGAGGCGGGGCGCTGCTCCCCGTGCCGCTGCGTTCCGTCATGGACGAGCAGCTCGCGGACCCATCAAAGTAGTCGTCCCCTTCTTGTCCGTACACGGTCGTACTTGGACGCATGCTACTGTACGACTGCGCGCGCTGGTCCAGACGAGACGACGGACCGCGACTCGAGCCGAGCATCAGGAGACTCGAGCGCTCGCGGAGCGCCATGGCGTCGGCGTCGGCCGCGGAAAAGAGCGTGATGCGCTGGCGATGCATGCGCAGAGAGAGAGAGACACACACACACTCGTGTGCAAGGGCCTTTTTTCTTAACTGGCAACTAACGTGATAGGGAACTCGCGTAGCTGTCCGCTTGTTGCTCGTAACGCTCGAGTCGGAGAATGAAGGGGGTTCGGGCTCTCTGCCTCCACGAAGAAGCGGGGGGAAAAAAGACACGCGACACACACACACACGGGGGTGGTGTGTCGCGTGGTGGGGGGTGCAATCATTCCCGTACGTTGGACGACCTCTTTGTATGGAGCGAACAGAAAATACAGCCAGAAAACGGCCTCGGGGTGGGGGGCGACCCCGAGCCCTCACCTTCTCCTACGTGCCTCGTTTGCTACACGCTCACTTTTTCATAGATCTTCCTACATATAAAGTACGAGAGGGCGGCGCTCCCCCCCCCCCTTGATACAGAAAGAAAAGAAAAAGAAAAACCTCACGACACGACGGAAGAAACAAAGAAGGTGGCACCCAAGTGGTCAGTCCATACAGAAAGTGAATAGAGTGTCACTGCGATGGAAAGTGTGAGAAAGTCAGCGACACACGCACGTGGGCGTTGAAAATCCAAGAGAAAAATTAAAGGCCTGGCACCCAGTGGTGCGGTTGTAAGGAAAGAGGTGCCTCTGCTCCAGAGGAGGGAGCGCGCGATCGAGCGGTTGCAACAACAGCGCGGTCCCACATTCTTGACCCCGCTGAGTCTATTATTCGGAACGAGCAGATGTACACATGTGTCGTCACGGGACGCCTTTGTCGGCGCTCGTTGATATCAGCATCGATGTTACCATCTGGCCGTGACCAGCCTACTCCATGGCCATGAGTTTCCAGTGTGTGAAAGTGGTAAACCCCATTTTACCCGGCACGTCATGGCAGAGGTCGCGGTGGTTGGTAGATGCTGTTTGCACGAGTTCTATGGGTGCACGATGCATTGAACTTGAGAAAGACCCGAAATCCTACTAGTACCTTTCCACCTTTTTGGTTCCCCTGTTAATATGACAGAAGTGTTTGGTCAACGCTTGACAGTCTTATTAATCTTTTGTTCCATGCTTCAACTTGTCGTCTAGGCGAGATTAAGAAAAAAATCATTAAGTATTCGACTAATATGATTTATAAATCTTATGTTTTACTTGCGTCTAGTGGTTGTTTAATCTACAAAGTTAGAAAATCCCTTGTGTCGAGGATCGGAAGATACGTAGGAGAGCTTGGGATTTGAGATGAAGAGGACGACCAACTTATACGCCAGTTGCCACTGGACCACGCGTCGTTCCATTCGTGCGACTGGTCGGTAGCTTAAGGTGTCATTCCGTCCTCCAGGCCGTGACTTTTCGGTGCAGAAAGTGTGACATTGGAAGGCAGGATGTAGTTCCAAGACGTGAAGCATAGTAACTCGTTTGTGCAGACATCATTTATACCTCCATTGTATACCTTACTACCTATCGGAAGATCAATCCGTTCGACAAATTGGTTCGCCACCAATATGCCATCATCGAGGCTGAATCAGATTCAGGACCAGGAGTGTACTACTCAAGTCTTCTGATACATTTTCCCATCTAAAGCTTAGTGAGGCATTTGTCGTCTCGGTGGTGTGTGTGTGTACCCGCACGGTTCGATCTCTAGTATCAATCCCGAACTACCAGTATCATATTTACTACAATTGCTTGTACCTAGTGAGGCTCCCAAGAGAGCTCCGAGACATTCTTGGACATGTTATGGCTGCATCGTCCTCTCCTTTCGCTCTCTCCTCCCTTCGGCTTTTTGATGAGCGCGGTCCAGATACTCGGCCGATGTCGTTCTAAATTTGACATGTACCAGTACAACTCGCTCACATTTTTTTGTGGCGCAGGATCCCGATTCGGATGTTCTTGAAACGTTCTCGAGCACGCTCAGCCATAAACTTAACTATAGATTGAATCCACGGCAATTTCGAACATCAAGACAGTAACGTAGGTTAGGCTCAGTAAATGGGCGCTCCCGCCAAGGTTAGAGACAAAGTTGCGAGGCATACATACGCAGCTCTCTGTATAAACCGTTTGCAAATGTTGTTTAACATGTAATCATCTGACTTGATTGTACGCCATTCTTCGAAGATCCATACACCTGACGCCACACAGACAGTGCTGTTCAATCGTCAATAGGTACTGGGGGAACGCACAAGTTTCTTCTGTGCAAAAAGCATATGATACAGTGGACCGCAAGAACCGAAGCGACTAATGGTTTCGGACCAGACCTGGTCAACCTTATGGATGCGATGCACAGCGGAGTTCCTGGTGAATGGAAAAATGCCCCAAAAAAGAACCATGATCGACCAGCATCCATAACTGAGGGGCGTTGCAGACCTGGTATTTCGTAACATAAGTTTCAGCATTTTTGATGACTACTATTTTGGCGAAACGCTAATGGTAAATCAATTTGGACTCCTGTGCTTCATTCGCTCGGGGCTACAAGTGCAACAAACCATTGTACTAGTAATTCGTAAACACGAAGTAATGGAGCGGTGGTTCGAGTGCTAAAACGGTTAGAGATTCAGGGTACGAAATTGAATGCACTGTTGAAATCATATGTAGCCCTTTTGGAAGCTTTTGACTAAAATGTAATTTCACGAAGATGAAACCCCATTGGCTTAAATGTGCAAATGGATTTTCAAGTTAGAATTCAAGTTTAGCTTTTAGTATGGTTATATTTGAGTTTGGTAACTTTACATAATATACTTTTCGTTCTTATAGAGCTTAAGTGAAGACATCCGTCGCGCCTTAACCCTTTCACACGCAAGATCCTACCTGGGAAAAATACGGCCAGGTAGTATAAGACCTCTGCTGGGAGTACAGTTTCTACATTGACAAAGTTAGAGCGACGGAACCGGAAGAAACGCATGTAGCAATTAAACGGGGGCTGGTTACGGCGAATACGTGAGGGCGCACTCTTCGACGCACAGCGCTACGGTAGTATTTTGTACAATAACGATCGGCTTTAGCTTTTAGTAGTGTTGACAATATTATGAGAGATGTAAATTATGGATGGTTAGTTCGATATATTCACGCAAATGGTGCTTGTGTCAATGAACAGACACAAGACCTGTACAAACGTGTATTTGATTTTGAACGAATGACTATCGATGTTGATTTACATGGCATATCATTTCATGGATTAATACCAGATAATTTCATCTTGAGGGACATTTCAATGGGCAATAATCCGTAAGCATCTATTACCGAGGGATATGATTCTTCATTAAACGAATTTGGCGCGTTGACACATGATCAGTAGCATAGGCCCCGACATGAAAACAAAGCTGAGCCCAAAACGCCCATAGTAGCAAATCGACAACATAGACCGTTTTGGAAGAAATTTAGTTGCTTTGCAGGAACCAACAGCGCCGGCGACATCGCATGACGTGAATTTTTTTAAGGCCCTACACGGCTCTCCTGTGAGTGGCTGCAACTGCCTAGAGTCACGAAATTCGAGGTTACAGGTAGACTTTTCCGTTACATGTCTCGGCGGTTGCGCCAAGGTATGGTCTTGGGGGCGCATACAGGATGACCCATCTGCGTTTGAAATACTACGGGCGTTTAAGCAAGGTTTAAAGCTCCCATTTGAGCCTCCTCAAATGGAATTCAGATGTGATTACCTGCGTCAGGGTAAGTTTTTAAATACAAGCTTAGAAGATACAATGTCTGATGTTTTGAGCGAGCCACTAGATGCAGCTACATAAGAAGCTGTGTACGTGAAAGGGCTAAACCACGGTACCGTCAAGAAGGTTATCAACTTGTAGCAACCGGTGTCGCACGGTTATAATCAGCGGCGAGGGTATTCATACGACATAGTGGGATTGGTGTCCCGTGTCCATCGGCTCTTAGTGCGCAACTTCGACGTCGAAGAAACCGAGGAATAGAAACAGCCTTCGCTGCGATATATACGCGAAGATTGTACCATACCGCAGTCGGCGCCATGCGGTCAGCGAAATGGTAAGTCCACTGCTAATCATAATCACCAGGGGCGACCTCATCATGCTACATAAAAGTGAACAGACAGTAGGTGCGGGGCGCTCTACTTTTTTTAAGGGTTGTTTCACATACCGAGATCGAGCATGTGAGAACGATAGTTACAGATGGGATAATATCCCGTCAATGTGTGCGAAAACGCTCATTACCCTGAAGGTAAAGCTGCACAGGACGGATTTCACCATGCGTGCCTGTATGACGCCGGAGGATCAAACAACTTTTTGAGAGCAAAAAGATTAGTGTCGTTGAACTTAATGGAGATTGATACCCCACGAAGCAAGTTATCTGTCCGGTTAACAACGGGTGCAACTGTAACAATGCCAAACGTGTGATATCGAACGCGCTTTTTAGATTATCATTCAAGGAGGATGAATATATCTCCGTCGAAGTCGATGACAATTTTGATTTTATACTTGACATCCCATGGATTGCCAAGCACCAACCGACTATTGATTGGGATACCCTGTCGATCGCCTGAAGTTAATTCCACATAGATTGAACACCCTGCGAATAATAAGTGTATCAGGGACACACTCGTAGCGTCCGACATACTGGTCGGTAGCGTTTATACCACCCAATCTGATCCGACATTGCAGCGGACGGATATCCGCTGATAAATTTTAACTCGATTAAAGTGACCGCACCAACACAATAGCCGAACAGAAAGTTACCGGCACTAGCAAAGAAGACCAGTACTCACGACATACGACGGTTATCGTGAGGAAGACGCTATCACGGTGGAAACTACCCATGGTAGATTGTTACCGCCATGAGGAAGAATAATTACCGCGGCAGCAGTGAACATCTTACCTTGATTGGCGAGCCATCGTGAAAGGAAATCCCTACGTGTGCTTTGGGAATACGCTCACGTATTCCCTGCAATCCCCCAAAGACAAAGAGACTTGACATGAGATTGACCTCGCGCGAGGCAAGAAGTATCATGTAGCACGGCAATGACCATTAACGCGTGATCAGGTCAAAGGTATGCGCTAACGTATTCCCAGAAGAAGTTCCATTCAAGCTCCCAAAAGACAAAGACACTCGACATGAGATTGACCTTGTACGAGGCAAGCTTGTCGTAAGGAAGGTAATCTGTGCAATTCTACCTACCATACTCCATCCCAAACTTATGTGAATAGAATTCCACAGGAGGCTGGCAGATCATTCATGCGTACTAGTTGAACGAGGCTACGGTACGGCGCAATCGCCGATAACGAGAAAAGAAGTCATCACGAGCGCTGTCCTCAGTTTTCTCGATTTCAAGAGATCTATTTGACCAAATCTTAATGCGTGAGAATCATATACTTCTCAGTAAGCATCCCAAGCGGGATGCTTTGCTTGTATGCGACAGGCGCTAGTAAACGCCCCTTGCAGCCTTTAGCACATCTCTTACGCACGGTTCTTGAATTTTCTCCAAGCTATTCGATGGCGTATTAATCCATAGTAAGTGCGAAGTGTTAAAAAAAGAGCACCTACGCTAAGGGTTAGCGCTTATTCATAAGCATAAGCTCAGAGTGCAATTTTGTTGTATTTTATTGCCGGTTATTGGCTGATTTGCTGACTAGAGAGGAGTTCGCTCGGATTCAGAGAAGATCAGGGGGATTGAATGCCCAGCGCCAAACTACACAAGGAGCTACGTACGTTCCTTGGGTTGGAAAAATTTCTTCATAAATGCTCATTTTATGTGGCAATAATACGGATTGTCTTGCAATTGCTTAAGAAGGACGCTGACGGTATTGGAAAAACCGAAGTCAAGAAGGCATTTGACACAGTCAATGAAAGCATGACCGAAGTTCCGGTGCTAGCGATAGCCAATAACAGTCGCCTGTTTTACGTTGCTTATACAGCGAGTGCGTATACGCACGGTACGGCTAGCGCACAGAGGAATACTCTTCCTTAAAGCGGTAGGTACCGCTACTTAGCCGATACGCTCTTGTAAAGGGCTTAGTAGGAGAACTCTCCTACTCGGGGCCAAGATTCCCGGGTTTGTTTACTACTTAGCCTTAACGGCTGTATTCCCTTTACGGGATGTAGGTAAAGGGAGGGCTCCCTCTTACCTACGACACTCACTGCGCGCGCGACCGGTCGAGGTCGCACGTCCGCAAGATAAAGTGAAATGTAAACCGAATATATTTAATATGTAATTAGCCTAAATTAATTTAAACTAATGTAAACTATATGTAATACTAAGTAGAATATTCCTAATTCGTACCTAGCTAAAATGTAGTGTACACACCTGTGTACTGACACGTGGATGGCTGACATACCACCACACCAAGGGCCATTGCCCTGATTGGTTAAAATAACCAAAGATTCAGAACCTTTCAAACCGGCCAATACTGACCTCAACCGTGGTGTACTCATGTACACCAACACTCAATGTAACCCGAATGTAACCCCGTTACATCCTCCTCCATCAAGACTATTGCTTACGCAATAATCAAAATCTTGTTGGAGAACTCCAACGCCAGTTCCTCTGGCCCTCCATATGTACACCTCCAGTGGTGCTATGGCGTCTCCTCTAGAAGAGGTAGACTACTCCAAAACTCGGAGGTGGATGCCTTTGGGGATACCTCCCCAACGGTTAGCCGCTCCGACAGCGCCGAACGGCGTTGTAGGCAGCCTAATCCGTTCCCCACACGTGGGGAAAATGCACTAACCAGTGCGCCACCCCTGCTCATATCGGATGATACATCCGAATCGACAAAGGCGATCGTCACTAATGAGCTGGACGCAGCTCAAGACACCCAACTTGCCGCACAGGCACTAACGGCTGCGTTACGCGCCCCGAAACGCCCGTCAAGGGCGGCTTATAACCTTGATGGTCCTCGTGACCTTCCAAGGTGGGCCAGGCTTTTGGTAAGGACCAGTTTAGCGTCCTATACCCCTGGATCCGCGGCTGAACAGCCGTATCAACGCGAACGCCGTGAGAAACTCCGGAAACAACTGCTTGCACAAAAGCAGTTCACTATCGTCTCATACCGAGAGCGCTTAAACAGGCAGGCACAGGGTTCCCCTGTTGAGAACCTCCGCGAGGTTCCTTTCGTTCTTTCTCCGGGAGAAAGTGCCGATGATGCAGAGAAGAAGTTCCGCGCTTGGGCGAAAGGGAAGAAGCTTCTCCCCAGCTTCGATGAGCTGCATGACAGCTATTCCCTTCAAGACATTTGGGTGGATAGGTTGTTGCGCCTGACATTTGCCAAAGCCAAAGTGATGGAGCAACTACGTGCTCCGTATCTCACGCGCTACGCCTGCGTCCCTGTTTCCACCATGGTGTCCGAAGACAGTGTGAGCGTCACATCTGCCTCCAGCGAACACCCACTTATTGGGAGTGAAGGGGCTTCCCAAGCCCTTCTGGTCGTTGACCTACAGCGGGATTCTCCCGCTCAAAAGCGTCAACGACGTCGCGGCAATCCTGCCGTAGGGGAGTCTCGAACTCCCACGAACTCTGTGAGTGTGGATAATCTTTCCACTTCACCAGATACTAGGTTTGACCCCGATGATGGCGTCGCGCCATCAGCCGCTCGACATGAAAGTGTGGAGTACCCTCCGCATCAAGCATTGGAGGAGGAGGTCGCGCAATTGCGACGTGAGATTCGCGAGCGCTGTGATCGACACAGCCTTCGCATCCATGATCTCCACGAGGGGATCCGCGATGAGGGGGATGCCACTGATCGCTTCGATAAGCGGCTTGCCTTTCTCGAGACGACCGTTGCGGAGCTTCGTGGTCGCATTTTAGCCCTTTCGGGCTTACTTAGCCCTGAGGTGCCTTACGGATATCCGCCTTTCCACCCTCCTCCAGGAGGGGGCCCGCCTCTGGGTCCTGGTATGTCTTAAGCATACCGACATAAAAGGTTGGATGCGTACGCATCACCTTCGGGATGTACAAGGTATACGATAATCCCTTTCGGGCTAGTACCTTAAAGAGTCCCAAAAACCTGGGGCGCAGTTTATTGCGCAACACATTTGAAACTGCATGTGTAGGAAGATTTTTAGCGTTTAATAAAACACTTTCTCCCACTTTGTACAACCTTTTGTTACGACGCCCCTTGCGGTCAGCTTGCTCCTTCTGCTTGTCTTGGCTTTCCACCATGGCATCGCAAACGCGTCGTAAGACACTAAGGCGCGTCGATAAAAACTTATCGATGTGCTTTCGCACAGATACAAGGCTGACATCGGGGAATACTTCCCCCTCAAGCCCTGGGCCACACACACGTGGCGTTAACGGAACCCTCGGATTCACTTATCCGTTCACGTAAAACGGGATAAACTCCGTATATGCATGTACCGAATTGTTGATAGCAAATTCAACCATCGGAAGCATCTCACTCCAACTCTTTGGAGAATCCGGACATAAACTCCGGAGAATATCCTCCACAACGCCATTAACCCGTTCCGTCTGACCGTCCGTCTGCGGGTGATCCGCAGTGGACATGAGGAGCTTGGTGCCTAGCACCTTAAACAACGCTCCCCAGAATTGTCTAAAACGGGGATCCCGATCCGACACAACGGAATCGGGTAGACCATGCTGTCGAAAGACACGGTCTAGGAACAATTTCGCTGTTCCTTGTCCATCAATGGACTCTGGAACCGCCGCCAGGTGAGCCATCTTGCTCAATCGGTCTACAAAGACCAATATGCCGGTGTTCCCGGCCTTATCCTTCGGAAAACCGAAGATAAAATCCATGCTAATGGATTTCCAACACTCCGTTGGAACCGATAAGCTCGCCAAAGGCGCAGCTGAACTTGCAGAAGGTTTAACCCTCTGACACGTCTCACAGGTGCGTATATACGCACCGACCCACTTATACGTGTTGTTCCACCAATACAAAGCGCTTAAAGCGCTGTAGGTCTTATCCCGACCTAAATTACCCCCGGTAGGGGCGTCATGTGCCTCAAAGAGGACTCTATACTTCAGTTCCTCATCATGAGGAACTACCACCCGCGGAGTGTCCTCCGCGCTCGTGCTATAATATAGCAAACCTTCACAGTACCTGTAACGGTGTAAACGAGCTTTAGCTCGACTTGACAGGGTTGGCTCAGACGAGCCAAGTCCCTTTCCACCCAACGCGCTGAAAGCGCTGTACACTGTGGGTCTTTCTCATACGCCTGGCGTATGAGATCCACCACAGACGAGGTGACGAATGTCGCGTGAGCGAGCTCGTAATCGGGACGACGAGACAACGCATCTGCAAGCACTTTCTGCTTGCCAGGTTTATACTTAACCTCAAAGTTGTACTCCGAAAAGAAGGAGAGCCAACGCGCCATCCGTTGGGATGGATGAGGCGACTTCGTCGCTGTCCGTAAGGACGCGTGGTCAGTATAAACCACGAACGGCTTTGAGCCGAGTAGGTGAACCCTAAATTTGACAAGAGCATACTTGATTGCAAGTAGCTCCTTGTCATGAACGGGATAATTCCGTTCCGCAGCGTTAAGCTGCCTCGACTCAAACGCAATTACGCGTTCCCTTCCTGCATCGTCTGCTTGTAACAAAGCACATCCGATTGCGAAATCGGAGGTGTCGCAGACGACACTAAATGGTTTCCCAAAATCTGGGAGAGCAAGAACGGGAGCTTTCAACAAGATCCCCTTAACCGCTTCAAAAGCGTTTTGGTGTTCGGGTTTCCAACACCAATCAACATCCTTCTCAAGAAGGTCGGTCAATGACTTCGCCATTTCAGCGTAGTTCTCGCTGTACTTGTGGATATAGTTGGCTAATCCAGCCACTTCCGTAAATCTCTAAGCTTTACAGGCGAAGGCCACTCCACAATGGCTTTCACCTTCGCGGGATCTGCCCGCACTCCATCCTTACCGATGAAGCATCCGAGGAAAGGAATTTCCTCAGCACCAAAGATACATTTGGATGCGTTTGCATACAACTTATGCTCTCGCATACATTCGAGCACCGCTATAAGGTGTATCAGATGCGTCTGAACATCAGACGAGTCGTCTTCCGCACGACTATGAACGAATATATCGTCGAAGTACGTCTGAGCGTACTTCCTATGAGGGCGGAAGAGTTGAGTCACCAAGCGATTGAAAGTCGCTGGTGCATTTGAAATCCCTTGTGGAATAAGAAGCCACTCCTCCAGCATGCCACTAGGCGTGCTGACCGCTGTAAGCGCAATATCGGATGCTCGCATGAGTACCTGATAATACCCGTCCACCAGATCTAAGGCACTGTATACAGTACAGCCCGCCATATTGTTCTGGAGGACATCCTTCCGAGAAATCGGAGTCTGCATGGGTACAGTAGCTGCATCCAGCTTGTTGTACGCATGCACAATGCGCCACTTTCCGTTCGGTTTACGAACACAAAAAGTGGGAGAAGAATGGGGAGACTCACTCTCCCGTACCATCACTGCCTCTTCTTTCCCCTTGAAGAATGCGTCGATAACGTCGCATTGCTCCTTGGGGAGACGACACTGCCTAGTGACACAGTATTTGGTTCCAGGAACCAAGTCAATTTCATGTCGGAGTCTCCGATCCGGTGGTAACCCCATCGGCGGGTTGTCACTAATGACATCTCCGAATTACTTTAACAAGTAAGGGTAAGGGTCCTCAGGATCCGCTAGGATCTTGAGGCCGCTTCGGGCATTTAATGCCTGTTTAGGTTTCACCAAAACTGACTCGTCCATCGTGGATGAGGAGTTCAACTCCTCTTCCGGACGCAATACGACAACCTCGTCGATTTCACCTGCTTTTATAGCAGTCTCAAACTCGTTGAAGGACATCTCCTCCAACGACAACAGTTCGCCTACCCCAGGCAACCGTTCCAGGCTTACGCCTTCTGTGACAACACCTGTCACACTATTCAGCATCCTGTAGGACTGATGACTACTGGCCTCGGGACTCATCCCGAGACCCAGATGGGGGGAGTCAATTGCCCCATCTATTGGAAGCGCCACGCGCCTATCCACAGAGTTCTCTACCTCTACCACCGGTGACTCGCCGGTCTCACCTATAACGGCGTAGTCGGAATCATTTACGACGTGCGAAAGAGACGAACTTCGGGTCTCTTCGCTTGGAAGCGCCTCGCGCTTAACCACAGGGGTCTCTACCTCTACCACTGGTGTCGCCTCATAGGAATCCATCTCTATCACTGGCGACTCACCAGTCTCGCCTATATCGGCGCGGGGATTAACCGCCGAATCCCCCTCGTTAAGGAACTATTCCTTAACGCCATTGGGAATGATCATTTCAGACATCCCAATCTCTGGCATCTCACGCCAGAATCGCTTTTTCGATCGAGCAAAGGTGGGTTCATGACTCGCCAATGCTTCACCCGACCGCGGGTGCGTTGTGCCAATGGACTTAGACTTCCAGTCTATCCATGGCTCGTGGCGTTCCAGCCACTTCATCCCCAGAATGAGGTCATACCTCGAGTCCAAATCCAGGACTAGGCAACGTTCTAATCTGTCGAAGTCTGCAAACTTCAGCTTAAGGTCAATAGAGACCTTGGGTACAGAAACCTGTACGCCCGTCGCAAGACGGACCGTGACAACGTCACGAGAACGTGCCTCTAGGGCCTCGGCATACAGCCGACTCTTCTCCACAGAAGCCCGTCTGACATAATTGTCAGATGCTTCAGAGTCTTTCAAGACTCTCCAAGGCTTATCAAAGCCTTTCACGTCCGCAAGGACGACCAGCAAACCTGGCTGGTACACCAACTCGGTGCTAGAAAGCACCGTTTCCCTCGGGGATTTGTGCTGTCGTCTCCTACCCTGGGGCTTAACAGCACTGAGGGGTCCCCCAGTAGGGCGACCCGCACCTACTGAGATCCGTCGTTTCCCGACGGCTTGGACAAGGGCTTTTTCCCCACCCTTGGTCCCTTGTAGCGAGTGTCTCGCGGGGGATTTTTCGGACATCTGTTCCTCAGATGGTCCATGCTCCCACACATGAAGCATCTCAGCGGCCCATGTCGCTGCAGCATAGCTAAGAGCTCCGCCTCGAAGCTCTGTGAAAAAGAGTCAGAGTGACTGACTCTTAGGGGGAGGTTTCTCAACCGCTTCGACCTGACTCAGGTCCATGGGTTCAGGACCCACCTTAGAGGAACGGAAGTTCCTCTCGGCGTTGAACGCCATCTTGAACGCCTCCTCCAGGGATTCGGGTCGGCATCGGAACAATTCCGAACGTGCTGGCCCTTCTCTCAGGCCTCCCATGAAGACGGGGATGGACACATCGTCCGAATACGCTTTCGCGTACATCCCTGCCAACAGGGTCTTAAGCTCCTGGATATAAATCTCCAGGTCCTTAGTGCCTTGACGGTACCTCAGGAACGCCAGTTGATTCTGGAAATCCAGATCAGGCGTTGCGTACATGTCCATGAGCTTCTGCTTAAGGACCTTCCATGTTGGGAGCACGTCCGTGACTGACTCCGAACACGTAAACACCCATGTACGGGATTTTCCCGTAAGATGGGTCAATGCAAGTCCCACTTGCAAGTGATAAGCGGTCGTGTTCGCTGTGGCGAAGGCCGTTTCGACCTCTCGCAACCAAACGTAAAGGTTGTCACCCTTCTCTGTGGTGAACTCCTTGATCTTAAACGATAATGGAGGGCGCACCACCGTGGAATGACCTCCACTGCAACTCGCCTCATGAGCGATGAGGGAATTTACCCTTACCTTAACGGCCTCAAGGCCCTGCTCCACTAGGAGCTTCATGCCTTCTTCCCCCGTTAAGGGTAACAGAATTTTAAAGGCTTCCTGCTGGACGAGGGTCAAACTATCCCAGTCGTCCTGATTCATACTTTGCAGAGGATGCCTAGTCTACCAACACAGGTGTTGGATTGACTACAAGTGCTACCAGATGTAGCCGGTGCGTATACGCACGGTGCGGCTAGCGCACAGAGGAAGACTCTTCCTTAAAGCGGTAGTTACCGCTACTTAGCCGATACGCCCTTGTAAAGGTCTTAGTAGGAGAACTCTCCTACTCGGGGCCAAGATTCCCGGGTTTGTTTACTACTTAGCCTTAACGGCTGTATTCCCTTTACGGGATGTATGTAAAGGGATGGCTCCCTCTTACCTACGACACTCACTGCGCGCGCGACCGGTCGAGGTCGCACGTCCGCAAGATAGAGTGAAATGTAAACTGAATATATTTAATATGTAATTAGCCTAAATTAATTTAAACTAATGTAAACTATATGTAATACTAAGTAGAATATTCCTAATTCGTACCTAGCTAAAATGTAGTGTACACACCTGTGTACTGACACGTGGATGGCTGACATACCACCACACCAAGGGCCCCTGCCCTGATTGGTTAAAATAATCAAAGGTTCAGAACCTTTCAAACCGGCCAATACTGACCTCAACCGTGGTGTACTCATGTACACCAACACTAAATGTAACCCGAATATAACCCCGTTACATTTTCACTGATGCAACGCAAAAAAAAATCATTTTGATCGCGTAATTTTTTACCAATAGCGTACGCTTCCGCCAGATGAACGCAATTACACAGTGCATTATAAGAAATTTCTTGCCATTAAGGATGTACTGGCAAAGTTTAGGATCAACCTCTTAGGAGATAAACCCTTTGTCGCTTTTACCGTCCATGCGTCTACGCGTACAGCCTTTAAATCGCCACACTCTCCGATTAATGTCAAGATGACCGTTATTCTGTGCACACTATACCTTTACGGTTGAATACAAACCGGGAAGATTAAATGTGGTAGCGAATTTAATATCATAGATCCTGATTACGAGACAAAATGGTCCGTAATCCAAATGACCAGTGCAAAGACAGTATGAGGCACTGTATTTGCTTTGCTTTGTGCACGTCAAGTACAAGAATCATATACAACACACGAAGAGACTTTTCTACTTAAACAATTAATCAGGAAAGAAATGCGAAAAATTTCCGGAGCTCTTCGCCAAATGAGCATCGCTTTTGATTGCACGATGGTCGGCTGCTATAAAACACAGAAGAAGAAGATGAGAGTCGCATCGTTGTTCTACGATCTCAAGCATGAAATGGAGTTTGAATATCATAAAGCACTGATTTTGGGCCATTAATGTAGCAGGGTTACATTCGAGTCACATTTAGTTGGTGGTGTACGTGAGTACACTACGGTTGGGGTCAGTATTGACCGGTTCGAAGGGTTTTGAACTATTGGTTATTTTAACCAATCAGGGAAGGATACCTTGGGGGTGGCGTGTCAGCCATCCACGTGTCGGTACACAGGTGGTGTACACTACATTTTAGCTAGGTACAAATTTGGTATGTTCTACTTAGTATTACATATAGTTTACATTAGTTTAAATTAATTTAGACTAATTATATATTAAATATACATTCAGTTTACGTTTCACTCTATCACCTACAGACGCGCGACCTCGACCGGTCGCGCGTGTAGTGAGTGCAGTAGCGTAAAAGGAGCCCTCCCTTTAGCTACACCCTTAGTAAGGTAGCCTTGCCGTTAAGACATTAGCAAAGGATATCGTAAATCAACCCGGGAATCTTGGCCTCGAGTAGGAGAGTTCTCCTACTAAGCCCTTTATAAGGGCGTATCGGCTAAGTAGCGGCGAACGCCGCTTTAAGGAAAGTCTTCCTCTGTGCGTTAGCCACACCGTGCGTATACGCACCGGCTACATCTGGTAGCACTTGTAGTCAATCCAACACCTGTGTTGGTAGACTAAGGAATCATCTCCAAAGGATGAATCAGTACGATTGGGATAGGTTAACCCTCGTCCAGTAGGAAGCCTTTAACAGGCTGTTATCCTTAATGGGTGACGAGGGTATGCAGCTCCTAGTGGAGCAGGGCCTTGAGGCCGTAAAGGTAAGGGTCAATGCCCTCATCGCCCATGATGCGAGTTTAGGTGGAAGTCGTTCCACGGAGATGCTTCCCCCCTTATCATTTAAGATAAAGGAGTTCACCGGGGAGAAGGGTGACAACCTTTACGTGTGGTTGCGAGAGGTCGAAACGGCCTTCGCCACAGCGAATGTGATCGCTGATCACTTTCAAGTGGGAATTGCTTGACCCATCTTACGGGCAAAGACCGTACATGGGCGTTTATGTGTCCGGATTCGGTCACGAGCGTATTCCTAACCTGGGAAGTCCTTAAGCAAAAGCTTATGGACATGTTCGCCACGCCTGATATGGTTTTCCAGAATCAGCTGGCGTTTCTGAGGTACGCCAGGGCACTAGGGACTTGGAAACATATGTCCAAGAACTGAAGACCCTGTTGGCAGGGATGTACGCAAAAGCGTATTCGGATGATGTGTCCATCCCCGTCTTCATGGGAGGCACGAAAGAAGGGCCAGCACGTTCGGAACTGTTCCGATGCCGACCCCAATCCCTGGAGGAGGCGTTTAAGATGGAGTTTAACGCCTAGAAGAAATTCCGTTCCTCTAAGGTGGGTCCCGAACTCATGGACCTGAGTCAGGTCGAAGCGGTTGAGAAACCTCCCGCTAAGAGTCACTCTGAATCTTTCTCGCAGAGCTTCAAGGCAGAGCTCTTAGCTATGTTGCAGCGGCATGGGCCGCTGAGATGCTTCCTTTGTAGAAGCACCGATCATCTGCGGAACAGGTGTCCGAGAAATCCCCAGCGAGATACTCGCTTTAAGGGGCCAAGGGTTGGGAAAAAGCCCTTGTCCAAGCCGTCCGGAAACGACGGCTCCCAGTAGGTGCGGGGCGACCTACTGGGGGATCCCTCAGTGCTGTTGAACCCCAGGGTAGGGGACGACAGCACAAAGCCCCGAGGGAAACGGTGCTTTCTAGCACCGAGTTGGTGTACCATCCAGGTTTGCTGGTAGTCCTTGCGGACGTGAAAGGCTTTGGTAAGCCTTGGAGAGTCTTGATAGACTCTGGAGAGTCTGACAATTATGTCAGACGGGCTTCTGTAGAGAAGAGTCGGCTGTATGCCGAGGCCCTAGAGGCACGTTCTCGTGACGTTGTCACGGTCCGTCTTGCGACGGGTGTACATGTCTCTGTACCCAAGGTCTCGATTGACCTTAAGCTGAAGTATGCAGACTTCGACAGCTTAAAACGTTGCCTAGTACTGGATTTGGACTCGAGGTATGACCTCATTCTGGGCATGAAGTGGCTGGAACGCCACGAGCCATGGATAGACTGGAAGTCTAAGTCCATTGGCTCAACGCACCCGCGGTCGGGTGAAGCATTGGAGAGTCATGAACCCACCTTTGCTCGATCGCAAAAGCGATTCTGGCGTGAGATGCCTGAGATTGGGATGTCTGAAATGATCATTCCCAATGACGTTAAGGAAGAGTTCCTTAACGAGGGGGATTCGGCGCTTCATCCCCACGCCGTTAACGGTGAGACTGGTGAGTCGCCAGTGATAGAGATGGATTCCTCTGAGGCGACTCCAGTGGTAGGGGTATAGACCCCTGTGGTTAGGAGCGAGGCGCTTCCAAGCGAAGAGACCCGAAGTTCGTCTCTTTCTCACGTCGGAAATGATTCCGACTACGCCGTTGTAGGTGAGACCGGCGAGTCACCAGTGGTAGAGTTATAGACCTCTGTAAATAGGCGCGTGGCGCTTCCAATAGATGGGGAAATTGACTCCCCCCATCTGGGTCTCGGGATGAGTCCCGAGGCTAGTAGTCAGCAGTCCTATCGGATTCTGAATAGTGTGACAGGTATTGTCACAGAAGGTGTGGTGAAGTGTACCACAAATTTGGTCACTTTTGGTCAAGGCAGTTGGTCGAATTTCGGATTGGTCTAAACAAGGGGGGATTTTTAGCCTATCAAATTAAAGGAGTATCAAGAGCGCAGGTCTTGGGTGAGTCACCTTACATTGGGTATTTTACATAATTTTGTGTGGGTACATTAGGGACCATAGGGAGGTAGTATTATTGGTTAGTTGCGGATTTTCCAAGTAAGAGTCTTTTGGTTGCGGATTTTCCAAGTAAAAATCTTTGTCTAGGAATAAGTGGCAAAAACCTCTTCTGGTCTTGGTCTACACCGCAGCAAGGGGTCGCCGTTACTCTTTTCACGTACACTAGTCGCCTCCGCCCGCCGCGGAGTGTTTGGGGGAAGAGGGTTGAATTATCCCCTCTTGCCTATTATACCGGGTCTGGACGCGCTGCACGCGCACTTTGTCCACCGGAAGTCCCTCGACGGGAGTACGATTTGGCGATCTCGACACTTTAAGTCAAGTACGTTTGGAACGTGCTATTCACTGGATTGATCTTTACGTGGAGATATCGTTTGTGGAGTTTCACGGGCATATTGGGTCTTCACGTGGACATATTGGCTTATTGTAACATTGGTTGGAGTTTAGACTGGTTTTGGTCTTCTCTCATATTGGTCAGGGGCTAGACCGGTTGATTGGTCTACCCTCTATTATTTCGTATTGGTCAGGTCTAGATCGTTTGGACGATCGACCTATTGGAATTTATCTTTTGGAAGTGTTTCTGGTCTGTACGTACCTGGGGTGAAGAGTTCCGCCCAATGTACACCTAGCCAGCACGGTCTCATATTCAAGACCGAATCAGATCGATCTGCGATCCCGATCCACCGAGTGTGTAACTAGCCCATTCCATCCGGTACACAAGGTGAGATGAACTTAAGTGAATCGGACCAAGTGTCTTTGGATGATGACCGGTCGTCTGCCAGCAGCGGACGATCGGACCAGATTTCGAATGGAGGTCCGCGGGGTACCCCCCCCCCGTAAGTTGGAAGGCTGGTCACGATGGTGGTGGTCAGGTTGTCGATACAAATGTATTCGATTTTGAACTTGACTCCACCACAATGGTGCGCGTGCCCGGATCACTTGGTGATCATGGATATCACCGCGAGGTGTCATCAAAGATTGAATTTGAAGATTTGAATTTGGAATCGTTCTGGAGAGGGCGTAAGGAAAGGCTATCACCTTACGTCTTCGTTATTGATAAAGATGGCGATGTCCGGTCTGGCCTGGTGGAGGACCAGGTCGGGATTAATAATTTTTTTCCTCCCCAAAAGGCTCCCACCGGAGCCGATCGGGACTATAGCAAGTCCTGCTATAGTCCCGGAAAGGATCAGGACCAAGGTCCTGATCCTATGTATATGCATAAAAAAGTTGATGAAAAATTGAAAGACGAAAATTACTTGGAGGCTGATCAGAACTATCAGACCAACCTCCCCAAGGTCCCCAAGATTCCCAAGAAAGGGTTGGGAATGCCGGCCGACGAAGACGACCTCGAAGAAAAGTCGCAGGTCGGAGATGGAGGCATCACTGAAGAAGACCTAAACAAGATGTATTGCATTTTTGAGCTGAAAATATTTGTTTGCTTTGACGTGGTCTTTCGGGTGTTGAACCTCCAGATCCCCGACCATCTTCTCGGTTTCACTACCGAGCCGATCCAGAGTGATCGCCCATTACTGTTGGTGAAGAACTTGGTGGCGATGTTGGCGGAGGTTGGCATTAAAATGCAGAACCCAGCCGATGTCCAAAAACTATTTGAATTTGAGACTTGGAGGCTGAAATCGTCGATGTCGACCTTCCACGACCATTTGGTCCCACTGGTGGGGGTGGTTCGCCGCCCAACTCCCACCGCAGCAGTGAAGGTCGCTGAAGTCTCCACAGCGCTTGTTGACATTGGTTCTGATGACGAATCGGTTTATCATTCTCCACCGGCCTCTAACAGCTCATCAGAGTTGGAGACCGGTGTCGAGCGGATGACCACGGGGGTGGACCATGTCCAGTGTGAACAAAAAAGGGACATGCGGCAGCAAAGGGCTGCTTGCCAGTCGGGATTCCAGCATCCCCCACAGGCCTCAGTTCCGCAAAAGGAGGGTATCAACGCGTTGCCCATGACTCCAGCTAACGTCCAAGCCATGTTTGAGACGATGATGGATCGTTTCATGGAAGACCGGGTTAGACCACCTCTGCGCCCACATGTCCAAGACCGGTCTACCCAGCAAAGTGCCAATGTTTGCCGAGATGTGGATATGGAATCGGTAACATCTGTGGATAAGCCTACTCGAAGTGATAAGCAAGTCGGCAAAGGGAAGCGAAAGCCGCAACCGGCCAGGCCGCGTAGACCAAGCAAGACAAATGACTGTGACATGGAGTCGGTCGGAGGTTTTGACGACCACTGTGGGTCAGACGGTTCGGGCGCTGGCAAGCCACGCAAGGCTAACCTAGCCTCCACTATTGCTTACGACTTTGGATCTGCTGCGATTCCGCGCATCCGTATGGCCGCGACGACCGACCTCAAGGACTTCACTGGCAAGGATGCTGATGAAGACCAGGCCCGGTCTTGGTTCGGTCGGGTCAAGTCTGCGTTCCTGCGAGACCAGACCCCGAAAAGTGAAAAGTGTCTGATCTTCCAGGATTTGTTGAAGGACCGGCTGCCAACTGGATCCAACAGTT
Source organism: Peronosclerospora sorghi (assembly GCA_026184515.1). NCBI lineage: Eukaryota > Oomycota > Peronosporomycetes > Peronosporales > Peronosporaceae > Peronosclerospora > Peronosclerospora sorghi. Next base: position 10,383,541 of record CM047584.1, read on the forward strand.
AGGTCGGGATGTCCGGTCTGACTGGGACCAGCTATGTGCAGAGTTTGAAGGGCAATATTGTAACTCCGGATTTTCGAGTGCCCGCAAGTATCACCATATGCAGAAGCGGAGCGACGAGACACCGATCGAATATTTGCATCCGTTGAACGTGGCTGCACTTCGTGCCGGCATAACAATTAAAGAGAATAACCCGCCGAACGGTGCTGCTCTGGAACATGTGGGTCACTACATTAGTACCCTGGATGATCAAGAACTGGCGGACCAGCATACTCTGCTGCGTCTTAGGGACGCGGGTGAAGTTGAACAGACTCTACGGACGCTACAGAAGTCGCGTAGCATGATGGCGAAGAGTGCTGGTGGATCAGGTCGCTACCGATCCAAGACCCAGACCCAGACCGATCCGGTTAAGAGACCCTGGACCAGACCGACCCGAGCGGTCAAGGCGATCGTAGCCGAAGACAGCACGGGATCGGAAGGGGAAAGTGGAAGTCAATCCAGCCAGGAGTCATCGGATGAAGACCAGTATCGTTACGTCTATGTTGCGGGACCTGCCCCGAAGACCAGGTAGAAGTCCGACCAGGTAGACCGGAAGGGAAGGAACGGAAGCAAGTCCGATCCGGAACGACCTCGTCAGAAGTGCTCCCACTGTGGGTCGAGCAAACATGATGGTCCAAACTGCTGGAAGAAGATGGTGTGCAAGAAGTGCGAGAGACGCGGCCACCCGACTGACCACTGCCTTTTCGTATGCAAGTCATGTGGAGAGATCCACGAGGCCGGCCACTGCAAGATTGAAGAATTTTTTAACATGATACGCAAGTGGTACGTGCCGGACAAGCACGCGGGGATGCTGACGCCGGACGCGGAAAAGATGTTAAACTAGAACGCTCGCCAGGTTGGAATCTGGATCGAGCCGAGCGTTCTACGGTTCACATCTATGCATATGTCGGCAAGGAGGATAAGACCGACAATACACGTTCTATTCCAAATTGCGTCGACCGAGACCATCCGGTCTACAGTCTGAAGACCGATGAGTACTCCCGGACCAAGGTGGTTATGCAGTTGGACTTGCTGCCTGGAGAATCCCTCGGATACTGGAAGTATCACGCGCCTGATAATGGTTCAAGCAGGCGAAAGCCTGTGGCAAGATTAATAACCAGAAAGCGGCGATGTTGTTCGACTATGGAGCTGAAGTATCGAAAATCGACTCCGCCTTTGCTCGTAAGATCGGATGTCGTATAGATGATACCCAGAGACAAGAATGCGTAGGGATCGGTGAAAACTCTTATATGACCGAAGGAAGAACTCGTGTGAAAATTACTTTGTCGGGATCGCTGGTCTACTTTTTCAGCGCTTGGGTTGGCAAGTTGGCTGGTTAGGACGCTTTACTAGGTATGGATTTCATGGTCCCAGCTGGTATTCGCCTAGACCTGTCACATGGAGTGCTTACACTCCCGGATGAGGTCCAGGTCCAGTTGGCTGGTCGAGAACCTCTGTATGGTTCGTATACCGATCTGGTCCGGTGGGACCAAGACCTCACTATCCCAGTCGGTCGTTCTGCCGATACCCCGGTCGAGAAATGTTTTAGTTCGAGGAAGTTATGGTTGACCAGGGGCGATCGGTGGGTCCCGACCTTCGTAAAGAGTGCTGGTCGACGTGATTTTGTCCGTGTTACCAATATCGGTGACAAGCCGCTGACACTGGACAATAACACTATTGTCGGCATGTGGTTAGCAGAAGGGAAGGTACCAAGGAAGATGGGGTTCGTCTCGATTGGATCGAGGCGGTATGTCGAGTGGCAAAACCTGGCGTACCAATCGACCACCGATCTTATCAGCGATGATGGGTCGGTGGAAGAGGACACCTCACCTTTAGTGGAAAGACCAAGTTATGTCACCCCGAAAAAGATGTTGGTCCGAAGAAAGGCGCCGCAGTCACCAGGAACGGTGGACCATCAAGTAGACGAGCCAAGGTTAGTCAACGTGGTGTCAGCACAAGACCAGGCGACAGCGGAGCAAGAAACGGAAGAAGGGGAACATGAAATTGCTAGGTCGGACCATGACGGTGTTCCTAATCAGACCGATATCAGTGAAGGACAGCCCGTCGATCAAGACCAGGGGCGTTCAGCCGGTCCAGATGGTCTAGGTGATATCGCCCCAGAAGATGAACAAGTCTGTATACATGAAGGCGGGGAACAGTATATTCAGGAGCTGGAAAGCCAAATGGCAGTCCTCCCTGAAGTGTCTGCCGACTCGCCCGAAGTTACAATGGATGATTTTAAGTGGGTGATCAAGACCTTAACAGTCCAGACCAGATCTAGCAGTTGAAGAATATCATATGGAAGAAAAGACATCTGCTGATCGGAAAGGGCAACGCCTTACCACCTGCAGCCCGTGGTGCGATTTGCGATATTGACGTGGGAGATGCCAAGCCGATTGCCCAGCGATGTTGACGCGTGGCGCCACAGTACCGTGAAAAGCTTTCTGATCTCATTAAAGGACTGTTGGGCACCAAGATTATTAGACCGTCGACCTCTCCATGGGCCTCGCCTATCGTAATTGTTATCAAGAAGAACGGCGTTGACATTAGACTGTGCATCGACTATCGGCTGGTAAATCGGTTGACTAAACTCATGGTGTACCCGATGCCGCTGATTAATGATCTGTTGGAAGACCTCGACAAGACCTTGTGGTATTGTTCGCTAGATATGGCAAGTGGATTTTAGGTGGTATCGATGACTGATCGAGCCCGTGAGATTTCCGCATTTGTGACACCGTTTGGTCTTTTCGAGTGGAATCGTATGCCGTTCGGTCTGAAGAACGCGCCCCAAATCTATCAAAGGCTGAATGATAACGCATTGTACGGACACTCCGAAATCAAGACCGATCGGGACCCCGTTGAAAATTATGATGTGTTTAGAGAGGGTGAACCCGATCGGTAAAGAGGACCGTCCGTTCTAGGGAGGCGGTCGTACATCGACGACATTCTGATACCTGCCTCGTCATGGAACGATTTGTGCGAGAAGGTTGAACGATTGTTGGAGACATGCTACCGCTGGAACCTGTCTATCAGTGCCGTGAAAAGTTTTGGGGGTATGTCCAAGGTCGCCTATTTAGGCCATATGGTCTCGAACAATGGTCTAGAGGCTAATCCCAAGGACCTGGATTCGCTGAGTAACCTCCCGTTCCCCAGATCGCTGAAGGCAATGCAGTCCTTCCTGGGAAGCTTGAATTATTATAGCCGATTCATTGAAGACTTTGCTATCTACGCGGCTTTGCTGTACGAGCTCCGGTAAGTTGACTATCATATGTTGCGCGAAGGAGATCGGGCAACTTTACAGGAGGGCGCCGACTCTGGTCTTGCTGCAGTTTTTCCGCAAGTGGAGGCCGAAGATCATATGAAGCGTGCACAGTTTTCCTTTGGTATGTTGAAGGTTAAGATGGCGACGGCACCGATTCTCAAGCATTTCGCTCCCGAAAAAGTGCCGACCATTATCGTATATGCCAGTAAGTGGGCTATCTCGGCCACTTTAGTGCAAGATCACGATGGTGTGTATCATCCAGTCACGTTTACGAGCCGGACGCTAAAACCAAATGAAGTGAATTATGGAATTGTCGAGAAAGAAGTGCTGGCGTTGCTACGAATTCTGGATGTGTGTTACAACCTGCTGGTCGGCCGACCTATAAAGGTCCTGTCAAGATGGTCTACTTTGTCCTGGCTATTATCAGCCAATGGGATGGACGGACGTCTAGGCAGATGGTCGGCGGTCTTGTCACAGTGGTCCCTTGAGGTCGTCAAGTGCACCAAGGGAGAGGAGGAGATATTGGGCACATTAGCTGCCAGTATCAGCCCTCGTTCTGAAGTGGACGAGGCATTGATAGCGATTGCCCCGAGGAAGCAACCTCGGCAGTCAGTTTCGAGACCGCCACCGACCGTCGACCATGATGAAGAGCTCTTGGTCTTAAGTTTTGACGGATCGGCAAGCGTGAAGAAGAAGGTCGGCGCCTATAGTGCCATATTGTGGAAGTAGCCACAATGTTCTATAGTTGCAGCCGCTGCCGATTCCACGACGGATATTACTGTTAACGAGGCGGAGTACCGAGGTCTACTTCTATGTCTGGACCTGCTGTAGTCGCAAGAGAAGGGGCGAGTCATCATATGTGGTGACTCCAACCTAGTGATCAGGCAGATCACCGGAGAGATCGACTGCAAGGCTCCACGACTACGGACGCTAAATGATCGAGTAATGAAGGCATTGAAGGACCACCCCAACCACGAGCTATTGCACGTGAAACGGGACTGGAACAGAAGCGCCGACTACCTCGCGACCAAGGCCATGCAAGACCAGACCGGGGCTACGATCACCGAGAAGGCCGTTCTGGATGAATTGATGAATATAAACAGGCTCCCAGAAGTGATCGGACCCAAGAACGCCCCAGTCCAGGTGCAGGTGATGGTCGCGACTAGATCGAAAGCTCAGAAGTCTCGCCGACCGTTCCCGAAGGAAAGTTTGAACGAATACGCAGTGCAACAGTTAAGGATGGAACGGATCCTCAAGGCGCAGGACGAAGAAGAATGGATGATGAACCTGAAGACCTACCTACGTGGTGAACTGTCCAAGTTGACGAACGATCAAGCGAAAGAGTGCATCAAGATCGCGGATAGCTACGAAGTGGATGATAAAGGAATATTGTATTACTGCCGCGATGCCGAACAAGACAGTGCAGACCGGGACCGACTGGCGAAATTAGTGATCCCCGAGTTGCTGCAGCCGGATGTCCTTCACTATCACGTGATTCTAGAAGGGGGACATCAGGGCATAGGCAGGACCTATCACAAGATCAGGTCCCACTTCCACTGGAGAGGTCTTTTCCGCAGTGTGCAGAAATATGTGGGCTGTTTCACGGATTGCGAGACCGGAAAGGGTAGACCGGTAATCAAGGGGCGATCGCCCGGAAATATCGAAGATACCTACCCTTTCCAGGTCATAGCGTTGGACCACATACCGTCACTGCCTATATCGACGCGCGGCAACACTGAGCTGCTGATCTGGGTAGACCTGTTCACTGGTCTAGTTATTGCGAAGGCAAGTGCATCTCGGTCTGCGGAGCAGATCGCCCAGAGCTACGAAGAATGTGTGTTCCGAAGATTCGGCGCCAGCGAGGTCATCAGGCACGATCGGGAACCAGGTTTTATGGCCGAGGTGTTCCGGTCGTTCAATAACATGCTGGGCCAGAAACAGAGTGCGACGATGGCATATCGTCCGCAAGCAAATGGATCGGCGGAACGCATGGTGCAGACCATAACGAGGGCGATCAAGATGTACGTTGCTGATCCAGACCAGCGAGATTGGGACGAGTATGCAGAAAGTCTGGTGTTTGCACTCAACTCGTCGACCGATCGGGTCCGAGGAGAAACGCCTTTTTATCTGACATATGGATGGGACCCTCGGTCGACACTGGAAGCTGCGATACCTATCGGTTGCACCCGGACCCGCGATAGCGATGCTCAACGCTGGCGCATGCAGGTCCAGAAACACTACCAGAATGCAAAAGAAGTCGTCAACGAAAAGCTGCGTCAGGCCACACAAGACCGGGCAGACCGGACCAATGACCAGGTCCGACCCCACTGTATAGAACCAGGGGCGAGGGTATGGCTATACCTAGACCGAGTGAAAGAGGGCTATGCGAAGAAGATGGCTCACATGTGGCACTGCCCTTTCCGTGTTTCCAAGCTGATTGGTGAGCACGCTGCCCGTCTAGTAACAACTTGTACAGATTACAAGGTCTTCCCTATTGTGCATGTGTCCAAGTTGAAGCTGGTCCGAGAATTTCCGGATCGACCCAAAACTCCTTTTCTGGTAGACGAAGAAAAAAGATTTGATTTCGATGAAGCGTTACTGGCCGAGGACAGTTGGGAACGACCATTAGAGGAAGACGAGTTTGAAGTGGAGGAGGTCTTGGATGTTCGGTCGACCAAGAAGACCAGGTTCGGTCGGACTCACCGAGAGTACCTGGTCCGATGGAAGGACCATGATGAATCAACTTGGGTCGACGAGCTCGACTTGAATTGTGGGGCTCTTCTACGAGAGTTCGAACGAGAACGAGTCAGTCGTAATCGCTTCGCAGTGATGCAGACCCATGAAGACCAATACCAAGACACGCAGTAGCATCGGTCGGTCTAGACCGGTGTGAAGATGTGGAAGGTCCGGAGTTGATGTGAAATTGTGATGAACTGTGACGGATTGGAATTGCAGAATGATGAATGTGATGACTATTTTTCGTGATGGGAGTGGAACTGTTTACGATAACGTGGTCGGTGCAACTATGGAGAGAGTGGTAAAATTAGTTCAAGTGATTTTACGATCGGACATATGAAAAGAAATGATGACATGTATTACGAGTTATCTGGTCGACTACCTACGACTTCACTTGCTATCGCCCCACAGACGGCCGATGACCATTGACGGATGATGTTCCACTTGATCCTGAAACTGGTTACGCCAGGGGTACTTCCGGTAAAGCTGGACCAAAGCATCCTTGAGGTCCGCGACCGGCTCAGCGCAATCAAGACCGGGGTACCATGGGCCGTCGTCGGCCAGCAGTCTGGTCTTCTCAACGCGACGCCTTGGCATATGGAGGAACACCGGGTACAAGAACACGTCAACGTCACACTCGAGAGCTCGCATCCCGTCCAAAATGTACTGGCACAGGGATTGCCAAGCCTCGCCCGCTCGAATTCGACGTCGCTTGCGCTTGCTCTGGAACGTCGCCAGACCCGGATCTTGTCGCACCCGGTCGGGAGGAAGCACCAAGTAGTGGGACGCTTCCCAAATTGCTTGGCCGTGGAGCCTGTTGAAATTCTTCACCCGGCCTAGCAAAGTGCCGATCCATGGAGTCAAGTGGAACACAAGTCCTATCTTGGAGTGTTCGAAGATTTTCCATGGTGCATCGCCGTATAGGCGGGAGATCTGCGCCGACGTAATCAAGTCCGCCCTCCATGCAGACGCGGCAGGGGTTTTCTTAGCCGGTGGAAAAATCCAGGAGTCCGGGCGAGAGAAAGACCGGGCCAGAAGCTGCTTGGTAAGGGTAGACCGGCGCAAACAGCCGATTTTCCCCGACGACCACGGCCAAGTGACTTCAAACGTCCGCGGCGGAAGGGAGCTGGTATCAACCGCCATGTTCTTCAATAAGGCGTACTTGTGAAGCCCGGATGTCCCGGGGAGAACCGAAGGCGCCGGCGTCGCGGATGTCGATACTGGTGAAGCGTCACTTGGCAGACCGGTCTTCTGCTCTGACACCACTGTCGACGCCACTTGGACGAAACTGTCACGCAAATTCGTTTGTGATTTGGACTGGATGGGGATCATGAACTAGGAATCGCCGGACCCTTCGCTGGAGTCCTCCTCAGACGAGACCCATGTGTGCTGGATGCGACTTGCAGTACGGCGCGAGGGCGCTCGACTTTCCGAGGGGCTGTAGATGTCGTCCATGTCCGAGTCCGAGTCCATGAGAAGCGCCTGTGTCTTGGCTCGCTTATGGAACACTGCAAGCTTCCCCCCGATTCCGGGTCCGCGCTCAGTGCCCCGCGCCCTCGAGCTACCCGGCGCGTCCGCGCGCTTCTTTGATTTTGATGTAATTTCGGGATGCTGAATATCAGCCAATGAGCGACGTCGGTCTTGGTCCTGCTTCAAGCGGTCTTGGTCTTGCCCCGAGGCGACTAAGGTTGCCGATGCGGACCAATCTACGCCGGGGGAAGCAGCCGAACACGGAGGTAGCAAGTTCATCAAGCGCTGGCGGAAATGGTCTAGTGCCACCTGACGATGACCCGACTCTTGCGTCCAAGCGTCGGACCTGTCTTGACAGGACCGGACCTTCCCGGTCTGGTCTTGAATCGCAATTTGCAACTCGGCAATGCGTCGCGCGAGGTCGTCGCCTTGCATGCGCAGTGAAGTCGCGTCAAACTGTCCGTCCAGCTGCTGCCGACGAACAAGTGCAAGTTAATCCCGGAGATGGGACTGATGAGCCTCCAGACGGGACAGCTCATGGCGCGCGCTTATCAGCTCCTCCAAAATGTGTCGGAGCTGGTCAACATCATCGCCGGACTGCCTATCGGCATCAACCAAGGCACCTATTTCCTGCACTACGCTGGGAGGGATGAGAGCTGAAGACAAACGAGGGTCAAGACAAGTACAAGACGAAGTCCAAAGATTCGCACCTCGTGTTGCCTGGTGGTCCACCTGAGTCCTGAGACGCATGTTTTCTGCGAGCATATCCTGCATCCGCGTGTCGGCTTCAGTCTGACACCCTTCCGATGTTTGAAGTGCATGAGAGTTACGTGGGCTGTCAGACCGAGCCGACCGGACAGGCGAAGCAAGGTGGGGCGACTCGGCGAATAGAGTTTATGCAAGAACGACAAGAACAAGCGTCAAAGGGAAGCATAAGAAGATCAAGTGCAGTAAAGGCAGTACCTGACGCAGGTGTCGAAGATGTTTGGTCCATGGTGAAGAAGTGTGAGTGACCAAGGTCCAGTTGGTCAAGTGATGGGTGAGGTCAGACCGTTATCGTTGTGCGACACGGTCGGACTCAGGGGCGGCTGTGGTGAAGTGTACCACAAATTTGGTCACTTTTGGTCAAGGCAGTTGGTCGAATTTCGGATTGGTCTAAACAAGGGGGGATTTTTAGCCTATCAAATTCAAGGAGTATCAAGAACGCTGGTCTTGGGTGAGTCACCTGACATTGGGTATTTTACATAATTTTGTGTGGGTACATTAGGGACCATAGGGAGGTAGTATTATTGGTTAGTTGCGGTTTTTCCAAGTAAGAGTCTTTTGGTTACGGATTTTCCGGTAAAGGTTTTTGGTCTAGGAATAAGTGGCAAAAACCTCTTCTGGTCTTGGTCTACGCCGCAGCAAGGGGTCGCCGTTCTTCTTTTCACGTACACTAGTCGCCTCCACCTCGCCGCGGAGTGTTTGGGGGCAGAGGGTTGAATTATCCCCTCTCGCCTATTATACCCGGTCTGGACGCGCCGCACGCGCACTTTGGCCACCGGAAGTCCCTCGACGGGAGTACGATTTGGCGATCTCGACACTTTAAGTCAAGTACGTTTGGAACGTGCTATTCACTGGATTGATCTTTACGTGGAGATATCGTTTGTGGAGTTTCACGGGCATATTGGGTCTTCACGTGGACATATTGGCTCATTGTAATATTGGTTGGAGTTTAGACCGGTTTTGGTCTTCTCTCATATTGGTCAGGGGCTAGACCGGTTGATTGGTCTACCCTCTATTATTTCGTATTGGTCAGGTCTAGATCGTTTGGACTATCGACCTATTGGAATTTATCTTTTGGAAGTGTTTCTGGTCTGTACGTACCTGGGGTGAAGAGTTCCGCCCTAGGTACACCTAGCCAGCACGGTCTTTCATATTCAAGACCGAATCAGATCAATCTGCGATCCCGATCCACCGAGTGTGTAACTAGCTCATTCGATCGGGTACACAAGGTGAGATGAACTTAAGTGAATCGGACCAAGTGTCTTTGGATGATGACCGGTCGTCTGCCAGCAGTGGACGATCGGACCAGAATTCGAGTGGAGGTCCGCGGGGTACCCCCCCCCCGTAAGTTGGAAGGCTGGGCACAATGGTGGTGGTCAGGTTGTCGATACAAATGTATTCGATTTCGAACTTGACTCCACCACAATACTGGTTAGATTCATGTCGAGACCACTTAGCGCGGCGCCATTCAGCATGAGTGTATAATAACCCAACAAAATAAACTTTAAAAAGTTAAGATTGGAGCAAATTTATAAAAAATAACATCAGCAATAATTATATCAATAGCAATAGAAGTTTTATCATGCTCTGAATCTGTTGTTGCATCCTCGCTCAGGGCAAACAAATCAACTTCATCTTCTGACGACGATCCCGAATCTTCATTCAAATCCATTTCCAGATCAGTTCAAAAAAGTGAATCCAAGAAGAACATCCCCAACCACCTTTAAGATCTCTCCGCGTAATGTTGTCAGAGCATCGTACATTTTCATTATCGTCGAGATAGCACTCATGTATCCTCGGAAAGTCCGGGCGTGTATCGATCAACCAACCCAACAGTACTCCGTGCTAGAAAGATACAATGCGCATATTGCTGTAGTGGAGCGGCTGATCAGAATTGTTGAAGTTCGATCAGTCGTTACCACGGCGCCCGGACTGCCGACTAATTAAGGGGGTCCTCCGGTTGTCCTGTGACTGCTTGTGTTCTTGCTCACCTTGTGTACCCGACGGCTTGGGCGTGGGTCGCTCTCCAGGTGACGGGGATGTAGAACACTGCAATTCTTGATGCAAGATTGGGGAAATTCGTAGCGAATCGACCGATGAGCTGATCATGTGTGATCCGGCTTGATCAGGTGTGAAAAGTCGATGATCAAGCCGCCAGTAGATGGTCAGGGGATGATCAAGCACGAATTGGCGCGATTGCGGTTTGATGATCGCAGGTTGCAGGCTGCAGATCGATGATCAGGGGATGATCAGCGAAGGGGGTACTTGATCAGGTGGCGGAAGTCTTCACCACTTGATCACTGAGCCTCTTAAGTCTAGTCCGCTAATGGAACACCCAATATACTATGTATTCCTAGCTTAGACCTAAGGGGGGGGGGGTCGATCTGCACGTTCTACGTGCAGATCGACGGATTTCACAAAGCATCCACCTAGAGTTCCCGTGGGGCGCTTAGAGCAGCCGAACTACTAGGGGTCAGACGTAAACCAATGGGGGAAGAGGTGAGAGCCCACTGCTCGATCACGTTTCCAAAAAACAAAACCTTTACTGAAGAAGAGTCGCTGACACAGCGGGTGGAGTTGAAGCTGAGTTCACAAAAACTCTACGTCTGCCGGTGGGCCAAAAATTCACTAGGTGCTCCATCCCGGGACGTAGAGGTGCGTAAAAATGAAGGGAGGCGCTAGTTGCCGTCCCTGTAGGTGATCTTATCGATCGGACGCAAAAAAGAGAATTTTATTACTGCTTATCTCCTAGATTCTACCAATTACCTAATATCAACCAATCAGAACTACGCATTCCAATGCCAGTCGACCAGATTTCTCAGTTTTCCATCGCTAGGTACCCGTACCTAATGCCGCTTCTAATCCGATGACCCGTCCATGTTCACCACAGTGGTAACCACAGTTGTACCCACAGTTGTATCCACAGTTGTACCCAAAATCTAAGGTACAATTCACCAAATTCGATCCATAGCTCTGCGATGAGAGGTTCGACCAGAGAGATTATCAATCTAAACGACCCTTGGGGGCATAAGCCTAGCAACGTTATGCCCACATCGTTTCAAGAGACAACATCCTCTCGTCGTCTTGCGTTGTGAACGTCATCCTAATCGCTGCTTCTCTTACCACTCTCATTGTAGGCGAGAGATCCATTAGGGGCTGAGCGTATACCCACTATTTCCACGCCTCCATCATCGCTTTTATTTTCGACAGAAATCTCCATCAACCAAGAGGATGCTTCCTCATCATCATTAGCAGGTGTTACGAATGCAACTCTTTATCACAGTTTGCTGGACCTTTTTGCGTTTTAAGCAGGGCGACAGTTGAAATACGGCGATGTTCTTAGTAAAGGGTATAGAATCGAGAATTCTGAATGTTGTATCAGGAATCTTCACTTCACCACTTCACGGCGGAGAAGGGGGGATCCCTCAACAGGTATATTGATCGTGATCGATCTGTCGTCGGGGAGCTTCACGAGCACGCACCGCGTCGGATCCAATAGCAGTTATTTCGTCAAGTATGTCGCCTCGACAACTTCATCGTAAATTAGAGCATAATGTGGATGTGGAGGTGCAGTCGTTACCCGTGCGAAATTTCTATTACCGTTCTGCTTTGCGGGATAAACAATAAGATTATCGGACGGAAGCTCGTACCGTGGATCAAATCCTTTAAGCCTTCAACAAGTTGGTGCGGTTTAACGTCAATGAAACGACGCGTTCTTCGCCGACAACAGAGCGGCACAAGTGAAAACACCTATGCCGTAAATAGAGTTTCTGGTAGTATGATGACATACTAAGTCGCTTATCCTTGTGTTTCTTTTAATCCAATTGTGAATTGGTATCCGGTTTCGACCGCATATCCTAGGTAGCGAACCGAACGTAGCTCGATTTAGATTCACGAAATAAAACGATTGCCATATTGATCTTTTCGGGTGATTGGACTTTTCACTCTCAAAAATCAAGCTCTATGTCAGCGAATTTCAACCTGTTGTTGTGTGCCTTTACTGTTAGCCATAACGTAATCGTAGTTCAATATGCGTTAAAATCACTTAATCAATGTGTACCTCCACTTGTATATGCGTAATCGGCCAGTCCATCACTTATTCACAGTAATCGAACCGTAACTACACGTATCCACTAAAGCGAGACTTGATATACCACGCTACGACGCTTGTCCCTCTCTACAACCACCTATAATGCCAAAGTAACTATGTGCGCAAAGAAAACGGGCGATTAGTTAACGTTAATCAACTGTAGGAAGAAAATGTAAAAGTGATATATTTAGACTGGACTATTTTTAGTCCGTCACAAAAAATGCAATTTGTGTACACCTATTTTCGACTTTTGTGCGTCGATGCTAATCCTTGGAAAAGCGCATTACCGCGACTTGACTTCGCTTTCCAACACTCCTTCTCATCGCCGCGCACTTCGAAAACAGGTTGACTGTAGCCGATGCGTAAACGCACGGTGCGGCTAGCGCACAGAGGAAGACTTTCCTTAAGCGGCGATACGCCGCTACTTAGCCCATACGACCTAATAAAAGGGCTTAGCGTGAGATTACTCTCTCGCTCGGGGCCAAGATTTCTCCAGTTTTCTGTTAGCGTACGCTAACGCTTTAGCTTTACGCTTCCCTAAGTAGGGACTAGCTTGGGTAAATTGAATTCATTAACTTTAAGTAGGGACTAGCTTGGGGAGGCACTACCCTGCTACAACACTCACAGCACGCTTGACCTTTCCCGGTCGAACGTCTAGCTGGCTAGTGTAAAATGGAAACTGATTTATATTTAATATGTAATTAGCCTAAATTAATAACTAATGTAAACTATATGTAATACTAGATAGAGCTTAATAAATTCGTGCCTAGCTAAAATGTAGTGTACACCACCTGTGTACCAACACGTGGCAGGCTGCCACGCCTTCACCAAGGACTCTCGCCCTGATTGTTTAAAACAACCAATAGGTCCGAACCTTTCGGACCGGTCAATACTTGACCTCAACCGTTGTGTATTTACGTACACCAACGTAACTAAATGTAACCGCGTTACATCCTCCCCCATCCAGACTATTGCTACGCAATAATCAATTATAGTTGGAGACCCCAACTGCCAGAACTCTGGCGTCGATGAGCACGTATAGAGGTGGTGATGATTCTCCCCGAGAAGAGGAGGTCCTCTACTCGGGCGAAGATATCTCAGAGGAGGGGGCACTTGGGGATAGCTCCCCTAATGATGACCGCTCCGACGACGCCGAACGGCGATGTCGGCAGCCTAATCCTTTCTCCACACGTGGGGAAATGCGCTAACTAGCGCGCCACCATTGCCAACCTCGTATGGAAAATCCGGGTCGCCGAACGCGACCATCACCAATGAGTTGGACGCGGCTCCGGAATCTCAACTTGCCACACAGGCACGAGAGGATCAATTACGCGCCCCCAAACGCCCTTCTCGGTCGGAATATCGATTTGAAGGTCCTCGTGACCTCCAAAAGTGGTCTAAGAACGAGGTTAAAAGGGGTTTAGCCTTCCATACCCCTGGCCCTGTGGCTGTACAGCCGCGTCAAGTCACACGCCGGAAACAACTCCGGGAAAAACTGCTCAAGCAGAAGCCGTTCACTGCCACCTCGTACCGAGAGCGCCTCGGGAAACAGGCACAGGGTGTAATGGGGTGCCATTACATAATTAATATTCAAGTTAGAATATCACAGTTGAATTTCAGACGCGTTGTCTGAAATTCAAATAATAGATTATAAGTTATTATAATCTACGAAGGAAAAGTCGATTCGGTATAAATACCGAATCATGCAGGTTAACTAATAGTACAGTTAGTTTAAGACTTGATATTATTATATTAGTTAGGTAATTACTATACTATTAGCCGCTAACCACCCATTTAATAAACACTCTTAATTTTGCGTTCTAATAGACAAGTAAATATGTAAATATTTACTTTTAGTATAGGATTAGTTGTCATCAACTAATCCTACCCCTTTTGTACTGCGCGCTTCTTCGCACAACACAGTGTAAGCCTGTAACAGGATCAGTCTTGTTACACCTGGTAGCACCTTGTGGTCCGTCTTAACGACCACAGTTCCGTCTTAACGACCACAGTTCCGTTCCGCTAGTCAACTAGCGGAGCGAAGATTAAGAGCCGCTCGGCATCATGTCTCGAGACATGACGCCTGCCGAGCGAGAGAGAACGCTGGAAGTGGTGACGAAACACTTCCCCTACTTCTCGTCGCGTAGTAAAGACGCGACGGTAGAAATGGTTCGGTCCATGGGGACATACATCATTACCTTCCTCCAGGCTGAGTCCCCGGAGGAAGTGATAGAGGTGGTGAATCTCTTTAGGCAAAACCAACCAGAAAAGCCAGCACGGCCCGCGCAAGAGGAAGCGCGGACCGCATCTGCACCTGCAACGCATAGCGTTGAAGTGGTAAAGGCGCGAGTACCGCCCTTTACCGGCGAAGGGGGCGAGCCCCTTCGTAGATGGTTCGCAGAGGTGGAAGATGCCATCTCTACGCAAAATATTGTTGACGAACGTCAACAGGCGTACTTCTCCACAACATGTCTGGGCGGCAGAGCCAGGGCATGGGCGATGATTCGCAGAGCCACTGATGACTCTGCATTCCTGACTTATTAGGAATTAAAAGCTGAGCTAAAGATCAACTTTGAAGCTCCAGAAATGGAGCTAATTATTCGGCAGGAGTTCATGGAACTCCGGCAAGGTAAGCTTGACCTTCAAGCTTACGCTCAGAAGACGCAATATTTGCTGTCAAATATTGTGTATGAGCCGGTGCCCCCCTGATATGCAGGTCACTGGCTTCATGAAGGGACTCAATGATGGTCCCGTCAACAGAGTCTTTACCGGCACCCGACTCTATAGGATGCCATTGATATCAGCATCCGTGAGGAGTTCAGCATGCGATCAGCGTCATCGCATTCTGGGTACAGCCGAAGGGCTCAACAGCCCTTAGCTTTTGACATGCCGCAACATCATGTCAACAAGAAGCAGTCGGGCAGACGAAGTTCACACTTCGTCTCAAGAAATAGCCACCCGCGCCAGAGCATGGGCGGTGGAGGTCCAGAGCCGATGGACCTATCAGTTGCGGTTGCTTCGAACACGAAGCAACCGAAATTTAAGAAGAATATTCGCTGCAATAGATGCGCGAAAATGAGGCATTTTGCCCATGAGTGTATGGCACCGCGTCCGGTGCCACGCAGTCAGCGGACGGAACCGTCCGCTGCACGGCGACACCAACAGGTACATCACCCTGTTGGTGCAAGAAACGTAGATCACCAGTAGGGGCGGGGCGCCCTACTGGGAATGTTATCCCACATGTCGACATAGGGCATGTGAGGGTAATAGCCCCATACGGGACTATGTCCTGTCAAAAGGTGCAGGGTGATGGAAAGCCTCTTATCACGCTGGAGGTTAAGCCGCACGGGAGAGATGTTCCCATGCGAGCTTTTTTTGACACAGGAGCGTCAAACAATTTCGTTAGAACTCAGAGTCTAACGCTGTTGAGCTTTGTGGAGGTAGAGACCCCACGAAGTATGTTGTCAGTCCGGTTAGCAACAGGTGCAACCGTGACTATTCCAAAGCGTGTGATTAAAACACGCTTCGAGCTGAATGAACTGTCATTCGAGGATGAATTCATCGTCCTCGATTTAGATGACAAGTTCGATGTGATACTTGGAATCTCATGGATGTCCAAGTTTAAACCTTCGATCGACTGGGTTAACCTATCGATCGACTGCGGTGGACCCACAGGATCTGATCACCCTGTGTGTAATCCGGCTGTATCAGAAGATACAACCGCAGCGTCGGACAGTCTGGTGGATAGCGATGGCACCACCAGGTCTGTTACGACACGATCAGCGGAAGGTACCTCCGCTGGTGAGAGTCCAGAGGGACTACCACACGCAACAGAAGAGTCGTTGCGTGTTGGAGAGAAACATTCCACGGGTGATAAAGACCACCGTGAGAATGAAGTGATATCCACGGTGGGAAACACCCACTGTTCGACCGAAGGTTCCAACACGATGAAAGAATTCCGTGTTGATGAGAGTGAACTCACGATCGAGTGCAATCGTGAGCACAACTCCGTGGTGGCCAGTGCCCACCACGTTGCGTTAGCCATGCACACGGGTGATAAAGACCACCGTGTCGCAGAACAGGCGGCCGATCAGACGAGCACATCTGATCGCCAAGAAAATTCCATAGTAGGAAGTGGCCACCATGATGATGAGTATTCGCACACGGTGAATCGTAATCACCCTGTAGCATTCAATCAGACGGGTGCGTCTGATTGCATGGACAGTTCCGTCGAGACGATCAACGTCTTGACGCAAACGGAGACCGGATTAGCTACCCAGTCTCTGTTGATGTAACACCCTCCGAAAGAAGGTTCGGAGGTGATGGCTCTTCCAGCGCTAAGCTGGAAGAAGTTTATGAGAAACTTGCACGATGGTCAGATCGAACAGATCTGTATTATCGTTGCAACAGATGATGTAGTGGATATTCGTGAACGAATATCCACATTACAAGTGGAAAACATTGGGAAAGAGGTTCCCAATGATCAAACCAAAGTTCAGCGCTTTGAAGCGCAGAGCTGGGAGTCGCTTAAAGCGAACTCCCCATTTTATGAGGTACTTCGGGAATACGCTGACGTATTCCCAGAAGAAGTACCTAGAGAGCTCCTTAAGAATAAGGGAACTAGTCATGAGATTGACCTCGTGCCAGGCACGAAGTATTGTGTCACGCGGCAATGGCCGTTCCCGCGTGATTAAGTAAAAGCGATCGACGAGTTTTTCGAAGCTCTTCGTAAAGCAGGCCAAGTGCGGGAGTCTATCTCACCGCACTCTACCCCCACCTTTTGTGTGAAAAAGTCCACAGGTGGGTGGAGAATCGTTCACGCTTACAACAATCTGAACGCAGCGACGGTACCGGCGCAGACGCCGATACCGCAAAAATGTGTCATCATTGATGGCATGTGCGGGAGCACCATATTTAGTGCTCTTGATCTAAGAGATGGATTTTATCAAATCCTAATGCGTGAGAAGGATATCCCTCTCACGGCGGTAAGCACCCCAAGCGGCATGCTTTGGGAGTGGCTTGTTATGCCGCAGGGTCTTCGAAATGCCCCTGCTACGTTTAACAGATGCGTAACGCATCTATTACGCCCGGTGCGAGAATTCGCACCGAGTTATTTCGATTACGTGTTCATCCATAGTAAGGGTGAACACGATAAAAGCGATGTAGATGTCCATAGGGAACATCTAAGTCGAGTGTTAGAGCTTATGCGTAAGCATAAGCTCTATGCAAATCTAAAGAAGTGCCCTTTTGGTGCACATGAGATACCCGTTCTTGGATGTTTTGTGGGCAAGAACGGGGTGTGCACTGATCCAGAAAAGATCAGGGTGATCGTTGAATGGCCTACGCCAAACAACGTTAAGGAACTTTGAAAGTTCCTTAACGTTGTTTGACAACATATTTGCACAAGTATTCGTGCAACTATGCTGGGTTAATATGGCCTCTTTCTCAATTACTTAAGAAAGATGTCGAATGGCATTGGGATACCCAATGCCAAGATGATTTTGATGCAGTCAAGCAAAGCTTGACTGAAGCGCCTGTATTGGCTATAGCCGATAACGAGCTTCCGTTTCACGTCGTTTGTGACGCGAGCGATTTCGCTATCGGCTGTGCTTTGATGCAGCGTGATCACGATGATCGTGATCGCGTAATCTGCTAGCAATCGCGTCAGTTGCGCCCAGCCGAGCGCAACTATACAGTGCATGACAAGGAACTCCTTGCCATGAAGTATGCACTGGCCAAGTTTCGGATCTATATCTTGGGAGATAGACCGTTTGTGGTTTACACGGACCATGCGTCGCTACGCACGGCCGTGAATTCACCACACATTTCTCAAAGAATGGCTCGATGGATGTCATTCTTAGCTGAATACAACTTTACGGTTGAATACAAACCCGGAAAGTTGAACGTGATAGCGGATGCGCTATCACGAAGGCCCGATTATGAGACGAAACCGTCCGTAACCGAAGGTGCCAGTGCAAACGCGATCCGTTGCACTGCTTGTCGTCGTCAATTATACGACAAGTACGCGAGTCGTACAAACAGACGAGGAGAAACGTCTGTTGATTGATTACTTAAGTAATCAATCAAGTGAGAAGCGCGACGAACTCCCAGAGTTCCTCCGCGCTTGCGTGCATCGATATCGAATGCACGATGGTCTGCTGCTTTACAGCACAGACCAAAAAGATGAAGGTCGCATCGTCGTTCCAAACGACGATGATCTCAAACATCAAATTATGTTTGAGTATCATAATGCACCGATTTCGGGGCATCAAGGTCGAGAGAAGACATACGCTTCTCTCGCACGTGACTTTTACTGGCGAAACCAGTACAAGTGGGTACGGAAATACGTACGAGCTTGCGAGATTTTCCAGCGCGTTAAGCCTGCGCAGTCTGCTCAGGATCCGCTGCAATCTCTGCCGGTTCCGACAGAGTGTTGGAAGTCCATTTCAATGGACTTCGTATTCGGTCTTCCACCCGACAATAGTCGGAAGACCGGAATAGTGGTCTTTGTAGACCGTTTCAGTAAGATGGTACATCTTAATGCAGTAACAGCGAACGTAACCGCCGCTCAAACAGCGCGGATATTCGTTGATACGGTATTCCGTTAGCACGGAATACCGGAAGACATTGTCTCGGATCGAGATCCGAGATTTACAGGACATTTCTGGCAAGAAACGTTCTCATTGTTGGGAACCCAGTTGAGGATGTCAACTCCGGACCATCCGGAAATGGATGGGCAGACGGAACGGGTAAACCGCGTTCTCGGAGACATGTTGCGATCATACGCACATGCCTTTGAACAGTGGAGTGACTATCTGTCACTCACTGAATTCGCGATTAACAATTCGGTGCATGCTTCAACTAAGCGTACACCGTTCTACGTGAATGCCTTAAGGCATCCAAGAACCACAGCTTTACTTGGCGGTACGCCAAATCTAAGTGGGGGAGGGACCCGCTCAAATTTTGAGCGATTCAATGCGCAAGTTGCAACAGCAACTTGTGAACAAAACGATGGCCCTTCTACTGAAAGTACAGTAGAAGCGGAGGCAGCTTCAAATGAGACTGAAGCTGCATATGATGAATATGTGTCTGCAGCAATGGCTGCAGACAATGAGGGCAGCGTACCAAGTACTTAGTACGCTGGCTGGGTTACCCCCAAGAGTTCGACTCTTGGGAGCCGATTGAGGTTATGAGGGCCGACGCCCCAGACCTTTTAACTGAGTTTGAGAAGTAGTCTCAAACTCATAATGCGAAGTAGCATCAACACTAGGTGTTGATGCATTTAGGGCAACGATTAAGCCCTGAATTTTGGCGGGTACGGAAAAACCACCGTACCCCCGCAACTCCTCCTCTGACAGATGAGGAGCGCCCTGCGGATACCGCGGGCAAACGAGGTGAGACGGGACACCACAGTTCAACCCTTCTTTCATTCAAGCAAAATGGATGTATTCCATTTTGCCTGTTCGCGAGTGCTTTAAAAAGCGCTCGCGCATTACGTGAACTTTATTCACGTAATCATCTGGGCTTTTGTTGTAGCTGTCAACAAAAGCGTTCCAACTCTGATTCAGTGCGTCTTTATCGTCCCTGTTCCTCCTTGACCCTTTCCGGCTCGAATAATATCGAACCTGGAAAAAGAGGTCAATAAAGTACAGATGTCTATCGTCTGTACTTCGATCGAATCGACGTGACTGGATGTCTTCGCAGTCATCCAGCACGTTGATATCGAACAACGCATATTGGCAGTCCCGCTTACGGTGACCGCCACTGTTGGGGGCAATAGCCCATCTAGGGGTCCAAAACCCCACTTTGTACGGAACATGTGGTTCCGTACGATGATACGCTTTAGAAGAGGCAGGCGCCGCTTCTGTTAGAGCTCTTTTAGCAGGCGGAGCACCTCCTGCTTCTACACCACGCGTCGGGGTTAAATCACCCCGACGTGTAGAAGTACTTGGTCCAGGTGTGGATCTGCGTTCCCGCAACCACCTATGATAATCATTATCGCTGTCATAGCTGACAGCGACACCAGAGTTATCATCGCTGTTAGGCGAAGATCACCTATCGAGTTTCAACTCGCTAGATCCTTTCTCGGGGACAGCTGTGCCCCGATCACTTTGTTTGGAGTCAGAACTGTCTCCGAACATGGAAGAACCCTTCCTGGCAACACACCATTCGGGTGTTGTCATCGTGCGAGATGTTGCACTAGCAACATCTCCCTGTTTCTTGCCAGATACCGCCTTAGCAGCATCTGTGGTCGAAGACGGTACGTCTTCCGACCTTTGCGTAGTTGACGCTGCTAATGCAGCGTCACTGTTGTCACTCAACACCTCAGCACCTAGTGCTGAGGCGGAGGAAGAATCTCCTTCGATGTTTTCAGCAGCGCTCTTTAGAGCGCCGCCGCGTGCTTTGACCATCGAGTCAATGGTCAATCAGTTGGTAAATGAGAACGACCAACAAGTGCCACCTATGATTGGCCAAAATAAGAATTATTATTGGCCAACCACCTTTAGTGGGGGGTGATGTAATGGGGTGCCATTACATAATTGATATTCAAGTTAGAATATCACAGTTGAATTTCAGACGCGTTGTCTGAAATTCAAATAATAGATTATAAGTTATTATAATCTACGAAAGAAAAGTCGATTCGGTATAAATACCGAATCATTCAGGTTAACTAATAGTACAGTTAGTTTAAGACTTGATATTATTATATTAGTTAGGTAATTACTATACTATTAGCCGCTAACCACCCATTTAATAAACACTCTTAATTTTGCGTTCTAATAGACAAGTAAATATGTAAATATTTACTTTTAGTATAGGATTAGTTGTCATCAACTAATCCTACCCCTTTTGTACTGCGCGCTTCTTCGCACAACACAGTGTAAGCCTGTAACAGGATCAGTCCTGTTACACAGGGTGCCTTTGTTTAGAACCTCCGCGATGTTCCCTTTGTTATACTACAAAGAGAATATGCCGAAGAGGCAGAGCAGAAGTTCCACGCTTGGGCGGAAGGGGAGAAAAGTCTCCCTGAGTTTTTAAAGCTATACAACAGCTATTCCGAACGTGAAGTTCGTATAGAGAGGGCATTGTGCTTGGCGTTTGCCAGAGCCAAATCGATGGGGTAATTATCTGCCCCTTATTGCACGCGCTATGCTATCGCCCGTGCCCTCACTGTGGTGCCGGAGAGAAATGAAAGTTCTGCATTTTCCTCCGGCGAACTCCCAACTACTGGTAGTGAAGGGGCTGACCACGCCCCTTTTGTCACCGACTCGCAGCGTAATTCTCCAGCTCGAAAGCGTCAACGACGTCTCGGCAATCCTGCCGCAGGGGAGTCTCGGACTCCCACGAACTCTGTGAGTGTGGATAACCCTTCCACTTCACGAGATACTAGGTTTTACCCCGATGATGGCGTCGCGCCATTAGACGCTCCACATGGTAATGTGAAACCCCCTCCGAATCGAGAACTGTAGGAGGAGGTCGCGCAATTGCGACGTGAGGTTCGCGAGCGCTGTGATCAACACAGCCGTCGCATACTGGAAGTTCAGTAGGGACTCCACGACGAGGGGAATGCGATTTACCGCATCGAGAGGCGGCTTGAATCTCTCGAGTCTTCCGTTGCGGAGCTTCGTGGTCGTATTTCGACCCTGTCGGAGATGTTATGACTCCGCCCTGCCGTGTCCTACGGCTATGCGCCTTCCGAACCTCCTCCAAGAGAGGACCCGCCTCCGGGTTCTGGTATTGCTTAAGCATACGCACGTAGAAGGTTGGATGCGTACGCATCGCCTTCGGAATATCCAAGGTGTACGCCAGGCCCTTCCGAGCTAGCACCTTGAAAGTCCCCACAAACCTGGGGCACAGTTTGTTCCGTAACACATTAGAAACTGCATGTGTAGGAAGTTTTTTAGCGTTTAATAAAACACTTTCTCCTACTTTGTACGCCCTTTGGTTACGCCGACCCTTACGGTCGGCCTATTCCTTTTGCGTGTCTTGGATTTCCGCCATGGCATCGCAAACGTGTCGTAAGACACTAAGGCGCGTCGATAAAAACTTATCGATGTGCTTGCGCACAGATACAGGGCTGACATCTGGTAATCCTCCCCCTCAAGCTCTGGGCCACACACACGTGGCGTCAACGGAACCCTCGTATTCACTAATCCGTTTACGTAAAACGGAGTAAACCCCGTAGATGCATGAAACAAATTGTTTATGGCAAATTCGTCCATAGGAAGCATCTCACTCCAACTCTTTGGAGAATCCGGACATAAACTACGGCGAATAACCTCCACAACGCGATTAATGCGTTCCACTTGCCCGTCCGTCTGCGGATGATCCGCAGTGGACATGAGGAGCTTGGTGCTCAGCACCTTAAACAGCGCCCCCCAAAACTGTCCTGTAAAACGGGGATCGCTATCCGATATAAGGGAATCAGGTAGACCATGCTGTCGAAAGATACGGTCTAGGAACACTTTTGCTGTTCCTTGTCCATCAATGGACTCTGGCACCGCCGCTAGGTGAGCCATCTTGCTCAATCGGTCTACAAAGACGAATATGCCGGTGTTACCGGCCTTATCCTTCTGAAAACCGAAGATAAAATCCATACTAATGGATTTCCAACACTCCGTAGGAACGGATAATCTCGCCAAGGCGCTGCTGAATCTGCAGAGGGTTTAACCCTCACACGTGTCACAGGTGCGAATATACGCACCGACCAACTTATACATGTTGGGCCACCAATACAAAGCGCTCAAAGCGCTGTAGGTCTTATCCCGACCTAAATGAACCCCGGTAGGGGCGTCATGTGCCTCAAAGAGGACTCTATACTTTAGTTCCTCATCATGAGATACAACCACCCGCGGAGTGTCCTCCGCTCTTGTTTTATAATATAGCAAACCGTCACAGTACCTGTAACGGTGTAACCGAGCTCTAGCTCGACTTGACAGGGTAGTCTCAGACGAGCCAAGTCCCTTGTCACCCAACGCGCTGATAATCGCCGTACATTGTGTGTCTTTCCCATACGCCTGGCGTATGAGGTCCACCACAGACGAGGTGATGAATGTCGCGTGAGCGAGATCGTAATCGGGACGACGCTACAACGCGTCGGCAATCACATTATGTTTACCAGGTTTGTACTTTACCTCAAAGTTGTACTCCGCAAAGAAGGAGAGCCAACGGGCCATTCTTTGGGAGAGATGAGGCGACTTTGTCGCTGTCCGCAAGGACGCGTGGTCAGTATAAACCACAAACGGTTTGAGCCAAGTAGGTGAACCCTAAATTTGACAAGGGCATACTTCGTAGCAAGTAGCTCCTTATCATGAACGGGATAATTCCGTTCCGCAGTTTTAAGCTTCCTCAACTCAAACGCGATCACGCGTTCCCGTCCCGCGTCGTCTTCTTGTAACAAAGCACATCCGATTTCGAAATCGGAGGCGTCGCAGACGACGCTAAAAGGTTTCCCAGAGTCTGGGAGAGCAAGAACGGGAGCTTTTAACAAGCTCCCCTTTACCGCTTCAAAAGCGTTTTGGTTTTTGGTTTCCCAACACCAATCCACGTCCTTCTTAAGAAGGTCGGTTAAAAAAAATGGCTTCGCCATTTCAGCGTAGTTCTCGCTGTATTTGTGGAGATAATTGGATAATCCATGCCACTTCCGTAAATCTCTAAGATTTACAGGCGAAGACCACTCCACAATGGCTTTCACCTTTGCGGGATCCGTCCGCACTCCATCCTTACCGATGAAGCATCCGAGGAAAGGGATTTCCTCAGAACCAAATATACATTTGGATGCGTTCGCATATAACCTATGCTCCCGCATACATTCGAGCACCGCTCGAAGGTGTATTATGTGTATGAATATCAGACCAGTCGCCTTCCGCGCTACTATGAACGAATATATCGTCGAAGTACGTCTGAGCGTACTTTCTATGAGGGCGGAAGAGTTGAGTCACCAAGCGATTAAAATTCGCTGGTGCATTTGAAAGCCCCTGTGGCATAACAAGCCACTCCCATAGCATGCCACTAGGCGTGCTAAACCTCTGTAAGCGGAATATCGGAAGCTCGCATGAGCACCTGATAATACCCGTCTACCAGATCTAAGGCACTGTACATCGTACAGCCCGCCATATTGTTCTGGAGGACATCCTTCCGAGGAATCGGAGTCTGCATGGGTACAGTAGCAGCATTCAGCTTGTTATACACATGCACAATGCGGCACTTTCCGTTCGGTTTACGAACACAAAAAGTGGGAGATGAATGGGGAGACCTGCTCTCCCGTACCATACCTGTCTCTTCTTTAGCATTGAAGAATGCGTCGATGACGTCGCATTGCTCCTTGGGGAGAGGACACTGCCTAGTGACGCAGTATTTGGTTCCAGGAACCAAGTCTATCTCATGTCGGACTCCCCGATCCGGTGTTAACCCCATCGGCGGGTTGTCACTAATGATATCTCCAAATTCCTTAAGTAAGGAATGGTAAGGGTACTCAGGATCAGCAAGGATCTTGAGGCCGCTTCGGGCATTCAATGCCTGTTTGGTTTGCACAAACACTGACTCATACATCGTGGATGAGGAGTTCAACTCCTCTTCCGGACGCAACACGACGACCTCGTCGATTTCATCTGCTTTCAAAGCAGTCTCAAACTCGTTGAATACATCTCCTCCAACGAAAACAGTTCGCCTACCCCAGGCAACCGTTCCAGGATTACGCCTTCTGTGACAACACCAGTCACACTATTCAGCATCCTATAGGACTGCTGACGACTAGCCTCGGGGCTCATCCCGGGACCCAGATGGGGGAGTCAATTGCCCCATCTATTGGAAGCGCATCGCGCCTATCCACAGAGGTCTTTCTTTACCTCTACTACCGGTGACTCGTCGGTATCACCTAATAAGGCGTGGTCGGAATCATTTAAGACGTGTGAAAGAGACGAACTACGGGTCTCTTTGCTTGGAAACGCCTCGCGCTTAACCACAGGGGTCTCTACCCCTACCAATGGAGTCGCAACTTGTTCGCCGTACACGGCGTGGTAGGAATCAGTTCCGACCTGCAGAAGAGACAAACCTCGTGTCTCTTCTCTAGAAAGTGCCTCGCGCTTAACCTCAGAGGAATCCACCTCTACCCCTGGCTACTCACCAGTCTCGCCTATATCGGCGCGGGGATTAACCGCCGAATCCCCCTCGTCAAGGAACACTTCCTTGACCTCATTGGGACTGATCATCTCAGACATCTCAATCTCTGTCATCTCTCGCCCGAATCGCTTTTGCGATCGAGCAAAGGTGGGTTCATGACTTGCCAATGCTTCACCCGATCGCGGGTGCGTTGAGCCAATGGAATTAGACTTCCATTCTATCCATGGCTCGTGGCGTTCCAGCCACTTCATGCCCAGAAAGAGGTCATACCTCGAGTCCAAATCCAGGTCTAGGCGACGTTCTAAGCTGTCGAAGTCTGCAAACGTCAGCTTAAAGTCAATCGAGACCTTGGGTACAGAAACATGTACGCCCGCCGCTAGACGGACCGTGACAACGTCACGAGAACGTGCCTCTAGGGCCTCGGCATACAGCCGCCTCTTCTCCACAGAAGCCCGCCTGACATAATTGTCAGACGCTCCAGAGTCTATCAAGACTCTCCAAGGATTATCAAAGCCTTTCACGTCCGCAAGGACGACCAGCAAACCTGTCTGGTACACCAACTCGGTGCTAGAAATCACCGCTTCCCTCGGGGCTTTGTGCTGTCGTCCCCTACCTTGGGTCTTAACAGCACTGAGAGATCCCCCAGTAGAGCGCCCCGCACCTACTGGGAGCCGTCGTTTCCCGACGGCTTGGGAGAGGGCCTTTTATCCGCCCTCGGCCCCTTATAGAGATTGTATCGCTGGGGATTTTGCGGACATCTGTTCCGCAGATGATCCGCACTTCTACACTGGAAGCATCTTAACGGCCCATGCCGCAGCAACATTGCAAGGAGCTCCGCTTCGAATCCCTGCGAAAAAGAGTCAGAGTGACTCCTAGCGGGCAATTTCTCTTCCGATT